>OX030950.1:174850879-175385557 GCA_943735915.1 Pherbina coryleti
TCATGCACCGTTTAGATGAATATTCGAAATAGTAATGAATATACTACTGAATTATACACAAAAGAATGTTGTCATAAGAAAATTTATTTTGAATAGATAACATAATTCTACACGTTATAAAATTTTCGACTACGTATACAACAATGTTTGTAGTTATTTCATAACTTGAACTTGTGTGAATTGCTGTTGCAGAGAAAAGTGCTTTGCTTTTGCTGTTTTTTGCGTTATTGGTATTATGCAATGGTAGGACAATGTTCCTTTAACTGTTAAAGCCTTGTCAAATCGTGTCTTTAACTTCTTTTCTTCTTTTAAATATTCTTCATTTTCCACGAATTGAAACGCAATATTCGGCAGAGCCTTAGTTGCCCACTCGAACAACTCTCTTGGCGTTTGGATGATTGCTTTTTGCAGGCTGGCCCTAGCGGCTAACCTTTTCAACGTTCCACCCAAGCCATCGCACGCACCTTTGCCATGGGATGTCGGAAAAAAATGCCATTCAGCAGCTAAACCAAAGTCTTTTTGATGATGAGTGAGATTGACGAAATTCTTTTTGTTTTTATACTGCGCACCTGCTCCATCAGAAAAGTATATAATTTTCGAGATGTTTTCCAATTTTTCTTTCAAAAGTTGTACCAAATACTTCTGAAACACGTGAACGGCTATTGTATCGTGATGCAAACATTCAGATACTATTACGAAACTTTTCATTCTTATTTCGCCATCAATATGCTTGTAGTAAATAGCAAATGGGTGAACTGTTGCCTGGTCATTATTCCAGTGAATACCTTGTACAGCATTTTGAAAAACAAAAGCGTAGTTTTCAGAAAAGTCACAAGCTACAATACACCCAGTATCTTTCAACTCTTTTTTTTTAACGTCCATGAACTCATTTTGTTTTTTGACAAGGAACGAATGCAAAAGTAGTTTTTGTAAACCAATTTCTAATTTTTGTAAATACTCTGCTGCTGGGGAGATCAAAACTTGCAATGAGGTTCTATCAACGTAAATCCATTGTCTGTAAGTAATTTCGCTGATTGAATTACAATCGAAAATGTTTTCTAATTCTTCTATCAAATGTGTGATACCAGGGCACTCAGAGCACGTTCCAAAATAACAGTCGGTGGATGGTTGGACACAAATAATACGTTTCAAACAGTCGTGATAACTTTTTATCGGTTCTGGAGTATCAGCTGTCAGATTTTTCATATTTGGCCCGTCGAGTAATAACTTCACATTCTCATGTATGGCACAAACACAAACAGAATGGGTGCCACTTGCACCCGCTAGTACGCAATACTGTGGTCGTAAAGTAGCAAATTTTGAAAAACTACATTTGACTTGTGGGTATTTTTCTTTAAAAATTTGAAAAAGTTCTTTCAAATTTATCAAAAGTAATCTTTTTTGCATGTGAACACGTTCGTTATTCACTTTAACAGAAACATAATCCCTTTTGCCCGGCATTACACGACTATTTTCATCAAGTTCGTCAACTACCTCTTTTTGTAATGATGGGTGGCTTTTTGGATCAGGTTCACACAAGATTCCTTTTTCCTCAGCAGTTTTCTTTGCAACAGTTATCATGTGAAACGTAGCGGAAGGAAAATGATGCACGATTTTTCGAAAAGGCCAGTTTTTGAAAATAGTCAAGATTTTAATTTGTTTCGCATGATCTTTGGTTTTGTTGAAATCATCTTTCAAAATTTGTAGTATATCACTTCCATCATCTTCGTCATAGCTATCATCGGTTACTTCAGCAGTATGAAAAATATTCTCCGAAATTGCTTTACATATGCTCTTCGTTTTTTCATGCGAATAGCGCTTTTGATGAACCTTCTTTTTCTTAATCGGAAAAAATTAACGGTACTTCTGAAAACACAAAATTGTGGCCTACACGAGTTTTTTTGGACAGACACGTTTGAACGCGCTACGTGCGGCACTTGCAGCCCGCTCGACTTGCGCTCAGAGAAATTCAATATCTTCTGAACTATTAAAGTCTCCATTTAAACTGAACATGCATTTTTTAGATTAAAGAACAACGCATAAGAAGATATTTTTTTCACCTTTTTCCGTTTTGGGGACGACCATAATAATATCGTTCAAAAAATAAAATTTTTATTTACAAAATAAAATAAGCAAAATAAAAATTATTTAAATAAATACTTGAAAGGTTCGTGTAACAACAAAAAAATTGACATAAAAATTAACTTGATCCGATCAGTGAAACCGGAGATAATGAACTTTGAATATGAGGTGTTTTTGAATTTTACACGATATTATCAAACATTCAAAACATTATAAAAACGAAAAAAAAATTTTTCAGCGGAATCCCCGATACAGGTGTCTATTAATTTTTCAAATCAAAGCTTGAAACAAATTTTCAAGAAAATCGACATTCTTAAGTCATAATAGGTGTACGATTTGTAAAAGAATGTCTCATATACGCGAATGATTTTCAAATTGCAGCAATCGAAAAATTTGTTTTTCCCAACTGAAAACTTCCCTTGTTTTTCCCTTCGGTGTATACACACAACACTTATAAATCGAATTGGTAATTTGCTTAGTACGCGGACAGAGGTAGTAACAGAGGTGCGATGAGTAGAATCCATAAAATGACGGACGGATATAGGGGGAAAGACAATTAATATAATAAATAATAATGATCGAAATAGCTTGCGGTATGTATATATAAGATATATTTTTAAGTTGACAACTGAATATTCGTTTGTGGCAAATATAACTCGCAAAAGAAGTGTAGTTGGCAAATTTTTCAGTTGCGGTGAACGAAAAATTTCTATGCGTGTACGTTAAATTTGAATAACTTTGTTTTGATTGTTGTTCACTTAAAATTTTTAAATAATTTTAAATAGTTTATTTAATGTAACCATGTCTCACCTTTGAATAATATCACCTTTTGAACAATTGTCCATCATTTAGTATCTTTATAATGTAACATAATTTTTATACCTACAAGAGTACTGCTTTACAAGTGATGTGACTAACTTTATCACAAAACATATAACGCCCGTTAGGAGGCGTGGTAGGCATACAAAAGTATATTTATTCTTGATCAGCATCACCACTTTAGACAATTTACCCATGTGCATCTGTCCGTTGTCACGATAACAGTTACAATTTTGAGTATTGTAATGAAATAAATCAAGTTCGAAGACAAGCCATATCGGATGGAAACTACTCCTGACCCTCATACAAAGTCACTTAATCTAAACGGTAAAATTTCACAAATATTAAACTGAAAGCCAAAATTTTGTACATAAGCTTTGAATTGAGATTTGTTATTATCGAATGAAAACTCCACCTTCTTCCCATACAAAGTTACGTCATCAAAATAGTAGTCTTCTAAATTCCCCCAAAAATAGTCCCATGACTTGATATTTTAAATAAATAGTAAATAGTCCTCTATACATACTTGAAGCTGAAGATAATTGACTGACTAGTTTTTTGTATCATATTGATTGTTCAAATACCCAGCAAACCAAAATTTCCGAAATCGTAACGAATTCGTTTCGAATATTTCGGTATCTTTCAGATTTCGGAATCCGATTTCGTTACGAAATTGTAAAGAAAATCGTATGAAGGGGTTGACACGAATTCGTTACGAGGTGTCGTAACTATTTTGTGACTAAATTTCGTTACGAAGTCGGAACGAAATATCGTTTCAAAGTCGTAACGAAATGTAGTTATGAAATCGGAACGAGATATCTTTTCGAAATGTAGTAACGAAATCGGAACGAAATGTATTTACGAAAGCGAAATGAAGGAATGCATATAACTTAAGAACGGTGTATTTTAGAGATACGAAAATTAAAAATTTTATTTTATTTAAATTTCATGTTATTGAACAATTTCAAACGATAAAAATAAAAAATATAATGTGAATGAAAGGAATGTTGAAATTAATGTCGAATTTTTGTTGAATATTTCAGAGGTTATCAGTTCCTTTCGATTCTGCCCTTTTTCCAATTTTTTAAAGCGGTCTTTGGCAGTGTTGAAATATTTCTTAATGGTTTATCGATTTTAGATATTTTTGCATGCTCAGTAGAAAGCACGCAAGCATCTGAAAAGTAAATTATAATTTTGGTTATAATAAAATAATATTTAGTTGAAAATATATCAAATTTAACCACTAAAAGAGCGATTATGCTATATGGAATGTAATAATCAAAACGGTTAAGTAATAAAAATTAACAAATTCCTCGTTGTCACTCATTAAAACACTTACAGCCTTATTCAATAGATTTCCTTAAACAACCTATAAACGCTTGTATAGTTACGCACTGTTTAAGGCTTTACGTAGCTTCTATGCAACCTTGCTAACATTGTTTTTCATAAACATTTTTTCATTTTCTGCTTATGTTTGTAAGGTTTGTGTCTGAACTATAGAAAATCTCTACAAAAATTAAGAATTCCTATGTATTTACAATGGCCGCCGCATAAAAAAATGCTGCAAAGGGCGCATATGGAGCATGTCTTTGATATTAAACGAAAAGACAAACAAAAATCATGGTTGTATTTACGCAACCTTTAAACGCCAATTTCGGCGTTTAAGTTACGCAGCTCTTAAACAACTACGAAAAATGTTTATGAATAACGTTTTCTTGTTTAAAGCCCGTTTAAAGTAACGCTGCCTCTAAAATGTGATTATGAATAAGGCTGTTACTGTTGTTGTTGTTGTTGTTGTTGTTGTTGGTATTGTTGTTGAAATTAGTATTTGGGAGAAAAAGCAGTCCATACGCCTTGCAGCTTCTTTTTTTTACACTTTTTCTAAAACCTTAATGCGACATTTCACATTTGTTGAAGGACAACCACGGAAAACAATTAATTTTAGAAATTAAAACAAATTTTACCTCAATCACCGCAACACGCTCTTGTTTAGGTTGCACTGTTACACGTTTATTTAAAAAAATGAACGTTGTTTGCCTAGCCCACTTTGTTATTTTTTATTTATTTGCACAGTGATATCATATGATAAAGAATAAATTTTACAAACCGGCACATATAGAAACTCGATATAAATTCGTATCAAAATCGAAACTATTCCGAAATTTGATGTAACGATATAGTAACGAATTTTTTACGACAGTTCGAAATAGTAACGAATTAGTCGGAATCTCGATATTGTCGTCAAGTTTGGTTTGCTGGGTATTTGATAAAAATTGAATGATTTTTGAACTCCTTTCCTGTTCAAGTAAGATGAAAAATGGAATGTTTTAAAAATGTATTTTCAAAGAAGATTTGAATAGATCTACATATACTGTATATAAAAGATATAAAAACAACATTTATCTACTATAATTAATAAATAATGATTAACTTAAAAGATAATCAAACACAACTTCACGAAATTGCTTTATTAAAAAAGTGAATTTAAATAACGACATTATAAGAGTCTTAAGACTTACAATGTTGCGTTGAGAATTTTCTTACCGGTTGATACGAGTATTTAAACTATATGACTTCCAGTTTTTCTCATTCAAAAACTTTCTTCAAATTTTTTTTTTCTACCTCTGTAAATATGCCGATGTTTAGCATATCCGGTAAATTTATTTAATTTGATTTATTAATAATGTAAGATTATTATGACTTTGTTGTTCTGTTTTAAACAAAATTTTTTAATGGCTGGTTACAGTTGTGATATCTTTGTGCGCGAACAAGCTCTAAAAAAGAATTCAAAGTAAGCACAGTGGGTTGAAATGATAAATTGAATAGAAAATTTCTTGAATTTAGACAGTAGAATAAATCCTATAATTTTGGGTATTCTAAGACTGTTATTGATATCAATTTTCAAAAGAGGTATTCACAATATGGTGTATTTGGTCTTGTATTGTGTAGGCATGATAAAATTGATATGTGTATGATAGTAAAGTTTTGACATTTAAAAAAAGAAAACAAATTTTTTTTTTCAAAAATGAAAAATGTCTATTGGAATGTTTCATCATTTTGAGAGAAAAAAGTAAGTAGTAAGGAAAAATAATTGTCTCCACAATAGACAGATCCATTGGCAGATATTTTTAAAAATATTCAGCAAATTTTAAAGTCTAATTCTAAAAATAATTAAGAGCATATCTATGGCACATCTCCGCTATAAGCAGACACATCTCAGATATATTTTTGCGTTATATTAGGGCCTTAAGGCGTGTTTACGAATAATTCCGTGACAATGCATTTTAATAGTGAAACCAGATCAAGGTGAAACTCAATATTTTTAACAATATTTTCAATTCTCATACATATTTAACTACTCTAAAGTTCAATTTTTGTGGCTCATTTAGGATGAACATTTTTAATGAACATCATATTTGAGCTAAGCACGTTTATTTATATCGATCGAAAATTCCTCTAACAGCTTTTTTCCTGTTTGACATATTTCTGTGTTTTGTTTTTTAATTTCTTTGTTTCAATTTTTTAATTTTTCAAAAGTCGCTGACAATAGTTTATCAAATAATATAATTAACAAAAAAATAAAAACAATAGTTTATGTTAATTACGTATGGAAAGTTGAGATGCATCATCTAAAGAGTAACTGACGATAATAGTAACTAACCGTTTCTCATAACGAATCCATAAGAAATGGAGTAAACCTTAAAGACGTGTAACAGATGTATTCTTTTGTTGTTCAAAACGAGAGACAAAGAGATTCAATATGAGAGCAAAATGAGCAGAAGCTATGAATTTGCATAAAAAATGAATAGATGGCAATTTGGTACTTTTTTTTTATAACTGTTAGCCTCTGCTTTATAGAGGAAATATATGACAAAAATTTATTGTTCTCATAAAAAATAAAGTATAAAAAAATAAAAACAAATTTGTTGTGTAAAAAAAATGTAAGAATGGCTAGAACGTCTGGAAACATAAACCTAGGGATGAGAAGTCATGATGACTTTTTAATAAATAAAGTAGAGCTGCTCAATATCCACGTTACAAATAGTCTTGCAGAATAGCAATATGCCCCTAATAGGGCTATTCATCATCCGATGCAAATGAGCAATATATTTACCATAAATTATGAACTTACTCACCTTACCTTACTTTGCAATATTGGAAAACAGTTCAATTGACATTATGTCGCAGAGACCTAGCTCATCTCTAGCTCAACTACTTTTTTATAATCTACTTTACATATTTCTCCTATAGTTTTTAAATTTTAATTATATTTAATCGATTTCATTCTCTGATTAAACAATACATAGCATACTGTAGCATTTATTATTATTGAAGAAGGAGTATTTGCAAGGACGTAAGAGCATAATGTAAATATATCCTATATGAATAAATGCATTTATGCATTAGTGCAAGGATATACAAAATGAAAATAAATGCAATTTTAAATTGCGAAAGGTGCAAATTTATTTGAGAACTACTCTGATGCAAGGTTTTTATTATTGGATTTGGAATGCTAAGTATTGTAGAGAGTATTGTAAATATATGCAATATGCATTTAGTGCAATTTGTTTTTGAGATTGTGAAAGATGCAAATAAATTTGATATTTGCTATGATGCAAGACTATTTGCACCGGATTGTGAAGTGTCCTTATTGTACTAATTTTCATTTTCTACGCCCTTACATAAATGCTATACCGAAAAGCTATTGCATATATTAACAATATGCTCTCACGCCATTGTAAGTATAATGTAAGTTGTGTTCTTTTTTTTCAGTATTGCAAAGACAACTTGAGTATGTAGGTTCACAATCTTCACGCAAATAAAAAAAACGTTTATAGCCAGTTTGCTGCAAACGAACGTTTGTCGTGCTTGAAATCGTTATTTGCATACGTTTCAACAGTTATCATAATAAAAGTCAGTTGCGAGGAACGCGTCACTTAGTTGCAGGAAATTCATTTCGTTTATCATAAACGCGAGTGATTTTTAAAATTCAGCAATTGAAAAATTTGTTTCTTCCAACTGAAAACCTCGTTTGTGTTTCCTCTTGTTGTATAAACATAACGCTTATAGTTCAGAGTTACGTTTTGGTCAAATTGTTACTTTATAAACAAATTGGTAATTTGCTTAATACGCGGACGGAGATAGGAACAGCGGTGCGATGAGTGCAATTCAATCCATAAGAAGACGGACGGACATGGGGAGAAAGATAATTAATATAATTAATAATAATGACGGAAATAGCTTGGAGTATTTATAAATACATAAGATATATTTTTAAGTTGATAACAATTAAATATTCGTTTGCGGCAAATACAAATCGCAAACGAAGTGTAGTTGGCGAATTTTTCGGTTGTGGTGAACAAAAAATTTCTTTGTGTGTATGGCATATATATACAAATGAATAATTTTTCTAGACCGTGTAGGGCTATTTTCGTGAATATCCCTAGTATTTTTCAAGTTCAATAAGTATTTTAAATCTGAAAATTTACAAAACCTCACTAGAAAGTCGCATTCCTTGTTAGCTAAATAGGGATAATTGTTAAGGTACCTTCAAAAAATAAAATTCCTTAAAAACTGACCCTTTTTGAATTGCATACAGAATTGTGTTTGGACCAAGTCATAAAGCATTTGGAAGGGCAGACTTTTTGACCTTTTTTTTTCGGTCTCTAACCGTTTGTATTTTGGCTCAGGGCTTCATTGTAGAAAAGATTACGATCTGGTAATGCAAAAAATTACTGTCTATTATTCTCTTAAATAGAAAAATAAAGAGGCAGGGCTGAGAATTTTCACTCTCAGAACAGTGAGAGTTAATTTATTTAACATTACTAAATCAGACCTACAACTTCTAATTGGTTACTGATCACTGTGTCGCCATATTTCATCTCAAAGGCACAGGCCCATCTGAATCAGATGTTTTTTTTTAAACTTTGAACCAAGGGTTTAAGGTGATATGCCTATTCAGTCAATACTGCTTTGGTTCGAATTGGGTTGATAAATTACTAGTAGAAAAGAGAGAAAAATCAATGAAAACATGTGTAGAGTGTTCTAAGCGTTGCTGGATTTCGAAGAAAGCGTTGTTATTTTTATACCTATGTATATCAGCCAATTCTTGTTCAGCCACCAACTACTACTTTAATGTGTTAAATATTGATGCATTTTCAGTTTCAGTTAATTAGAAATGAGGAAAGAAATGCAAAGAGGTTACATCGTAGAATCATGGCGTGGTCAGGCCAAACAATTATTTGGATCGCAAATACTCGGGCCGACTATAACTTTAAATTTGATCATCTAAAGATGTAAAAAGAAAATTCTTATGAATAAAAATGAATGTACGTCTGTGTGTCCTGAATACATTTCTAGACCGTTCATCCGATCACGATGAAACTTTGTATATAGAAGTTTTTTGGTACAAGGCGGGTCATGGAGCTATCAATTTTGATCAACCCAGATCAACACCAGAGGGCGCTGTAGTACAAATTTTTGACAAAACCGCATAAAACTCACAAACCGCTCATGCGATTAAATTGAAAATTCGTATATAGTGATTTTCAGATACGAAAAGTATATTGGTCTTATTTTCTTTGGCCCACCTTAAACACCAGATGGCGCTGTAGTATAAATCTTTTACAAAACCGCCGAAAACTGACAAACCTCTCATGCGATTAGAATGAAAATTAGTACATAGTTGTTTTCATGTATGATCACTGTTTCTGTACCATCTTTTTTGGTCTATCTTGAACACAAGAGGGCGCTGTAGTACAAATCTTTTATAAAACCGCCTAAAACTCACAAACCTCTCTTGCGACTAAAATGAAAATTAATATATAGTGGTTCTCATATACGATCACTGTTTTGTACCATCTTTTTTGACCTATCTTGAACACCAGAGGGTGCTGTGGTACAAGTTTTTTGCAAAACCACCTAAAACTCCCAAACCTCTCATGAGACTAGAATGAAAATTGGTATATAGTGGTTTTCATGTACGCTGAGTGTTTACCTGCTATCTTTTTTGACCTATCTTGAGCACCAGAGGGCGCTGTAGTAAAAATTTTTTGCAAAACCACCTAAAACTCCCAAACCGCTCATACGATGAGAATAAAAATTGGAATATAGTGGTTTTCAAGTACGATGAGTTTTTTAGCCGAGTTTTTCGATTCACCTTGGACACCAGATGGCGCTGTAGTACAAACTTTTTACAAAATCGCATATTTTTAGTTGTTTTTTTAGGTTACATATGCAAATATTTACAAAATATAAAATTTTTCTTAAATTGAGTAAAATGAAAAAAATTTCTAAAAAACCCGCGTCTCCTGTGATACAAATTGGTTCAACTTCCATGTCAATTGCTGAAATTGTTCCAAGTAAAGTGCTCGAAGTATCATTAATGATTCAATTTATAATGTTTTTATAATAAAAATAAGATATCATTTATGATTCATTTGCAGAACTCATTTTTTTAACAAAAAATAATCATTTATGAATGACGTTCGACAACTGACAAATTATTAACATTTTGATTTAATGTGACCTTATTTCTTTCAATTATATTCAATTCTTGTTAATGAAGAAAATAACCAACAACAACAATTCTGTATGGAGCAAATCATACCGCAAACTAAACAACTGTTTCTTTGGCCGAAAAAATTATCATTATGATTCCCTTGCATCCTCGTTAATGAGAAAAACAAAGTTTATTTTAGATCCGTAAGTGAAAATAAAAAAATCTCAACAAACAACAGAAATAGTCATGATTTTCGATTGCGTTGAACCCTCGTGTTTGAGAAAAATATGAGTTCATTTTTGACGCATAAATTAATCTTTTACGAATGTCTCAAATGATTCATAAGTGAAAAGAAAAAAGTTTGGACAAACAACTGAAAATCATCGCTTATAACTCAGTGCATCTTCGCTTATCAGCAAAAGGAAGATCTCATTCTGATTCATAAATGAAACTTTTGCGAATGTCGCAAGCGATTTTAAGATTTTGGAACAAAATTTCGAAAAAATAAAATGTCATAAATTTTTGTTGCTTACTTACATCTTGACTGTCACAGTAATATCTTGGAATGTGCCTCAAGTGCCGAAGTAAGAAATTTTGACAACTATAAATTATTGTCGACAACGTAGTATACACGCGTGAGGAGCAACACTTCGTCATTTTGCGTATACACGAAAGTGTAAATGAGACAAATGCTGTTGCTGTGGTAGACACTGCTTTAAATAGATATGCGATCTCCGACGTACGAGTATTTTGACCCACTGAACATTATGCCCTGGTAGGAACTCGATTTATTTCTCAATGAAACAAATCATTGCAATATCTCTACTACATAGAAAGAGACAAATGTCATAGATTAAGTCAAATAATACTGTTTAAAGCCGGTGCATGAATGTAGCAAAGAGAAATTTTTTTAAGAAAATAAAAAAAAATTGCCCTTTCGTTAGAGCTTTTGGCTAGTTTTTGTACAAAATCGAACCCAATAAGCCCCGAGATCATCTTCAAAGCACATTTTGATGATATTTGAGACATTATCAGCCGTCAATAAAGCAAAAACTTATGGGACAAAGATTCGCGATTTACAGCCCAAGTTGGGCCGAATGAAAATAGACAAAGTCCTTCGTTGTCGATAGTCTAACCCGCTGAGATCTTATCAGGGATTTTTATATTCTGTATACAAGGTAAGGAACTTCAAGTTCGAAAGCTAAAATTTCTAAAAGCAAAAATATCAACCCAAAACAATTCGTAAAACTCTCACTTTTCGCCAAAACTTCGTTTGCTGGCTGAATGGCTAAACATATAAATAAATTTTGGTCTTAACTAAGCTTGTATATTTGTTGATTTAACAAATCGACCAATTATATGCAATCAATATTTTAAGAGCCAGTCTTAAAATTGCTCTATTTTTAAGTTAAAAAGCAGTATTTCGTGTATTGTCGTATTTCGCTCTGTTTTGCGCTCAATCCGTATGACAGCAAATTAATAACGTTCTCATGCAATCTAAACAAATACGTATAAATATGCTACTTATAGAGATACTCGTACCACACATATCGAGATACGAATAAATAAACATTTGAGCCACAGACACACACACACTTGTCTGTTTATAGCTTAAACGGTATCATAACGTGGTATCTGCATATGTTGCAGGTAGGATCGAGTTACCCCTCGTCGCTTTCACCATGCATCCGTTCCCAGCAACGAGTTCAGCTATTTGTTGTTGTTGTTGTCATAATTGTTACTCGCTTGATACTCTTATAAAAATGTATAAAAACGCTTCATTAATTGAGTTAATAATAGCGGGTTTTTTTTCTCTTCTTTTTTATTGCTGTCGTTTCATCAATTCTGTGCGTTTGTCCAAAATTATTACATTTAGTTACGCCAGAAAGCAGGTTTTAGCTTTTGGAAAAAATAAGCAATAATGCCTGGAGAATGGTTTAGCATGTGAACAGCGAAGAGGAAGTTTTCGACTATTACAATGTTTGTTTATTTAGATTTTTTCTTTTTTGTTTTAAAAAAATCGCATTTTTTTATTTAAGTTGAAGTGCAATTTTGAACTCCACGTCATGTTGCCAATCATCATCACAAGGAGAAAGTTTGGCAAATCTTCAATCAATCTGGTTGACTTCCTTTGTTTCTTGCTGGCAGGATACAGCACATAAACGTGATTGCAATCATTTAGCTTGAACTGGTGTGAAAAATATAAAGAGCACATTTTTGAAAATCACTTATGAATCATAAGTTATGATAGATATCAGCTACAACTAATGACCTTGATGTGTATCACTATGAAGTGCTTAATAAATAAAATAAATAACTGGCCATTTCAGCCCTTGAAAGGACTTTGACCTAGCTTCTTATGATCAACTGTGCTGTGCGTGTTATTAAGTTTGTACACAATTGACCGAGAAATGAAGTGCTTCACTGTTATCAAAAAAGTAAGCAATTGTTTAAATTTTACTTTTATTCAAACTTTTCGAAAAACAATCATGTTGGTTTTCTTTCGATGAACTGGTGTAAAATCAATCATGCTTGATATAATTAAAAAAAAAAGACATTAATTAGCCATTATAGCCCTTGAAAGGACTTTGACCAAGATTCTTTGATGTTGTGCGTGCTATTCAAATTTCTTACACAAATAAATGTCTTAGTTTCATGTTCTCCATAGGCTTTGCATATCAGTTTTTACTCTCTGAGTTTTGCTATTCTTTGCAGATAGGTGATGAACATGGTATAATAATTACAAGGTAGCATTGACAGTTGCTTGGGAAACCATCTCCTGTCAAAAAATATACTCAAAAAGAGACCGCTCTGGGAGCGTTGAGAGTAAGAATTGAGAGCAAAGGCTTATGTAGCAACACAAAACGCAACAACAAATCAAAGACAAAAGACAAACACAGAAACAACACAGAAGCTTTAAATGTAGTGGTGCCCATAGCCTATGATGGTCGATTTGAAAAATTTATACAAATGAAAAAATTTCCTGGTGTCATGTAAGATTCGAACCAGGGAACGGTTCACACAACCTAACGCGCTCAGTCATTAGGTTGTGTCTTTAATTGCATAAAATGTAATGTTTTTAATATTTTAACTTAATTTCTCTGTGACGAAAGCTTGTAAAACTAGTAAGGAATGATCTTCGACTGGGCCGAAGTTAAAATACTCCCACGTCCGGACCAAAATATTATTCCAAGTCTGACAAGCAGTCAAAAAGTGTTTATTTGTAAAAACCTTTTTGGTCATAGTTTTAACAGAAAACGTTCGTTTTTTTTTTAATAAAGTTACTTTGTATGGGAGGTAGGCGTGGTTTTCATCCAATTTCATTGAATTTCATACGGAATTTTCAGTCCATATATTAATTTTTGTGGAATTGTAAGAGATTTTACAGTGTTGACACTTTGTCACTTTGTATGGGAGGTATGTGTGGTTTTCATCCGATTTGGATCATTTACAAACTTTACCATTATTTTTTAGATACAAGCTTAAATTCGAATTTTATGATGATAGCTTGAAAATTACGGCTGTAATCGTGATCACAGAGAGACAGATGGACAGACAGACAGACAGACAGACGGACATGGCTAAATCGACTAGGGTGGTGATGCTGATCAGTAATATATATACTTTTCTATACCTGCCACGCCTCATTATGGATGTTACAAACGGAGTGACAAACTTAATATACCCCCTTTCACGTTTATTAAACGTGGGGCCATAAAAAGTAAAAATTTTGCGAGTGAAATTTACTTTTAAAAATTACATTTTAGAAAAATGTTCCTAAAATCATCTTATTTAACTATTCAGTTACGAAAAAACCCGGGTTCCATTAACAATGTTTTTGATTTACATAAAGTATAATTTTTGTTAATTTTGTGAAATCATTTACGAAAGAATTTCAGCACAGTTGCCAAAAAAATACTTTTGTAAAATATTTTAAAAATATTCGTTTGTTTTTAGGGTATTTTTTTTTTATAAAAACGTTTTGAAAAAAAAAATTTTGAAAACAGTCAATTTTTTTTTTTTTTTTTGTATCGATAACGTTACATTTACCGCGTATGTTCCCACAAAGTTGAAAAAATAATTTTTCAAATGCATTCGCGTTGCATGGAATTAGTTTTCAGTGAGTATAGGTGCAATGATTAAATACTGACACAACAGTAAAGGTTAATTCTTTGACTTTATGACAAATACAAAAAAATATCTACGTTCACAGAGGGAGCCGCTGAGCTGCCTCATACATTTAACATTAAATTGTACAGGGCTATGCATATGTGTTACCGTAAAAATAGTACGTAGGCTGCTACTTATATTTCGTGATCTGTCAACACTAATGTCATTAAATTCAAACTGACGTTTCCATTGGAAATTTTTACATTTTTTAGCTTTTTTAGCATCACAACATTTTTAGCATTTTTACAGTGCTTTTAAAATTGTTTTTCAGCAAAATAGTGAAATTAACACGTGAACATTTTTGTGCTATTATTTTTTACAACTTTCGACGTCAATTATCTCAAAAAGAGTGGCATCGATGAACTCAATTCGACTTTTGACCATGAAGCATAATCAAAAACCTCTGTATATCAGTGATACGCAGAATTAAAGCGGGGCCATACTTCGTTCACTAACGAATTTCGTGAAGGGCGTCCAAAATCTGTTGTTGTGCCACAGCGGTAATTGATGCTACATACCATTTCACATGAACACATACTTGTAAAAAACAGTTGTTCATGTTGGATTCTACATAAAGGCCTGAGCCGAATGGACTGTTCAGTCAATTCAGGAAATTGACGAATGAACTGTCAATTTCCAACTGCTCGAAATAATATCGCCAACGCCTGGCAATGCTTCTGTAACGTTTTCTCTTTGAGCTTATTTTCATGATCATGTGCTGCGCTGCACGACTGCAGCATTCTAGGCTGCTTTACTTTATAGTAGGTGCCCCGAAGATTTTCCCATATTTACCTGCTATATATATTTATTTATTCTAAAATTTATGCAGAATTACCTTTGCTTTGAAACTTCCAAGCAGATAATTAAATAATTTGAAGTTTTCATTTGAAATTGAATATAAACAGAATGTCAAAAATATGATTAAACATGTTAAAAAATTGCCATCACTTTTACTTTTCTAATAAATTCGCCACCAGTTTTCTCGCTCAGAAGAGAGCGCATTATGAGCGCCAAGTTTGTTATAGAAATAGATTCTATTTCGGCGGCGGGGACCAAGTGCGAGCGTTTAACATGGGTTTCATACATTTTGTAAAATTTTTTTGCCTTTAGTCGCTGACGACGTTCATTTTGTTCAGGCAATAATGTGACAATCGCTCAAAAACAGGTCGTATCGATTGGTGCCAACAAACGCCCAAGAAATATAATTACGGTGCTTTAAAAGACGTACATATGTATGTATATACATAAAAACGTCACTGGTGACGAATCATAAATCTATGCGTATAAGCCTGAAAGTAAGTAGTAGTTTACTGTAGGGGCCTTTGACTATGAACCATATCCAACAAAATTTGTTTGAGCTCGAAGCACTGTGAAGCAAATGGTCGTCTGTTTCTTCAAAAAACCTGATCATGTGGCCACAGTACCACATGAGACACAATCATACACAATAATACACAATCATTTGTTTGCCAGAAGTGTTCCGTGAAACAAACTAAACGTCGAACTAACGGGTCATCCACCGTACTGTCCTGATTTAGCACCCAATGTCTTCTTTTTGTTCCCGCACATCAAGAACAAATTGTGTTGACAACGATTTTTGAAGCCAGAAGAAGGCAGAAGAAGACGTTGATGCGTTAAAAACTATGATTTGGATGTGTCTCAAGAGGAATGGGATAAATGTTATGACAAATGGTTCGAACGAATGAAAAAATTGTATTGATCATTAGGGATAATATTAAGAAAAACAAAAAGCATAAAGTTATTTTCAATGAAAAACAATTTTGTTTATATATGTTTTCTCAAAAAAATATGTAGGAACCCTTGTATATTCCAGTAAAGGCTGATTCTTAGCCCTCATGACAAAAATAGACAAACATTTCATGACGTTATGAGGCTGCGAAAAAAGCCGCTACAAGATCGAATATGCATCAATTATGCATCGGCGTTGCATGGAATTATTCCTGGTTGAGTTTTCCTCAGAAAGATAGAAAAAGCCAGCAGTGTCCGATTCAAATTGTTTGTGTTTATGGTTTGGTTCATTTTGTTTTTCGTTTCCAAATATATTTTTGAATTTAATCCTTCCATTAATTTACAAGGAGAATTAATTATTTAGTTTTAAAAATTTCTTGAGTTAGTAAAATTTCAGTTGGTGTTTTTAATCTGTCTCTCGTTATGGCCTTATTTGCAATTTATTCCGAATTCAGTTAGATTAAATCATTTTGGAAAAATATACTTTCCACTTAAACTCTTGAACAAATACTTACAGCTTAAGAAGGAAAAAGCCTTGGAAGCACGTTTATAATATAATAGGGGTATTCATAATATGGTGTATTTGGTTTCGTATAGTGTACTTCAGTAAAATTTAATATGTGTATTTTAAATTGAATCAAGCTCTCAGTACCATTAACATTGAGACAACCAAATACGAGTAGTACATATACAAATTTAACCATTGACCCGGCAGATTAATCCCGGTTGCATTGTTGATTGCATGTAGTAGCAAAAGCTTTTTGGGCATAAAAATAAGGTGTAAAAGGTGTAATAAGGCTATAAAAACTCCCGCATTTCCATACCTGGTGTAATTTTAGAAGTACAACCCCTATAGGAGGTAAAACAACTCGGGCGAATTCGAGGTTTATGCTTTTTATAGGGTTGGTCTGGACTTCTGACCACAGAAGTAATAAATAAACGATTCGGCGTTAATGAGTTAAGCTCATATAAACTTAAATCGTTATGATCTATCTTCTTTAATATACTTATATTTATCTCCTTATCTTATATTATTGATAAATCACGTTTCAGTTTTGTTGTTTTATTATTTGAACTAAGACAATAGAACAATAAAAAAAAAAAACAAATAAGAATAACCCGTCAAGTTAAGACATTACTGTCAATTTGTCTATTAGTCTAATTCAACTTTTATTGTTGTATTGTTATCACAAAAGGCTAATTTTACTCGATAATTGAGAGCTTTTTAAAGTATAGTCTTTAATAATTAACTAGTTCCAAATTATATTGACATAAAATGGTTATTTTTTTGGTTAAAGCATTTGAAAAATACTGTCTGAAAGAAATTTTCTCACTATTTAAGTTGTCAAATTTAACTTAAGGGCTTTATTGGAAAATCATCATGAACATTCATACAATCAATGTTTCTTTTATTGAGATATTTCTATTATTGCCTGATATAGTTGACAGTTTTGCACATTTGTGTTTATTTACTTAAAAACATGTATTTCAAATATAACTATTGGGAGAGCTGTTATCTCAAGAACTCTTATCTTTAATAGTTATTTTTTTTCTTTGTTTAAATTTCACTTGTTTCCTTTATTGTTTTTTGTTTGTATTTGAATTTGTTGCCAATTGAGTGAGTTATTTAAACATTTAAATTTGACGTTGATGTGACTTACTGGCTCAATCTAAATTAATTTATTAAAAGATTTAAGATTTGGTGGACAATTTTTTGCTAATGCTAAATGAAGCTTGCTAGTAGGCTTGCATTCTTAGAATATACATCTTCACAATTATAAATTTCAAGGAATTAAGAAAAAAAAATCTTAAATCGAGCAATTAACAATAATATAAGCGACATATTTAAATACTTTGTCTACCGCTTTGAATATAGCTGCTAACAAACAAACTAGCCAGGCAGCCTAAAGGTACAATAATAATATAAATAATATATAACCTACTTATTTTAAAGTGGCCATAATTATATGCTATAAATCGATTTTAAAATAAATATAAGAAAAGATAAGCTATTAACCTTTATAAGGCAGCCAGTACTTTTTGGTATACACTCGATTTTTCTCATAAAAAAAAACTGTTGAAATCATAACTAACTAGACTTTTGTTGATGTTGATGTTGACGTTGATGTTGATGTTGATGTTGATGTTGATGTTGATGTTGATGTTGATGTTGATGTTGATGTTGATGTTGATGTTGATGTTGATGTTGATGTTGATGTTGATGTTGATGCTGATGTTGATGTTGATGTTGATGCTGATGTTGATGTTGATGTTGATGTTGATGTTGATGTTGATGTTGATGTTGATGTTGATGTTGATGTTGATGTTGATGTTGATGTTGATGTTGATGTTGATGTTGATGTTGATGTTGATGTTGATGTTGATGTTAGTGTTGGTGTTGGTGTTGGTGTTGGTGTTGCTCTTGCTTTTGCTTTTTTCTTATTTGCTTCTCCATTGGTTGTGCTTTTCCTTGTTGCATTTCTTTTGCCTCAGCTGCATGCAAAAGTGATGCATATGCGTCACATTAGATGGTTCCCTTTTGGGCCTCATGACGCCGTATATTTTTCATTTTTACTTTTATCATGTGGCTGAAGACCTCACCTTCATTTTCATTCCTTACAATTTACCTTTACGCCAGTAGTCACAGAGTTAAAATTCCATGCAACGTTTTTTCATGGTTGTAGCATTTTTACTGCATTATGTGGTTGCCGCCCTGAAATCATGACAAGAATTTTTTTTGTAATTTAGTTGTGAGGCGTAATAATACATCTATGTTGTCGTAAAACAAAATTTACCGTAGCACGTCTCCTGAATGGGTAATAATTCCATGCAACGATATTATACTTCTGTTACATAAGCTGATATATTCACGGCCTGACGGCGTTAGAATTTTTTTTTTATTTTTGTCGTAAGGCCAAGTATAAATCCTTCATTTTCCTTTTTAAAGAATTATCGTAGCTTATATACTCACCGAGTAAATATTCAATGCAACGCTGTTGCATGAATGTTGCGTTGTCGATCTTTGAGAGGCTCTCTCTGTGTCCCCATGACGTCAGACATTTTTTGTCTAATTTTGTTGCGAGGGCTTAGAGCAGGTTTTTATTGGTGTATCTAATTTTTAATCCTAGCATTAATACTCAGCGAGTAATAATTCCATGTAACAAATTTTCAGTTGCGTTGCTTAAGCAGCTCCCACCGCGTACCGATGACGTTTTTAATTTTTGTTTTGTGTTTGAATAAAGTCAAAGAATTAACCTTTACAGTCCTACCATCTTTTTTAATCATAAGTAGCTCTTATACTCAGCGAGTAACAATTCAATGCAACGCCGATGAATTTTGAAAAAATGAATTTTTAAACTTTTTTTGAAACCTGCGCGATAAAACGTAACTTCGTCACGTCAAAAACAAAAGTTACCGTATTTTTGTTCAGTTCAGTAACTTACTTATATATTTTAAGATTTTCTTTGAAAATAAATTATTCAATAAATCATTTAATAATTATTTTAACACTAAAAGTTGTTCAGAAAGCGTGTTGAATTCTAAATAGCAGAGGAATGTATTGAATTTATTTAAGCTTCGAAAGCTTCTTTTGTTATAAAAATGTTACATAAGTAAAAATATAAAAAAAAAAAATTTACATCGATAGCAATAAAATTTAATTAATTACTTAATTACGGCTTAATTATCTCAGTTATAAGTAATAAATTATTTATGACCACTACTGTGAGCTTAATTTAAAGCTTCTCAACAATGTGTTGCAACTTTTTCAAGGTTAAGAAAAACTAGCCATCAACTTCTTCTAATCCATTCTTAATCTTTGAAGGTGAAGTATAGTGGAGCTTACTTTGCTATGCTTTAAACTGCATGACTTTGTCATGACATAAGTTCTAGTGTTGACCAACACTGGTTGCTGACTTGTTCCAATTTCCTTCATTTTACACTTCATATCAATTGATATCTATCTATTCCAATAACAATTTAATGCTCAATCAATCGCACGTTAAGCGGCCACCATTTATTTATTTCAATATTTTTCTTGAGATTTTTTTCGTCCTATCTGTGGAGAAAAACTTGCACACATCTAAGTAATGATATATTTATGATAATTACTTTTAATTACTTATGACCAAGTCATAAATGCTGCAATTAGGAGCCAATTAAAGACTATTTTCATGGCATGCCATGCCATTCCATTCAATTTTCATTTCAATTTGCGTTCAACTAACTAGATACAGATAAATTAGCTAAAAAACAAGATGTTGAAAAATTAGACAAGAAGTAAAAGAAAAAGCAACAATTTGGTTTTGTGCGAAGATTATTGAGTTGAACAACAAAAGTGGCGCAAATTAGTAAGTAATATTTTGAACTCAAAAGTTCTTAAGTTTAAGGAAAAATGTCTGTAATTTTGAATACAATTATCTTACATTTTTCTTGGCGTGAGGTGCCACTAACAACTTCTGGTGGACGGAAACCCATTTTTTTGTTTTAGAAAATTATGTTTTACGGGTGTGAAATATTGAATTGAAATATTGAAACATTTCGAGTTTTTTGTTTTTTTCGATTTTTCTGACACGAAATATAAAATATAATTTCTATAGGTGAAATACTCTACATTTTTCTGTTAAGGAGCTGTTATTGATCTGTAAGTGACCGTTAAATAAATAATTTAAGAATCATTTAATTAATGCTTTATTAGTTAGGTGCAGGGCGAATCTACTTAAGTTCTTTTTGAGCTGCAACCCAGGGTCTCGTGGATACAAAGGGCCCCAGCCCCCATTGAAAACGATATTGTGAAGTAAAAGAAACCTAAAATTAAATAAAATCCAATCATAAGGCTGGCAACACTGAAATCAATTAAACCGTGTGCACAACACACTCTTCATACTGTTTTGTTTTCCACGCATTTGATTTGTTCGTCTTTGTCACAGTCTTTCATTTGATTTCTTTGCAAAGAGCAATACATTGCAGAGGAGTTATAGTTATTCTGCAAAGCACTCATGGTTTCAAACGTACTCGTACTCATGCAGCGCGTCTATTGAACGGAACAAACTTCTTCCTTAGCTTCTTTTCGGTCGTTGTATTTTCTTAGTGTGTACATCGTTTCCTTTATAATCGTAACGTTGTGAGTTCCAGCCTTAAAAATGTCAATGAATATTTTCCAGTTCTTTTTTTTTAATTTTTAAAATTCATGAAATCATTTCGCATTTTTTGTATCATTGCAATTGTACTGAGGATAATAAGGAGTGTAGAATACCTTGATTAAGAAAGCATTCGTTCACTACTATATTCAAATTTTTAATTGCTAACAAATAATTTCTCAATCATTCATCATAGATAGGCATAAATAAGGAAAATTTTCAACAAAACACTCGTCAGTATTGATAACTTCGATAACATTAAAATTCAAGCATTCAGAAACCCAATGCAGGAAATTTCTATCCTAACAGTATTGTCATTGACAGTATAGTCAAGGGACTTGGTATTGGACTTGAACTTGGTATATTAAAAATTTTCTTTTTTTATTTAAATATTTTTTCCTATACCGTATACCTACATCACTATAGAAAATAGTGTTTTGAAAAAATGGCAATTATTTGAGTAATTAAGTAGGTCCCTAAGTAGTATATTAGCCCAGGGCTCCACAAATTCACGATCCGTCCCTGTTGGGTTGGTAATACTGGTAATACCACGGTCAGTATTCAATTAGCTCTATTAAGTCTTTTTTAATGGACAGTTAATGGCTGTCCAATAAATGGAATGAATGACCCTTTCATCTTGAAAAAAAAAAACGATTAATTTATCAGGTTAAAATATAAGACAATTATTTAGATTGTCGAAGAAGGATAAGCCTAGAGTTCTTAGTATATATCTTGCCATTGAAAATGATATCTTGTCGAACAAAGGTATCACACTATCTTGGGATTATTCACTGGGATTATTTTTGTGCTAATCATTGAGACAGTCCATCAGTCTCACAGGTATCTCAGTGATATGTGTCATGGATGGTTCTAGGAAAGGTGGGTAGGAGTAAATTGTTCAAAGTAGAGAGCAGAGCTGTAAAAGAATGCATTAATTTGTGATTTAAAATCATTTAATTTCCAATGATTGCATTCATTTCTTCAAATCAGGGATTGTGATTTGAAATTTCAAGTCTCAATTAATGATTTGAATAATGATTTCATTAATTTTTTCAAATCATTGATTGTGATTTCAAATTTCAAAAAATTTCAAAAATGATTTAATTTATTTTTTCAAATCATTGATTTGGACTCCATGAATGCGCTAATTTTTTCAAATCATTGATTGTGCTTTGAATTTCAAGTCCCAATCAATGATTTAAAAAGTGAATGCATTAATTTTTTGAAATCATGAATTGGGCTCCATGAATACAATAATTTTTTCAAACCATTGATTGTGATTTGAAATTTCAAGTCCCAATCAATGATTTGAAAAAATGAATGCAATCATGTTTTCAAATCATTGATGTTGAATTGAAATTTTTAGTCCCAATTAATGATTTGATAAAGTGAATGCATTAATTTTTGTACCCCCTTCTACACAATTTTCATAACATTGATTCATCATTCAACAAATCATTCACACAATTCAATGATTTGAATGAATGAATGAAATCACGTGAATGCAGCTAATAATTTAAAATCAAAGATTTGAAAAAATGTTAACAATATTTTTTTCAAATCATTGATTGATTGAAATCATGAAAACATGATTGCATTAATTTTTTAAAATCATTGATTGGGAATTAAATGACTTTAACTCACAAATGAATGCATTCTTCTACAGCTCTTTTTGGGACTAAAAAAATAAAAGAAATAACTGGCCATTTCAGCCCTTGAAAGGACTTTGACCTATCTTCTTATGATCAATTGTGTTGTGCGTGTTATTAAGTTTGTACACAATTGACCGAGAACCGGACCTAAATGTTTAACGCCGACTCCGAACGGCGATTAACAGAATGTTCTCGTTCTCAAGAAGCTTTACATGGCATTTTGATTACTCTCTGAGGTTTGCCATTGTCTGCAGAGAGGTGGCGGCCGTACAGAAAAATTATTTTAATTCAAGTAATTTTCTGTCGGGAAGGACCTCACTCCTCCATTCGATACCAAACGAGGTTTCAGACAAGGTGATTCCTTATCGTGCGACTTTTTCAACCTAATGATGGAGAAGATCATCCGAGCTGCTGATTTGAGACGCAGTGGCACGATATTCTACAAAAGTATTATGCTGCTGGCGTATGCTGATGATATCGATATCATTGGCCATAATACGCGCGAAGTCAGTGCAGCATTCTCCAGGTTAGCGAAAGAATCGAGTCGAATGGGTCTTGTAGTGAACGCAGATAAGACGAAATACCTAGTGTCAACAAATAAACAGTCCCAGCGTCTTGGAAACCACGTCACTGTTGACAACATCTCCTTCGAGGTTGTTAAGGACTTCGTCTACCTGGGATCCAGCGTAAACTCTTTCAACGATGTCAGTATTGAGATAAAGCGAAGGATAACTCTTGCCAACAGGTGTTACTTTGGGCTGAGTAGGCAATTGAGAAGCAGAGCCCTCTCTCGACGAACAAAACTCACGCTCTATAAGTCACTAATCATGCCCGTCCTATTATATGCAGCACAAACTTGGACGTTGAGCAGTTCTGATGAAAAGACTTTGGGAGCCTTCGAGAGAAAGATTCTTCGTAAGATCTTCGGTCCAATCTGCGTCAATGGCGAGTACCGAATTCGATGGAACCACGAGCTGTATGAGCTGTACGCTGACATAGACATAGTTAAGCGCATTAAAATCGAGCGGCTCCGCTGGCTAGGTCATGTTGAGCGAATGGCAAACGACGCTCCAGCGAAAAAAATATTCGATTCGGTGCCCGGTGGTGGTCAACGCAGAAGAGGACGCCCACATCTTCGTTGGAAGGATCAGGTGTTGGATAACCTGACTACACTTGGTGTTTCCAACTGGCGCAATTTCTTATACGAGGCCAAAACCGACCTTCGGTTGTTAGCGCCAGATAAGTAAGTAAGTAAGTAATTTTCTGTCGCTTCTGGGGTTCGAACCTGGGTCTCCAAAGTTCGTTGACATAGCGGCCACGCACTTTAACCAACTACGCCACGGTCACCACGGTCGCCACGGTCTTTTTCGGACTTGATATTTAAAATCACATTCAATGATTTGAAAAAATTTATGCATTCATTTTGAATATAAATCACATGATTTAAAATCACAAATGATTGCATTCTTTTATAGCTTTGCTAGAGAGATCTCTCAATGTTTTTGAAACCTCATGCAGGGAAAATTCCGTCGATCTTTCCTTATGGTAAGCATGTTGAGCTGTAGACATGAAAGTTTTTGTAAGGATATCTCCTATATGTACATCTAGAATAAATCTACAGTTTTAAGTACAATTAATGAGAAAATAATGGTCCTGAAGTGTTTAGCGACTTCGTGACTTCACTTCCCGGCTTCGGAATGAAAATTACTTTAAATTTTATTTTTAGCATTTTATCGGGGTAATTTTCCCGTTTTTTAATTGTAATTGATATATTTTTTAAGTTTTAAAAACAAATTCTTTTGCTCACAACTTTTTAAAAAAGTGTTAAAATTTTTTTTTTGGTAAACTCAGGCATTTTGGTTGTCTGAAAAAACATTAAATTAATATATCGGCTGGTCTATGACTAAACCTCTTAAGTAAAAAAATTGGGGTTTTCAGGAGAAGCAAAAAACTGATTTTTTCCTTAGGGAGAAATATAATTTGTAATTAAATTACAAAAGATTTCTCCGTAAGGAAAGAAATCGGTTTTTTGTTTCTCCTGAAAACATTGATTTTTTGATTTACGATATTCAGTCAGAGACTAGTCGCTATTTTAAGTGCCTAGTGACCACGCCAAATATTGTACCTGTCTGCTTTTATTTTTCAATTAAAAATTGATGTGTGGATAAGATTAGATTAGAAATTATAGATATATATGTATAAGCTTTTGAAGTCAAGTGAAAATCGTGAAAAATATATCATATTTTCATATCAAAGAAATTGCATCTGAGTAATTTTTTATTCGATTTTACTGATATAGATGCTTCATTAAATAGTCAATTTAATGAAATTTTATAGGAATAATTTCCTCTTATTTGAAAAAATAGAAGTTTATTTACTGATTAAATCGACCAATGGTCTATAAAACGACCTTTGTTTTTTTGTCTACTCTTTATTATAATTTTCTCAGAAGTGGCAAAAAAAAAACCTTTTTGAAAAGAAGGAAATAGAGATGGAAAAAGAACAATTTTTTCCAATGGACATGTTTTTAGATAAACTGATTACTTTTTAGTCATATCTACTATCCCGTTTTAAAGAGGTAGACACAATATTCAGCACAGTTCTGCCACGTACCAGATAACCCAAAGTTCATCTGTAAGGGTCTATGACCTCTAATACTAGCTTTACCATCTGTATTCTATAAATTACAATATTTTTAAATTTTTCATTATTCTTCATATTCAAGTGTGTAAATATGAGATAAAAAAAACAAATAAAATCCAAGTAGCTTTGATAAAAACAAAAAATTAAAAGTGGTAAAAGTAAGATAAAAAAGTAAGAATAAAGAGTAAATAAAAGGATTTTGGACATCCTTACAAAGTATAGTAGAAATCTCTAAAACATCAAAAAATAATAACTTACATCAATGGAATGGAAATAAATTACTAATGCATGTTGAGAATAACTCACTGTTTATAAAAGATATGTTTGCAATTTTGATTGAATTGTATGCAGTGAAGATATATAAATAAAACCTCATTATAAATCAATTAGTTACTGCGTTAGTGGAATGACTTGACGGTAAATATAAATGCTGTATCGAATTCTTAACGACTTTTTAAGCTGAAGATTAAAAAACTTAAGTATATACTGAAATAAAGACTTTAGTTTCAAAAACAATGCAAGCCGGATTTCAATGGCTATTGAATCGGAAGTGCTTAGAAATGGGACTCACATAAATAAAGTTATGGCTAAAGATCCTCTTATATATTCGAGTGAAAGAAAGAAAGTTCATTAAAAAATGTGAATTTCATATAAAAAAATAACTCGATCTTTGACAAAATATGAAACTTCAAAATTATGAGCAGAGTTTGAAATCCATGACGCATTTCTCCCAGTAGTAGAAAATTACAAATTTCTTTAATCATATTCCTTCAAACTTAAGCCTTATTTAAGCTTCAATGAAGCGACATACCAATATGTCATTATTCGGCGTTTATCTAATGAAACGCAGATTCCTACAGATACGTCAGGTAACGATAAGTATTGCATTATCGATATGATTGCCTATATTATATATATATGTGTGTGTGTTTCATACTTGTTTATGACATTCTAAGGTAAAATATAAATGTAGAAAAAAATAAATATAATAAATTTGAAGAATTATTGAAATTGCATGCAGCTGATTGCGAACAATTAATTGCCATTACTTTCAAGATGCAGACAAATAGGTACCTAACTGACACACACACACATACACACATATATATAAATAAACGAAAACATGCATGTACCATTTTGTAACTATTAGAGATAGATATGTGTCTAGTTTTGTTGTTGTTGTCGCTGTGTTTAATACTTCTGACATACATCGCCTCAATCTTGGACAGAACTAAGTCTATTTGTATTTGTTGTAATTGTAATTCAAACACACGTGCCTTAAAAGCATTATTTTGAAAAGCCGACCAAATGTTTATTTCGCACTTGAACGAAGCATTTTTTTGACAGCTTGTTCTAGCGACAGTAAAGGCGGAGAAAATTGCAACAGCTGACAAAAGTTGCGAAAAGAAAACTTTTGAGGAACAAAATGAGGCATATTTAATTTCATCTTTAATTGAAGTGAGTTCTGCCTTTAATTTTTTTGTTTTATTTCAACACTTGTGCTGTACTTAGGGTTACCATATTGTTTTTGGAAAAAAGAGTACACTTTGTTTTGCTGCCTTAAAAGAGTACACTTGTTTTTGCTGTCTTAAATAAAAAAACTCATCGGAAAACAACCACTTTATTTTGGAAAACTGAAAAAAAAAATTTTTTTTTTTAAATTCTTTAAAAATTAATACAACAAAATTAAAATATGTGTTTTTTCATACAAACAATACATTAATACATTTACTTTTCTCTGTAAGTATTAAGTTATTAAAAAAATAATAAAACAAAATTCAATTCTATGATTGAACTACAGTTAATAAAGCTTTATTATGAAGACAAAAATCATAAAATTTATCACACGTTAAGTCTTTATAGTTAAATTGAACCATAACTAAATTTTTAACTGATTCAGGTAACAGTCTATTCCTATCGTTAGTCCACTAAGCATTCATCAGGCTAAAAACTCTTTCGGCTACAGCATTGTGTGCCGGTTTAGCGAAAAAACAAACTACAATTTTTTAAAAATTCGGAGGTTGTGCTGTCAGTGCGACATATGACAGATATGATATATTTTATCCAATAACATTTTCGAGAATTCCGTATTAGTTGCCATGGCTTTTACGAAATTTTTTAAATTAATATTTTGGTCAAATAACAAACACTCATCAGTTTGGACGCGATTTTCTTTTAGATACTGAACTGATTCTTCGATGCCAAGATAGTTCAACGTTTAGTCTTATCCATGCAAACATTTTGAATCGCTCAAAAGTGCTCGTCCAGTTACACAGTGCAACACGACAAAAAATAACCATATACGGACACCACTACGTGATAAAAGACTAAAAAAAAAAGACCCGTGTCTCCCAATTTTTCCCAAAGTCATGCACTTTTTTGTTTATGGGCCGCCAAAGATTTGGGGCCGCGGTATCATTTTCGCAAAAAAGTGATAATTTTCTCGGGCTCATATCTTGCAAACCGTTCAGAATTTCGATTTACTCTCTGAGGCAAAGTTGTAGCTCTTGTCATAAAGAACAAAAATTGCGAACATATAAAATCAAAAAAACTTCACCTTCCAGATCAAAATTGCAAAAAATTTAAAAAAATTCGATTTTTTTTTACCTTTTTTCTTGTGTTCAGGTCCATAGGTAGCAAACCGTTAAAAATTCAAGGAAACAATCATCTACAAAAATTTACCTAAGATCTCAATAAACAAATTTCTAGAACATATAAACTTCCTGGGAATTATTCTTAACACCGTTTTTTAATTTCATTTGTTTTTTATTTACTTCAACATTGAGATACTATGCTATCTATTACAAAAATATTAAAAAAAAGTATTCGTATTATGTTTATAATGTTGATGGCCCTGGCCTCCACTCAACCATGCCATGAGATTGTTATAACATTGGCGACACACTGTATTAGGTGTGTAATTTTCACCGGTCAAGTCCACTTCGTCGAAAAACAATGTAATTGCTCTTTTGAATTCACTAGTTAAAAGATTCTTTTCCTTCTGAAATCTTGTAGATGTTTTTTTTCTGGTTTGATGACCGCAAACGTAGCAAAATAAATCAATTTTTTCACACTGCATACTGAAACTGTCAGTTGCCACTGTTGTGTACGAATTATGTTGTAGCACTTTATATAACTTTCACCGCGTCACTTTTTTCACTTTTGCGTGCTACCTAAACAGTGTTAAGAATCATCTCTAGGAAGTTTATATGTTCTAAAAATTTGTTTATTGAGATCTTAGGTAAATTTTTGTAGTTGATTGTTTCCTTGAATTTTGAACGGGTTGCTACCTATGGACCTGAACAGGAGAAAAAAGGTAAATAAAATCAAATTAAAAAATTTTCGGCAAATTTTTCACTTTTGCGTGCTACCTAAACAGTGTTAAGAATCATCTCTAGAAGCTTATATGTTCTAGAAATTTGTTTATTGAGATCTTAGGTAAATTTTTGTAGTTGATTGTTTCCTTGAATTTTTAACGGTTTGCTACCTATGGACCTGAACACGGGAAAAAAGGTAAAAAAAAAAATCGAATTTTTTTAAGTTTTTTGCGATTTTAATCTGGAAGGTGAAGTTTTTTGATTTTATATGTTCGCAATTTTTGTTCTTTATGACAAGAGCTACAACTTTGCCTCAGAGAGTAAATCGAAATTCTGAACGGTTTGCAAGATATGAGCCCGAGAAAATTATCACTTTTTTGCGAAAATGATACCGCGGCCCCAAATCTTTGGCGGCCCATAAACAAAAAAGTGCATGACTTTGGGAAAAATTGGGAGACACGGGTCTTTTTTTTTTAGTCTTTTATCACGTAGTGGTGTCCGTATATGGTTATTTTGCCATGACGTAAAAAATTACACACAGTGTTATTTATATTATCCCACGTTCATAAACTTTTAAAAATTCAAATTTTGTTGTAGCCCTAGAAGTGGATTTTCATCGTTATTTCTTATTATTTCTTTAACTTTTAATGGTAAGAATTGATTCGTTTTTCTTCAATTCATATTTTTTCAACCTCACTCAAAATTAAGCTGATTTCCATTAATTTTTGTCTCTTTCCATTGCCTCCATTCTGCTATGAAAAATCGGCATTAAGGAGTTAGCAAACCATAAGTAGCTCTCATTCAATGAATTTTCAAAAAAGTTTTTAAGACTTATTGGTCGTTGATCTTCTAATAGAAAAAAAGATCGTAAAGTAGGAAACATTTGAAGGACTCTGTTGATGACAGGAAATAAAGATAACCACCTCGTCTTTAAATGAAATAGTATTTTCTATACTCAGTTTTAACAAAAGTACAAAATTCTTAGCTGTGCTGTGCTTATCTTGTGCTACAATTCACAGTAGAATATTTTAGAAAGATTTGAATATTTTTACATTTTTTAAAAAAAAATTCCTTATTCTAAATTGTTTCTCCAATTCGTTAATGATGTTAATGTTCCTAGCTTGTGATGCGTTAAGCAGTTGATAGTTTGGAAAAATTTGCATACACTATATAACAAGTTTATATAAAGTAGTACCCATTTTTTATTTATTTCTTTTTTTTTGTGCAATTCAGTAATTGTGCTATATTGTACCAACATTGTGCTATTTTCGACGGAAAACCTTTTTTAAAAAGTGTTCACGAACGAATTTTTAGAAAGTGTTTAAGAATAAATTAATTTTTAAAATTTTCCATTTTTGCTGTGATGTAGGGATGGACAAAAACGGTCGGTGTTTAAACTCTTAAGAGTGATTAGTTGATTTTTTTAAAAACTGGTGCTTTTTCGGTCTTTTTTTAGAACACGTAACACCGGTGGAAAATGTCAAAAACCGACAGCGAGAATTTATCTACAAATCAATCCCTAACAAAATGGCGACGCGCGATAAATAAAGGCTTAAAACCCAGTAATTACTGTAGTTTGGCACGTTATGACAAAGCATCCCGCTTGAAGTAAAATTTCTGTGTCCAAAGTGTCCTTTGGTCATCACATGAAGAAAGTTTTGTGATTTCTGTGCGTAATGATGATCCAGCTATGAGTACGGTGGTGCCAAGTGAGCTGACGATGTATATTGGCCCTAGAACCATAATGTACGTAAATTTTACGTGTATGAAAGTAGTAGTATTAACGTAGTATAAAATAACGTTATGGTTCTAGAGTTAGACAGGGAATCGTTCCACGAGCAACCATAGATCCCATCAAGTTTTGGAAAAATAACATGCCATGCATTAAACATTTCTCTACAACGGCCCTTAAGTATCTCGTAGTACCAGGCAGCTCGGTGGCCTCTGAAAGGCGGGTGGTTTCTACGATCAATGATGTGGTTTCTGATAAAACAAGTCGCCTGACTGATACGAACGTAACACAAAGAGTTTTTTAAAACGTATAGATGGAAAATTCTGGTCTGTATTTAGCTAAATCCTTCAGCAGCCTCTTACACCAGTTTACAAATTAGGATTTTTTCTCGAGAGCTGGTTTCTTTCTCAAAGTCTTTTGCATACGTATTCCATCAAGTTTCATTGTGCCTAAAAATATTTTATAGCAATTGCAATATAATTGTGTATTTTTTTCCACAAAATGCTTTTTAAGGGAAAAGATCCAAAAAGATTTGACGGAGTTACAAGCGATCAAATTAAAAAAAAGTTGTTTTTCGGAAATTTTTTAAATTTACTGAAAATCAGTCGCTTCGTTAAGTTACAAAAAATGGAAAATTTATATCTACTTGGGTAAATTGTAATCTAACGTTTTCTGGGAAATTTTTTTTATTAGACATTACAAGTGATGAATGACTAAAAAATGCTGAAAAAATGCCGAAAAAATCACTTGTTTTGATATGACGGTATTTTTCTTAGGTTTTTAGTTTTGGTGGAAAAACGGACTTGACAAAATCGGTTATCCGAAAAGAAGTTTTTTTAAAAGTACCCATCCCTACTAAGATGAGCTTGAGTGGTGCTGCATTGTGCAGAAAAATTTTTGAAAAATTTAAATTTTCTGACTATTTCTAATTATTTCTGATATAAACTTCTCTAATTTGCAAAATTTGAACAAACAGTTCTAAAAATTTTCGCATTTATTCAAAGTGTATGAGAAGTGACCTCCTTAAATTTCTTTTCACATCTTAAATTCATTGATTGTGCCGTGATGTATTCGAATTGTACTGCTGTGATCAGCTGTGGTTTAAAAAAAATATGCCTTCTTGCATAAAAATATTCAGACAATACCCTCGCTCTGAGTTTTCTACAAAATTAAGTTATTCTGCAATTGTGCTGTAATATGCTTGACAAAAGACGTAGACAGTTTTTTTCTTTCTATGACGTACTAAATTGACTTCATTGGGTGATTTTTTTTTAAAAACTGATAAAACTATTTGATTTAAATTAAAAAATCGAAACACACAAATTACTGTCCAAGTAATGGAAGACCTGATCGGTCGTATAACGCCTGATCACTCGATCGTCCGCATTTTCCTTTCTTCTGACTATTTTACATATGGGCTGCATAATGAGTTTGTGCAGGTTTTAACCCCAAAATAAGAAACGACTTAACGAAACTTTTGAATATAACATGACTTAAACTTATAAATATTTCATATCAGATACGAAGTGTGTATTTTTATAGAGACCGCAAAGTACAGTAAAATTAACTCAAACAACAACAACAACTAGGAGCGTTCCTTCAGTGGCAATTTTTGTGAATTTTTATGGGTTTTTATTTTAAAGGTAGGCTCTTTTTTCGGAGTTTTCCGTTTGCAATGGTATGGAATATTTGAATGTAGAATGTAGAATAAAAACCTCAAAAATAAGGGGGAAAAAAAAATATTTGAATAGCGCAAATTGTGAGGAAGTTGCATGTCAACGAGGTTTTGGTGTTATTTAAATGAAAATATAAAAAAAATTGTCTTATTTTTTTTTCTATTGTTCCCACAGATCATTGGCACCAAACAGCTGTTGGTGCGTCCTGCTGGCAATCTAGTTAAAGATCGCACCATATCTACATCATCGGAAACTTCAAATTCGGCTGCTTCGCCTACATTGAATTCGAGTACGTCATCGATAACAACAACAACAGCAACAACAAACACAACAAATGATTTCAATATAAGCAATACTAGCCTAAGTAGCAACATAAACAACAACAACAACAACAACTGCACCGCCCTAGCAATTAACTCAAGCATCAATGCCACAAATGGACCCATAACCAACAATACCAGCACTACTAACAACAACAACAACAACAACTCAACATCATCATCATCATCACTGTTGGATAACAACAATCAGATTGAACTTCCGATTGCCGTCGCACAGGCTGCTGGCAAGCCACTTCACGAGGCCATCGAGGAGGTGAGTAAAAATAATACCACCAACAATTTTTATATTTAGACTAAAATAACACTAAACCATAGAATTCAAAATTATATCAAATAAAATATGACACAGACAACAAACATATCCATTGAAGTACCTTCATAAACCAAATACAATCCAACGTTTATTAACTGAAACTATTAAAAAAATGTATCTCAGATAATCACATTATTTCTGGTTCAATAATATTATTTATGCTCAAAATAATCACTAAAAAGAACAAAGTCAATTACAATAACGCCAACAAAAATAACTCCACTTAAAAGCAAAATAACTAATAAAAATAGCACAACAATAACAACAACAACAACAATAACAGAAAATACAACAACAGCAAAAAGAACAGCAACTTCAAAACTGGGTACCTTCCACAGAAATATTTATCATGCGACAATTAAAAAGATTTTAATCAGCTCTACATGAGTTGTTTGTTTGTTGTTGCTCTTATTGTTCTATTTTTTACCCCCGCCACTGTAAATTTCGTCAACTCCGTTTGGCGCTGTTCAGTCAGCTTATCGCTCTGATTAGATTAGAGCGTGTAACCAGATCGATGTGACAGCCAGCGTCTTCTATCCGCACAAAGCGTGAATATTCAAAACAAAAGAAATGAAAATAAAAGAAAAGGAAAGAAAAGAAACACGCAAACCAAATGCAAAGGTCATTAAAAGAAATAAAAATTTCATCGACTTCGAAATTTTTATCAAAAAGAAACAGTCACGTTTATAAGCGTTGCCTTTTGTAAGCAATGCAAATGAATGAGCTGCAGTTCGAACTATTTTGTCTTTGAACTCTATTTTAATCAAATTTTTCAGTCTTGAATAGAAAAAGTTACAAAAAAATGTTGCTACCTTTAAATAACATTTTTTCACATATATTAATACTAACATTAATAACATAGTCTTGCAATGCATCGTTGTGATAATATTTAACGGTTATATTAAAATAAGACCTGGAAAAAGTTGCCTTTAAAATAATGACCTTTACCTATTTAGAGACTTTCACTTACATAACACTTACATACTCTTCTTCACTTTTACTCTGTTTTCCTTTTAAAACATTTTTTGGAAATGACATTCCAAGACCTTTATTAGTTTGAGCTCACTAGATTTAAGGAATTGCAAGACTTCCGGCATTATTGATTTTACGTGAGACTTTTCAGTCTCTATGAATTCATTTAACAGAAAATGTTAATTTATAAAAAATGAAATAAAAACAAATATGTAAAAAGAAACATAATAAACAAAAAACCAGGAAATAAATTACAAAAACAGGAAATAAAATACAAGATACATTTAACAAGATACACGATATAAGATACAAGATATAAGATACAAGATACAAGCTACAAGATACAAGATACAAGAAACAAGATACAAGATACAAGATACAAGATACAAGGTACAAGATACAAGATACAAGATACAATATACAAGATACAAGATACAAGGTACAAGATACAAGATACAAGATACAAAATACAAGATACAAAATACAAGATACAAGATACAAGATACAAGACACAAGATACAAGATACAAGATACAAGAAACAAGATACAAGATACAAGATACAAGATACAAGATACAAGATACAAGATACAAGATACAAGAAACAAGATACAATATACAAGATACAAGATAAATACAAGATACAAAACACAAGATACAAGATACAAGATACAAGATACAATATACAAGATACAAGATACAAGATACAAGATACACGATACAAGATACAAGATACAAGATAAATACAAGATACAAAACACAAGATACAAGATGGAAGACACAAGATACAATAACACGATACAAGATACAAGATACAAGATACAAGATACAAGACACAAGATACAAGATACAAGATAGAAGATACAAGATACAAGATACAAGATTCAATATACAAGATACAAGATACAAGAAACAAGATACAATATACAAGATACAAGATAAATACAAGGTACAAAACACAAGATACAAGATACAAGATACAAGATACAATATACAAGATACAAGATACAAGATACAAGATACAAGATACAAGATACAAGATACACGATACAAGATACAAGATACAAGATAAATACAAGATACAAAACACAAGATACAAGATAGAAGACACAAGATACAATAACACGATACAAGATACAAGATACAAGATACAAGAAACAAGATACAAGACACAAGATACAAGATACAAGATAGAAGATACAAGATACAAGATTCAATATACAAGATACAAGATACAAGATACAAGATACAAGGTACAAGATACAAGATACAAGATACAAGATACAAGATACAAGATACAAGATACAAGATACAAGATACAAGATACAAGACACAAGATACAAGATACAAGATACAAGATACAAGGTATAAGATACAAGATACAAGATGCGAGATACAAGATACAAAATACAAGATGCAAGAAAAAATAAAAGAGACAAAATATAGTTAGAGCTAGAGTAAGAGTCAGAGTCAGAGTAGAGTTAGAGTTAGAGTTAGAGTTAGAGTTAGAATTAGAGTTAAAGTTAGAGTTAGAGTTAGAGTTCGAGTTAGAGTTAGAGTTAGACTTAGAGTTAGAGTTAGAGTTAGAGTTAGAGTTAGAGTTAGAGTTAGAGTTAGAGTTAGAGTTAGAGTTAGAGTTAGAGTTAGAGTTAGAGTTAGAGTTAGAGTTAGAGTTAGAGTTAGAGTTAGAGTTAGAGTTAGAGTTAGAGTTAGAGTTAGAGTTAGAGTTAGAGTTAGAGTTAGAGTTAGAGTTAGAGTTAGAGTTAGAGTTAGAGTTAGAGTTAGAGTTAGAGTAAGAGTTACAGTTAGAGTTAGAGAGAGATATATATAAGAGAGAGATAGAGGGAGAAGGTGTGATACAAACCAATAGAGATGAGTAGGAGACAAAGAAGTCTAAATGTTCTCTTAACTTTTTCCATTGTTAATTTTAACGCATTAAATAAAGTTTAAAATATAAGAGAAGCTTTTATTATTTTTTTGTGAGAATTTTGAAATAATTTGCTGAATAGAACTTAAATTCCTTATTTTAAATACAAAATATTAATATTCTGACTTTTTCTGAATAAAGCTTTTGACATGAGCCATTTCCGATTTTATGTCACTCTAAAATCGAAAAGTTAAAAATAAGAGATCGTAGAACATAAAGAACACTTTATTTTACGAATTGCCTTAAATCAAGGCAAAAATCAAGGGAAATGTTTGCTGTTGTTGACATATTTTTCTTAACAACAACAGTTTGTTTGCAACATGCTCGTCATTGTTTGCTTTAATATTACAAATCATAGTCGGGTGAGAAAATAGTTCTTACCGGCAACATCTTAAGTTTTTGCTATTTTTATGTTTTAAGCAATAATTAAGTTAAATTTTCTAACTTATCGTCTGACATATCTGACAGCTGCTGTGATTTTAAGAAAAACTTCTAATAAATTGTGTAAATAAAGACTTACAACTCAACTGACTGCATTGTTGGACAAATATTGACAATATTGGCGAGTGAAGTGAACGAAAAAAAAAATCACACTTAGCATTTAACTTAAAGACTACTCTCGGCTTAACTCAGCAGATAACTCAAAGATGCAACCAAACTAGTTAGTTAGAGTTATACAACAACTAGGCTTTCAGCAACATGCTGCCCAACAACAACCTTAACACGTTTAATCCATCGTGTATTAAGCTAATAATAATAATAATAAATTAATAAAAAAACAAAAAAAAAAAGTTGTTAGCGTTGACACTCAGCCACGTTTAATGGATCTCACCACACTGGCTTAGACCTTGCCGTCAGCAACGTTCACGTACAGTACAGTACGTAGTGTTTCGGCTTTAAAAAAGCAACAACATCAATACTTTTGAGTCAAACTTAAGAGCCAAAGGGTTAATTATATGCTGCTATAGAGTAAAGCTTGTGCTGGACACCACCAACCCGCAGGTACTCCGCTGCGCTCTTGTGACTTGCGTTTAAATGAGGTTTATTTTGTTTTGGAATATTTTTATTTGATTTAGCATTTACACACGTAATCGTAGACTGCCTTAATATACGAAGCGCACCATACAGGGTGCGCAAAAATGCACATTAAACTCATTTTATGCAATTAATTCTTTCCCCTTGCAGTTCGATGAATATTTACGCTCTCTGTCGCTTGTCGATGTTGACTTCAAGCTAATCACCGATGGTCAGAAGCCGCTGCGTCAGTGTCTCCATCGCGAGGCTTGCGCCAAAGATATTGAGCTGCCCTCGTACTATAACAAGTTTTGCGATTTGCGCAAAGAATTTTTACAGTATCGTGCTGGTGATCTGTCACGTGCTCTGGTGCCGGTCAAGGATATTAAGAAGATCTTGCAAATGCCAACGCAATCGTTACCGCAGAGCATTGAAGAGATGATGAAGGGTGAGTTGAGAGTTTTGAGGAAAAAAAAAAATTATTGAAGGTAACGGTATTTTTCTTGTAATTTACTTTTTTCCATAGATTTAAACCTTACCAGTACCGAAGATATGGATTTTTATGTAAAAGAATCTCGCGATATGGTTTCAATAATTCAGACCATGCTTCAAGGAGGTCTGTTAGATGCTTTAAATGTATTGCCTTTGATTTTTTAAGTTAACTTTTTTTTATCTTTACAGGTCACAAGTTTATGCCCAACGAAGAAGTGAACTTAGTTTTAGAACCTGGAATTTGGTAAGTTAAACGAGTACTAGCAAGGTTAGGTTATAATTAAAAATAGACAAGGAAATAGACAGATCATTCCTTTGAAGGAGAGGGGCAACTTTGAAGAAGAGTTTAACTGTATTATGAATTGAGATACTGGGCAGTTCGTTTAAAGTTCAAAACCATGGTATAATAATTGCAAGGTAGTATTGACAGTTGCTTGGAAGACCCTCCCCTGTCAAAAAATATACTCAAAAGGAGAGCGCTCACAATCGGCCATAGAAAACACAAACAATGTTGAAAACGTTAAAGTGAAAAAACAACAAATTTAGCAGGTGCAGACAAACAGCTGTTTTTTGACAGGAGGTGGTTTCTTGTAGAAGAGAAACAAGCAGTTCTCAATGCTACCTTGTATTCATGGTAGAATTATAAGGTAGGGCCGACTCGGAGAAGAATGAAGTGGAAAGCAGCGAAAAAGGGGGCTAGTTGTCAAAATCAGCTGTTCATATCGAGTTTCTTTATGTTCATGTTTCGCAGTTGATTTTAGGTTAAACTTTTTACAAGCTTTTTATCAAATTTAACACTTCCGCGGCATTTTATAGATTTATTTACAATGTTTTTACAATATTTCCACTCAAATTAAGACAAACTTAACACACGTGTCCGCACTATTTACAAATTGAAAACATGATATTTCTTTTTTCATTTGACATTTCCACCAACTTCGTCATTTTGATAACTACCCAACCTTTTCACTATCCACTCTTCGTTGACGCGTGAGGGCACTGAGCGACTCGGCCCTACCTTATAATTCTACCATGCCTTGTATTATTATAGAATGGTTGAACACATAGAGAGTATTGAGGATAGTCTTTCTAAGAACCATCTAGAGTAGAGTTGGGCGAATGGCGCACATTACGAACAGGCGCACAATGTGCGCCAACTGTGCGACACAGGCGCACAATATGCCACAGAGCGTGGTGACTGCGTGATTAGTGTGCTTGATGAGGGGATTGCCATGACTCGGGTGAAAGAGAGAAAAATTGAGCGAATAAGAGAGTACCACTGAGCGCATTATAATTATCACAAAGAAGACTCATACAAGCCTTGCCGCTATTTTTTTCAGAATACAAACTTGATATATTTTTTTGAAACTTGATATTGTATTAATATTACTTGGTAGTTTGGCTGGTATTTTGCAATTATAATTATGAAGTTAAGGAAGGCTTGAAAAATTTCAGAATTCCAAACAATTAAGAATTAACAAAAAACAAAAATAATTATAAGCAACAAATTATTTGCTCACTTAGCAACTCTGACATAAAATTAATTCACTTCAAAACAACCCTGTTATATATCACAAATGCCAAAAAGTATTTCAGATGTATCTATCATTTTCATAAGGACTAAAGCTGATATATTTCTAAAAATAATTTAAGTTATAATGAAATAATTGAAGTAAAAACAATTTCTTGGATTTTACGTTTTGTAAACAAACTTTTATGTGGCGTCCGTGGCGTAGTTGGTTAAAGTGCGTGGCCGCTATGTCAACGAACCTGGAGACCCAGGTTCGAACCCCAGCAGCGACAGAAAATTATTTGAATTAAAATAATTTTTCCATACGGCCGCCACCTCTCTGCAGACAATGGCAAACCTCAGAGAGTAATCAAAATGCCATGTAAAGCTTCTTGAGAACGAGAACATTCCGTTCATCGCCGTTCGGAGTCGGCGTTAAACATGTAGGTCCGGTTCTCGGTCAATTGTGTACAAACTTAATAATACGCACAACACAATTGATCATAAGAAGCTAGGTCAAAGTCCTTTCAAGGGCTGAAATGGCCAGTTATTTATTTTTATTTTTATTTTTTGTAAATTTATAAAGTGAAAACTGAAAGTAACGCATGTATTGTTTTTTTTTATGGTAAACTTTGTTGGTGCACAGGTTGTAAGCAAATTTGGAGCAGTAACAATTTCAGTAAAAATTTGGTAAAATAAAATGTTTTAAGTGGCAACGCTGGTCTGCATTGAGAAAATCTTAACTGCTCTTAGTACCGACAAAAACTAATGTTGTTTGCTCAGTGATTACAAATAAAGGGCATTTTATAACTACTCGTTAATATTCAGCATATAATGCAGTGGCCGGGTTTGAGTGTGCATTTTTTACTTAAAGCCAGAAAGTTTTAGTTATCTTTTTACTCTTAAAATTTTTTACAAAAAAGTATTTTTTTAGGCTTTTATTTTTCTTAAGGCAAAAATAGAAATACAAATTCTTGTGAAAAACAATTTTCTAAATGCACCTGAAGACCTTGACCTGATTGGTAAACAAATAACATCGATTTTTGTAGCTACGTCAAATAAAAATAATCCCTTTTTAAGAAATCATCATCTTTATATGCACAATATGCAACACTTGCTTTTCTTAAGACTATTCTTTCGCTCTCACACTTTCTATAAATCTACGCTCTTAGTTCTCTCACAGTTTTCTGTTCCCCTTTCCTGCATTTCTGCTTAAGCCTGAATTAAAATCAACATGCATGCAGACTGAACTAGCCAGTTTTAAACAACGCGTTATTGCAAGTATAATTTACTCTGCAATATAGCACATGAAATAAATTCTGAGATCTGAGGTACCGTGAAGGTACATGAAAACCTATCTTAAGTAATGAAACAGGACAGTTAATATTACTATGTATATATAATGTATCTGATGAACATAACAGCAAAATATTTGCGACGCATTTTCAAAGTGAGGATACCAAGAAGTAGGCACCTTACTTTATATGCCGGCATTTCAATATTCCAATTTAGGCGCCCGATTGCTATTTGAAAGTGAAGCATCTTTGAGCTCGTTCAATTCGGCTAGATGACACTGAGTAAAAAGAATCCCATATAATACAGGCAATATTCTAATATTGATTTAACAAAGGCATTATATAGCGAAATGAGAGAAAAAGTATCATTAAATTCTCAAATTATAAAAACAGAAAAGGTCCTAAATGCCTTCCTTGAGGGACGCCAGAAGTAACATAGATAACATCTAAAACCTCATTGTTAATACGAACATACTCCGCCGGACCAGTAAGATAGGACTTAAGCCATCTCAAAATATTTGAATGAAGACCCTTTTCTTTCAGGTTTGTTTATTAATAAATTATGGTGAACTCTATCAAACGCTTTGAAGAAGAAAGTAAAAATAACATCACTCTGATAACGGTTTTAAAAATTATTTTAAATATAGTTACTACAAATCGTTAGTTTAGTAACGGTTGACTTACTAGTCACGAAACCGTGTTGATATAGTCTCTTTCATAAGAAAAGTAAGCCTGTTGTAAACCAATTTTTCAAAAAGCTAAAGAATTGCTAAAATTTTACAAATTGGTCTATACCTCATTGCCATTTTTTTTGCCAAGCATCATGAAAAGTATCTACTTCAAGGCCTATTTTTGTTGTGCCATTATTTTAATGTTTTTATTGTTGCCGCAAAATTACAAAAAAAAAAATGACTAAAGGTGCTTTTTTTGGATTCGCCCGGAGGTAAGAAATCTTCATAGATACGTATGACCCGCGCCATACGTATGACCCGCGCCATACGCACGATTTACATTCTAAGAAGTTCCCGGATCAGCCGGACTGATAGAATGCACCTACGTGCTAAAACTTACCACCTGTTGGCAAATAAAAGCCTCCACTAAGCACAATTGCTTGGCCTTTCAGCGGAAATTAAAATAAATAAAATTTGAGAATTTTTGTGCTTATGTAAGCTTCATAAACATCATCGAATAAAAGCATATTCTTCATAATAAGAAGCAATACAAGACAACATCCAAAGTTATTTATTAAACCATATATAACCGCATGTCTGTTAAGACATGTTATATATATGTACACTAAGGGAAATAACGCATATTAACATTCTCCACGCCTGAGTATATACTTTATTTAAATATTTACGTGGATAAGCCAAATATTTTCCTTACAACTCGTTTTTTCCCGTATTTAAATTTTATTTATGCCACACACCGACACACATACATATTCCGGATATGCTGACGATATCCATACAGCTGAAATAGCCGACAAGCAGCAACAGCATCGCACTCTGTTCCTGCAGTTTATTTCTTGCAGTTGCAGGTTTTTTATAGTTCTGGTTTAGTTTTTGTTGCAAGGGTAGTATAGCCTGAATGTTTGGCCAAGATTCTTTGTGGGTGCGATGGGTGATCGCTTAACATTATGTGAGGTTAGAGTGACAACCGGATATTTTCTCACAAATGTCTTGCACCGATTGTTATTTGTCTGCTTACTTTGCTTTTTTACAGTTTCTTTTTCTAATTTATACTAATTTTGACATTTGGCCCGTACTTTTTGGGCTAAAAATTGTAAAACTGTCAAAAACGTGAGAGTAAGGAAAAATCTCTCAAAAATATTGAAAAAAAAAACAAAAAAGTACGGTAACGCTTTATGGACTAAAATTGTGTAAACTGTCAAATAAAATCGTTTGTTTGATGTGGAGCATCGGCAGTGCTGACGATATGCTACAGATTTTGAACAATATAAAAATTAATTCTCAAATAAACATTTATATTTAGTTTTTACACATTTCACAATTCACAATTCAAATGCGTTATTGGTGCAAAAATTACTCGCTTTTTGGATAAATTAAAAAAGTATTTAGATAAATTTAATATTTTTTTCTCTTAGTGTAGGTATTACGACCTATTGTAAACGTTTTGAAAACTTTGTCATCTCTTAATAAGGGCTTTTAAACTTAGTACCATTTCATGAAAATAAAAATTGAAAATAATTTTGTAAGACAAACCATAATATATACAATTATTACAAACCATAATAATTTTTGTAAGCTTGTCTTTCAAAGATATCTATCTAAATAATAAGCAATATTGTAAAATGCTCAATTTGAATTCCCAAAAAGCGGTTCGAGTCGTAAGATATGTAATAAAAATGCATCTCTTTTAATCTTATCAGGCTGCAAATATATTGATTAAAATCATAAAATAACGACCAGTAAAGTTGTAAACATAAACTTAAATGTTTCTTTATCTAATAAAAAAAGGAGCTGCCAGCTACAAATATTCAAATAATTCAAAACAAATTTTAATCGTATTTCTCAGAGCTCCCCAAAAGAAAAGATTTGAGTAAACTCCAAGCAAACTTAGAGAGCGTCTAAGCAATCTTATCAAATCCGACTCAAATCTACATCTCAACAACACCAACTTTGATCAAATAAATCAGCGCACATACACACACACTTGCATATTTACATACACAAATGGCTTGAAAGAGAATCAACAACGACTTCGAAACAAAAAAATCAACCATAACTAAAAAAAAGAAACAAAATCGAACTTAACATCGTTTTAGTTCATTCACAACCGAGCTACAATACGAACGATACAATCCATCTATAAATCCAAACATTCATCCATCTATCCAGCCAACCGTTCGACGGTCGATCGTTATCACAGTTCAAGACGAACGAGACGAGAATCGGACGCGAACCCAAGTAATCAATGCTTTGAAAAAAATAAAAACACCAAAAAATAATACATATTTCGAAATATTTAAATAAATAATATTTAAACTCGGCATTTGTGTTGCATTTGCAAGCGTTAAGGTGCTCATTGCACGGTTTATTGCTCTGAAGTTTGAGCTACAGCTCTATAGCCTGCCAAACTATAAGCTACAAACTATTTCCTTGGGTACCTTCAAAAGTGGCTTTTAATATTTTTACTCATCATCTTTTACGACAGTAAAAATAACAGTTATTCGTGAGTAGGGCACTACTAGGTAAAATTGTGTACTTATTTATTTATTTTGTGTATACGACAAATAGTCAACCGATGATTTCTCGTTCCTATGTTTTGCCAATATTTTGCTAGTGGTCAGCAAAAAAGTTTTTTTTTTAATCTTTTTTTTTTTTGTTTGTGTTGAACGTGCTTTTGTTGATGGGGGAAATGTTTAGCAAAGAGCTGCAGTTTCTTTATTCAAGTTTGCCACGAGTTATATAAAGTTTCCTGCTTACAAATATTTTCAATAATCATTTGTTTAATTTTAATCTGTGGCGATAATATTTAATTATTTGTGTTATCTATTTATTTGAATGCAGCTCCATTGACGACGAGATCGACGGTAACTGTATTGTACGTGCTCGCGGACTACCCTGGCAGAGCAGTGATCAAGATATAGCCAAATTCTTTCGTGGTCTCAACGTAGCCAAGTGAGTATACATGCAGTTTGAAGAAATATTTTAAAAATCTTCAATTTATTTGACTCAAGATTGTGTGGAAATTGGTTTACTAGGAAGAGAAAGTATGAAGGTTTTGAAAAGCTTATGAAAGGTTTTCAATATATGTATATATTCTTCGAGGAAAAAGGATTGATTCAAGCCTTAAAAAACTGCTTAAAAATCTTAGAATTTAGTAAGAGGAATATCTTTAAATCTAATGATATTCAACTCAATATTTGAAGAACTTACGAGCACTTGTATTTAAATGGCTCTCTGATATAGCTTTTGATGAGAATGAAATGATGAAAATGAAAATGATGAGATTATTTTAGAAATACTTTCAATTAATCTTTCCATTGATCTTTTAAAAACTGACAGAGCCTATAAAGTATATTAAAAGTCACATGCACGAAAAAACGAACTTTAATAAGTTGATAATCTCTGATCGCGTTTGTTCTCCAAATATTTTCATCGTGTATTTCTCCAAATATATTCTATATGTTAAAAACTTAAAGAATTTTAAATGATCTTCAACTTAAGACTAAATCCTAATGTTGAAAAAGTTTTTTTAAAAAAGCTTTAAAACTTTGAACAGCTTTAAAAGCATAAAAATAATTTTAAAGATATATAATATAGGTTAAAAATCAACTGGAGCCTAAGAAAGCTTTTTAAAATGGTTTACGTTTTTAGTTTTATGCATTTATAAAGTAAAAAAAGCATAAAATAATAGCATGTTCAAACCGAGCAGTTAATTATGTTAAATCGCGTTAATGAAGTTAAATCGAAAAACAAGTTCTGAAATGAAGTTTTGATGAAGTTAAATGCGTACAGTTGTTGTTGGAAATTTAACGTGTTAAATGATTTAACACGTTCCGAAACTCTTTAAATCAATGGTTTGTGTTCTTGCTAACGTCAGAAAAGCTCTTTTTGCTTTTTAAACGCAGCCAAATCTGACAAGAGCTTTTTATTTTGATGTTTTGAATGTAAACAAATAAATTCTTTGACAAATTTTTCTTAATTCTTTGACAAATTTTTGAATTTATTTCAATTTTTTATTTTTTTTTTATTTTTTTTATATTTTTGAATAAACAATTTTTTATTTCTTTCAAAATATAAACAAATAAACTGACATTTTGAAACTAGTTAAGGCAGTATGAACGATGATGTTAAAAAAAAGCTTTTTTAGAATTACACGTTAAATGAAGTCGGTTTGAACATGCTATAAAACTCCAGAAGCTTTTCGACACATTGAAAAAGCTTTTAATGTCAACAGAAGCTTTTAAGATCGTTGAAGACTGTCAGTGACTAATAATGTACGACTACTTTAAATCTGAGAAAAACTTTTAAAAAGCTCAAGAGATAAATTAAAGCTTTCAACAATCAGTGGAAACTTTAAAACTCTGTAAAAACTTTAGAAAAGCTATTAAAATTAATTAAAATGAAAAAAAAGTCAAAAAATTCTTAGTTTTCAAAAAGGTCTCAAAGATTTTAAAAAACCTAATCACGTTAACACTTAAGCTTCGAAAGATAAAGACAGTTCCCAAAGATTTTCAAAAAGCTCTTTAATTTACCAAAAGTTTTCGAGAAAGTAATTTTAAAAGCTTCGAAAGGCTTTTTTAATTGCACAGAAAGCTTTCATAGCTCCCAAAAAGCTCTAGAAATTTATGCATATTGAAAACTTTATAAAATTTCTTTTAAGCTTTGTTAGTTTCATGCATAAATAGAAAATAAAGGGTGTTTCAATCTGTGAGTTTGATCTTTAAAGTTCAATAAAATTTCTAAGACGATAAGAATAAATTTAGCATGAGAACTAACGATGACTTTGAAACACCCTGTACAAGGAGAGTAACAATTTTCTAAAAAATTTTCCTTTTGCTCGTTTACATAATGTTTTTGTTACAAACAAACTGCTTACAAAGCATTCTTAATTCATTTCTCCCACGGCTGCTGCGCTCTAAAGCTCATTTATCTCACTTCTCAAATGGACTCTAGAGGTTGCGCTTACGCACTGCTGATAAGATGTGGTCAAAAGGTTTCATAGATAAAGCGTTTCAATTCTATGTTACCCATTTTTCTTACATTTCAGCTTAACGAATCGTGAATCACGTTTCTTATTCAATGTCTGAAAATTTAAATGCATTTATTAAATGCTCTCTTTTCTCTCTCTTTCTCTGTCTCTCTTTTGCATTTACAGAGGCGGTGTTGCATTGTGCCTGTCTCCTTTGGGGCGTCGCAACGGCGAGGCTCTCGTTCGCTTTATATCGCAAGAGCATCGCGACATGGCCCTGAAACGTCACAAACATCACATTGGCAATCGTTACATTGAAGTCTATCCAGCAACAGGGGAAGATTTTTTGGCCATTGCTGGTGGAGCTTCAAATGAGGCGCAGGCATTTCTTTCCAAGGGCGCGCAGGTGATTATACGTATGCGTGGTCTGCCCTACGACTGTACTGCCAAGCAAGTGGTGAGTTAAAATTTTATTTGTTTTTTATTCTAACGTTCTTTCTTTATATAAAAAAATTTTCTTTATATCTCAGCTGGATTTCTTTACAACTGGCGAGAAGCCGTGTCATGTGCTTGATGGCGTCGAGGGTGTGTTGTTCGTAAAGAAGCCCGATGGGCGTGCCACTGGCGATGCCTTTGTGCTATTTGCCAATGAGGCCGATGCTCCAAAGGCTTTATCGCGTCATCGTGAATCTATTGGGCAGCGTTATATCGAGCTCTTTCGCTCAACCACAGCCGAAGTGCAACAGGTACTCAATAGATCAATGGATCCGAAGACTTATGAGGCGATACAACAACCACCGCTGATTGCTCAACTGCCCACCATGCAGCTGTCATTATTGCCACAGGCAAGCTTCAAACAAAAAGCTTTACTTTGTCGACTCCAACTAAATTTCCACTTTTCTTTTCTCTTTCTTACAGCATTTAATCACCTCGGGCACTACCAAAAACTGCATACGTCTACGTGGCCTGCCATACGAGGCACTGGTCGAGCATATCCTTCACTTTCTAGATGACTTTGCCAAGCATATAATCTACCAAGGCGTTCACATGGTCATCAATGCTCAGGTAAGTGTGTAGAGCTTTATATCTTACTTGCGCCGTTTACTTACAACTCTTCGTTTCAACTCTTGCAGGGTCAGCCCAGCGGTGAGGCTTTTATACAAATGGACTCAGAAGAGTCTGCACGCGTCTGTGCTCAGCGCAAACACAACCAATTTATGGTCTTTGGCAAAAAGTATCGCTACATAGAAGTTTTCCAATGTTCCGGCGACGACATGAACATGGTTCTCAATGGTGGTCTGCAGTCGCCTGTTAATCCACACCACGCACACCTGTCCGGCGCAGGCAAACAGCCACCACTCCTCTCACCGGGTATGTTAGCACATCCGCCGCCGTCAACAGCACAAGCCTTAAGCACTCATTCACACGCCCATACCCATGCCCACGCCCACCATCCACACTCCCACAATGCCCACGCCCACGCTCATTCGCATGTCAACCATCATCATCATCATTCCTTGCAATCATCTAACTCTGTAGCGGCCGCTGTTGCCGCTCTGGCTCAGCAACCGCACACACATGTCTCTCTAGTGGGTAATCCATCGCAGGTTCCTAACGTTGGAAGCATGGCACCCTACTTGACTCAAACGCCTACTGGCACCGCGCACACTCAACATCCGTCCCTGGCTGCAGCGCAAAACAATGCTGCAGCCGCCGCAGCTGCTGCAGCAGCAGCTCAAACAGCCGTTGCTATACCGCAGTCGCATCTGCAGCTTGCTTCAACTGCAGGTTCCGGTGTTGGCAATCCTCATGCCTCCGCACTATCAATGCCCTTCAACTTTACGTTGCCACCACCACAACAGCAGGCAACCAATACTGCGCTACTGGCGCAGCAACAGGCACAGTTCATAGCACAACACAATCTGTTGGCACGTCAGCAAGCCGCAGCCGTAGCTGTAGAGCAACAGCAGCAGCAGCTCTACGCCAATCTCATGATGCAGCATCATGCTGCTGCAGCTGCTGCTGCGCAAGCCGGTCCAACTGCTGTGGCCATGGGCGGTGGTCCACATGGTGGGCAGCCACAGTTTGTGCTCATGCCACGCCCCTACTTTCAGCCCTTTCAGCTCGGCTACCTGCCACAGGGTTATCAATTTGCTGGGTCACCCGGTGCAGCTGCTGCAGCCGCCGCAGCAGTTTCTGCTGCCAGTGGATTGCCCACTGGAACTGCCGGCATGCATTCGCCATCGTTGCCACACTCCATGAAGCGCTCGTATGAGAATGCATTCCAACAGCAGGATCCGAATATGACGAGTGCCGCCAAGCGTGCCTTGACCCGGCCTCAGGGTAATGTCTATCAATTTTATAACCCGGGTATTTGAGTAGACGAAAATTTAATGAATAATAGTGGGAAAATTGATAAAAATTACAAAAAATGGCTGACTATTACAGGTCGTTGTTCTATTAGTGACACAAAAAACAAAAAAAAAACCGGTTACTTTTTAGAATTGACCTTCCCTGAATTGAATTACTTATAAAGTATATTAAAGACAAAAACACGAGTATAAAAAATTAATCTTTTAAGATAAAGACATTTTAGAATTAGAAATTTTTTCAATGAGTTTGCTAAAAGTAACGAATAAGCTAACCGTACATTTTTAAATTTTATTTATAAATTTTTTTACATAAATTATAGTTAGATTTTACATTTAATTGCTAGTTCAAAATTTAAAAAAAAAATAGGAGTATGAATTAAAAAGTGAAATAACCGATTTTTTGCAATATGACACTTTTTGAAAGAAAGTAACCATTTTGTTGAATTATAAATTTTTTGATGTAGAATTTAATTTTACTAACAAAATTGAGTTTAATAAAAAAAAGAAAAAAAAATATAAAGGATAAACTAAAGCAACTATGAAGTACCCAGTAATTGCAAAACTGCATTTTTATTAAAAAAGTGAATTTAATTCATTTACTCTGAAAATCTTGGCAATATACTTAAATGTTTCCAACTAAATGACTTATTAAATCAAAAAATTGCTTAGTTACTTAATTAAATCACTTAATAAATAAACATGATAAATTTTTAATAAATTTTTAAAATTTTTTTGAACAGAATTAAAAAGTAACTGAATTAAAATTTATTATTATACTTTTTATAGAAACTAAAATTAAAAATATAAATATCTGTTATAGCAACTTTAAAAATAAGTAACCGAAGTTTTGAAAACTAGTTTAAGTCAAAGTAATCGGTTACGAATTAAAGGTTTCATATAAAAAAAAACAAAAACATTGCACTGAATCTATTTTGAGTAACCGGATTTTTGTTTAAGTGGCCTTTAAAGTAATCGATAACAGTTTCAACAATCGATTTGAGTTTGAGAAATTAATTTAAGTTAAACTTTTAGTTTCAGTAGCCAGTTGCAGCTTGATTGACTGGTTGAAGTTCGAGTAACCGGTTTTATATTGATTAATCAGTTTGAATTTAAGCTTAACACCTTAGTTTGAGTAACCACTTTACACTGTAGGCACTTTTTTAGGTGGCTTGCTAGTTTTGACATGAGTAACCGATTCAATTTTAAATAACCGGGTTTAATTTCAATATTTTTAAAAACAAAAGACAAGCAATCTGTTTGTTGAGTGAACGCATTTAGTTTGAGTTTCTATTTTAAAAACCTTGTTTTTAGTAACCGATTTCAGTTTGAGTAACCAGCAAGAGTTTAAGTTACCAATTCAAGTTTTTAAAGCCGGTTGGAGCTCTAGCTTTGAAAATGAAAAACATATTTTTTGTGAAAAATCGGTTTTAGTTTGATTAATCTGTTTAAGTTGATGTAACTGGCTTAAGTTGAACTTATGTTTGAACTCAAAGAAGCAGGTTTTGGTTTGAGTAACCGGTTTCAGTTTAAGTAACATTTCAGTTTTTGTAACCAATTCCAGTTAAAGTTATCGGTTCAAGATAACCCTAGAGAGGGAATCATATTTTCAATACATATTGATTTGACGTAGATTACTTCTCTAGGGTTCAAGTAGCCAATTTTTCTGTGAGCGAAAAGTATAAGTTTGACAGCAACCGGTTTAAGTTCGTGTACTTAGCGTTTTGATGATGCTGACTAAAGCTTTTATTAAAATATATGAAACTGCAAGTTTGATATTTTAGTTCGTGTAACAGGTTTTATAAAAAGTAACCGGTTTAAGTTTGAGTAACCGGTTTAAGTGTCAACAAATGAGCTGAGAACCTCTATTTATCGTTTTTGGCTTAAAAACTCAGAAGCAAAAACTCGTTAGAGTTTATCTATGTCCGCTCACGAGCTTAAATTTTGAAACCTCAACTCAATCCGTTTGATTGACGAGAGCCTGATTAAAATTTTTAATAAAATATATAAAACTGGTTCTCGCACAATTAAGAGATTTTAGTTTGTGTAAATGATTTTACAAAGAGTAACCGGTTTAAGTTTGAGTAACCGGTTTTAGTGTCAACAAATGAACTGGGAACCTCTATTAATAGTTTTTTTCTTAAAAAAACCAGCAGTAAAAACTCGCAAGAGTTTATCTATGTCCGCTCATGAGCCTAAAGTTTTGAACCTCAACTCAATCTTACTGACAGGGCTGCATGACAAAAATTAAGTTTTATTTTGATTTTTTTATGATGACATTAAGGCTACCTGTTTAAGTTTGAGCAACCGGTTTATTTGGCGCACTCTATTTTATTGAAAGTACCCGGTTTTAGTTTCAGTAACCTTGGTTTTTTTGAGTTTTTCTTTAATTGTTGACATATTAAACAGAAAAAAGAGATTAATCTTCGTTTACCATCTGGCACTACAAAAATCCTCTGTAGATCTGCTAAAGAGATATCTTGTTTAGATTTTCTCAACAGGGTTATACAATTTTATGACAATCAACATGAAATTTATAACTGATTTCACTTAAAGTAACCGGTTTTTGCTTATAAATAACTGGCAAATATTGCATTTGGTCTTTTGAAGAAATTCTAAAAAAATCCCAAAATACTACTATAGTTCATCTGCTCAAGAGCTTAATAATTTGTATCTCATCTGAATACAGCTGTCAGCGCTGCCCATTTTTGATTTTTTGTAGACCAATACGCTTTGAAAAGCTTTTCACGATCGCTTGTGTTAACCTGATATTCCGCTCAAAAATAGTAAAAGCTAAATCTTTGCAAAAGTTGCACGCTTTATTAGCATCTAGCATTCCGCTCAAAAGCTTTCTTGGCTTATCTAGTTTAAGTTGAACCCAAGCTTTTTTCCCTTCAAGTACTAGAGATGTGTTTATTGTTTCTTCAAACATCAAAAACCCACAAACCTTTCCTATACTCCTATCCCTCCATTCTTTTCGTCAACTTTTTTTTTAACCATTCCCATTTTTACATTTATTGGAATCATTTAAAAAAAAAATATATAAACGAAAAAGACATATTTTTTTAAAATAATTTCATTCTAGGTATTCTATTAAGTTGAAAAGATGTTTTAATAATTTTATTAGATAAAAATCAATAATTTAGTTACATTTTTTAAATGCAAAAAAAAAAAACAAATAATTTAAGTCATTAGTAAACGGTAATCATTTAAGTACTTACGTCTTCTTAGACACACTCATTCACAAACACACTCTCTCATTGACGTTATAAACACACACATACTATCTATCAAAACTTTATCAGAACCTCACAAGCAGCTAACTTTTAGAATTTGCCAAAATCAAAACCTGTATGACAATAACCGTTATTTACTCTACTAACTTATAGCTTTAATTCAAAAAAAATTACTGAAATATTTTTTAATACTTAAATATTTAAAAGAATTCAAGAAAAAAAAATCATGTTTACAAAACATTTTAAAATTATTTGGCAACTCTTATTTAATATTAAAAAGTTGGTAAAGTTTAAAAAATACAAAAAAAAAAAAATAAAGTAGGGCGAGAGCAGATTGACAAATTTTGGCCTAAAGAGAAATAAAAAAACAATTTTAAAGAAACAAAAAATTTTAAGTATATTTAAAATGAGGCTAACAATGTTGCTGAGGGAAGTCTAGCCGCTGAAGAGTGCGTAGCCTAGCTGTCCACAAAAAAAAAAAGAAACCCACTCGTTTCCTTATTTTTTTTTTCTCTAATATGTGCAATTTTATTTTTAATTTTTACTTTAACCACTATTTTAAGCTCAAATTAAAACGTCCTTCACTTAGCTTTAACTTTCAGCGTGCTTTTGAGAGCTTCCCTCATAAATATTGTCAGGTGTTGGCTTTATATAAAATTTTGGGCTTATCTACATTTGTTTCGTTTAAAAAATAAGAAAAACAAAAACACAAAAAAAAAAAACATTTAATTTTTAAGCTTATTTAAATGGTTATATTAAGTATCTGACAAATTTATTCGATATTCGATATTGTAAAGTTTAAAGTGGAGTAAACAAAAAATCAAGCAAATTCTCTTTGGGTATCATTACATAATATTATTGTTTTAAATCCCCTCTTAAAATTGTGTGTGTTTTTTTTTTATATATAGAATAGTTCATATTGAAATCCTTTCCTATGTCCTGCTACCTTGTTGCGTTCAAAACTTAACCTTTTTTAGATTTTAGTTTACTTTTGTTACTTCTTATTGATAATTTTAATTTATGCAAGCTTAAAACTTATCATATTACCACTTATGTATGTTTATACTGAAAGTATATAACATAAACAAGCATATATACATAGAATGTATCTATAACTATTGACGTTTGCGTAAGTGTTCTTGTGAGTACCTACTTCTTATGGTGTTAGTCGCAATATCAAAATTCTATGTTTTCTGTCATCACTAATATTTATGCTTTTTACGAATCAATTGCTTTTCATTCGGGTCTTTAATTGGCGTCCTTTGCATACATGTTATTTTCTTATATTTTTTTTTCAAAATGATTTAATGATTTTGGGTAAAACAACCCAAAAATAACTTTGGGAGTTAAAATTGATTTAAACTCTTTTCTTTCAACTCCATCACTTTCTTCTACTTTTCACCTTCAGAATGATCCATGACCACATCACCCAATTTTAGCGTCAGGTATGGAATCTTTTCAGAAAATTTATTCGGAAATGACCCCCAGTTGTCAAAATTTAAACTCACAAGTAGATCTGAAAAACCTATATATTGAGCAAGAAGTACCCACAACCGTTTTTATTATAACGAATATTCGATTTCAGGAATTTGGGAATTTTGGGGATATCTGAAAGAGTACAGAATCTCCTCTGAAAGTATGAGAAACAATGGAAAAAGTAAAATTGAATTTTGCATATTCATTAGCATGCTTTTGTGATGACATTATGCGAGATAAAGTTATCTTTAAAAATTTGAAAGTTGTAGATATCTTCCCGTAAATATTTTATATTAAATATATTAAATATATTAAACCTTTAAACTTTAAACTCAAAAGCGATTAATTTTTTTTAAATAGTAACATTTCTAAATGTTCACATTCTAAATTAAACTATCCACTGTTATCAGTTCATGCTATGGATAATTTCTTATCGAAACAATTCACCACTAAAAAAGTTTTCAAAATTTCAAGACTTCTATTTGATAATGTTGATATATTTCACTCCTACGTTTCAGAACTGTTTTAATCTGATTAAAAAAGATACAGAAAAAGATAAATTCAGTATTCAGATCATAATAACTGAATATGTTTAAAATCGGGACCACATAAATTTAAATATCTTATTATGAAGCGTATCATATTTAGAACCCAGGCTTCATTTCTTTGTTTTTTAAAACTTTTCAAAATAAAAAACCAGCATTTACAAGATAATATGGCTCCCTTATCCTGTATTAATTCAAAAACTGTTTTACGCCTAGAAGAAATTAAGTTCTGTAAAATATTGGTGTCCAAATTCTCCCAGACATTAATGATGACATTTTGTAACTCGTCAACGTTGTTGAATTGGTGATTGTCAGCATAAATGTGACGAATCAGTATTCTCCATAAGTATTCTATTGGGTTTAGATCTGGGGATCTTGCTGGCCACTTCAAAGTTTTAATTTTTTTACGCGTGAGCCAAGCATTTGTTTCCACGCTAGTGTGTATTCAGGCATTGTTATGCTGGAAAATCCAGTTTTGTTCATGATATTCTCGTAAAAATTGTAGTAAACTGCTTTGTAACACAGTGATGTACTCGGCACTATTCATCCTAGATGACGTCAACTGGATTTCCAGAGTCCCTTGCGCTGAAAATGCTTTCCAGACTATTACTGAATCACCACCAAAGCTCCGCTTTGAGAAGCAGCGAGGTTCTTTTTGCATACCTTGCCAATAAAAGTGTGAGCCGTCTGGTCCATCAAGGTTTCCTTTTTTTTTTCATCAGAAAATATGACCTGCAAGCAGAATCGTACATTTTATGCAAATAATACTTCTGTAATTCATTTCACTTACAGAGGATCAATCAGTATTCATATTTTGTTCACCAAATTCCGGTCTCACGGTCTTATAGAGTTTAAGGAGCCCTGGAATTGTTTTCATTTTAGCACGAACAATATCAGGGCATCGTTGCAGCACACGTCAAACTGTTGTTTTTGTCACTTCTTGCCAGATGAGAACAACTGGCTGTTGAGTTACTTGCCTCGCGTATGATTGCATGCTCCTCCCTCTTGCATTTATTTCTCTTATGTCCGGATCGCTTTTTTTTTACCATATGCTTCCGTATTTTTAAGAAAATTAGCGATCACGCAGCGGCTGCGTTCAAGTTTTCTTGAAATTTCGTTCACTGAAATGTTTCCAGAAGCCCAAGCCAATATTTTGCCTTTTTCTACTTGTGAAAAAGTTTTACCACGTGGCGTACCTAGGTCAGATAGAACACTTTAAGTTGTTATTCTTTAAAAAATGTTACATAATACAGACCTCTTTTATTAGAAGAAACTGCGACTGAGTTCTAATTATGAAACGATAATTGTACCACTGCAAATGACAAATCACATTTTTTGTATAAATATAACGGGATTTCGAAGAGCATTACAAAACAGGGCTGCCATCGTAAACTACGAGCCTTACAGTGCTTACTATTTTGTTCTTTATTTATCGGAAACTGATTTCTTAGTTTTTATAAAAGAAATCACAAAAGTGTATTGGGTGGGTTATAAATATGAAAAGCACTTTACAATTATAATACGTAGGGTTCAAATACCTGTGCGCGCGATGAGAACCAAATTAATTTGAAAAGTACTTTATAAAGGTCACATTCTTAACTAAATTTTCAACGTTAAGAATTTTTTTTTTTTCAATTCGAGTATTAACATTATTTTTTACATAAATAAATGGACTAATTACTGATAAAAACCATGGCGCCTTCTCGCCAACATCATAATATTGCCAAAAATTCTTCAATCTGCAAAAATTAAAAGAATTTTGTACAAAATGCAGATGTCGAGAGGGATTTAGCGGCAGTTAAGTAGGAAGCTGTTGTCAACCCACTGGTTGGTCACATTTATTGCATGATTTTTAACGGGGTAGAATTTTCCTATTTTTTTCTTTTTTAATTCTTAAACTTCATAAGGAAAGAAGAAGGAATTAAAGCCCTTAATTATAATTCACGAATTCGAAATCGAAAACTTTCTCTCTCCAATGCTTATAAAACTACGATTAGTGCGAAAAAGCTTGCGAGCATGCTGCATAGACTTTTAACTACTCCACTGCTGTTTAAATAGTTTTATTGAAAGCACAGTCGAGAGAATTAACATTTTGATGCTGCGGCTAACAGCTGTTAGAGAATGTCTGTTACTTATGTTGTTTCACTTAGTGTTGCAACAAATGCGGTTACTTAGAGAAAGGGTACTTAAGATATGTGATGAAAAAGAAAAAAAAAAAAACACTCAATCGCATGCGACTGACGCAAAATAAGGAAAAGCTTTCAATATGAATAAAAAAATATTATTTTCATGATATTTGTTTAATACACATACATTAAAAACTTCAAAATAATAATAATATATATTTGCAAAAATAATTATTAGTTCTATGGTTATATATAAGAGAGAAATATATTTTACTTACTTATCTATATAGTTTTGTGTGTGTTTGTTATTGTATTTTAAAAAAAATTGTGGGTTTTGGTATATTTGGCTAACGTTTCTACTGTACTCATTTTTGCAAAATAAGAATTATGTTCACTCACAGAGGAGAGGAGAGGACAATATTGTGCAAATAATGCTGGTTTTGTTAAATTGCTTTCAATCAATTTAATTGAAAACTATTTTCTTTTTAACCGAGCTGTAAATCAAAGCCTGAATGTAGCTTTTTAAAGCCTTAATTCGTCAGGTTTTGATTTAAAACCAATTTTAATAACACAAAAATTGCTTTTGCTTTTTGCTTTTAAAATACAATTTCAAGCATTGTACAAAATTTGTTATAAATATTTTTGAAGACAATTTATTTAAACACTAAAAAGACAAAAACGAAAAAAAATCATAACTTATTTTGATATTATCGCCTTCTTATACAAAACTTTTATTAAAACATATATATATCTAGTAAATAAATAAACATATTAAGCTGCTCAAAAACTCTATTATTAACATGACTTCATTGAACTTGGTGAAAAACTGCAGGCTCTAGAGACTGCATGCATAGCTAGGCAGCACTATTTTGGTTAACTTTAGTGAAACTTGATGTTGTTGTCTTAGGTATGGTAACTTCTCTTTCTTGGTCTCTCTTGTCGAACATTAGCGTGTTTAAATGTGTTATTTTTCTTCATTACCTTTAGTCTTAAGCCTGGATCTTAACAACGGTGTTGACATTTTTTTTTGAATTATTTTCATATTTTTATAACTAGCTTAAGTTTAGAACTCAATGTTATCATAATGTCTGCTGAAACGTTTAGAAGCTCGGTTCTGGTCATCAATACAATTTGTTTAGTTTATAAAACGGTTTTTTATCGCTCCTAGCCAGATAATTGCTAGCTGGTCTAATTTTTTCATTCATTACTTTCACTATTTGTTTTTTCTTTTTTTCTCTATAACTGCAGCTGTAATTAATGTGTTAATAATTTTTTCTATTAGTATTTAAAAAAATATTAGCTACTTGGTATGGACTATAATCAGTGTGCGGCTAATTGTAAGTGAAAACGGGTATTTTTTTTTTCATAGGTCAAATTCTTTACATAAGCATTATGTAAAAATGCCTTAGCATAAAGACAACTTTCACATACATACGAGAAAACCTGGTTTTGTTTAGTTGTATTTAACTCGGGTTCTACTTTTAGAAAAAAAAGGAGCTTCTGTACTTCTCAAGGGTTAAGAACATACTTGAACTTGAATTTATAGAATTTTGTGGTTCATATTCATCTCTACTATATATTTATATATATATTTATATTTATATTTATTTAATTGTTTTTAGTGTTGTTTTTGTTGTTGTTGCAATTATAATCATCGTTGCGTTCTTAGCTATTGGTTGGTTACCTCAGCGTGTCTCAGTTGCATTCTTCTAAAAACAATGGTGGTGCTTGGAAAACAATAAAAAATTTTTAAAAAAGAACTGAAATTTAAAAAAAAAAAGAAAAAGAATCTTCTTATTCATGGTTGGGCGTTGGTGGTAAATATTATATATATTTGTTGTTGTATTAAACTCAAACATTATGCAATGTCTTAAACGGTGAGTGTTTTTTACAATTTATATTTACACTAAAACTAATTTTAAAACTTGTCTTTGTTAACCTCGAAAAAAAGCTAACCTAACCTCTTTGAATATAATTCCATTAAAAAAAACCAATACTACTTAATAACTGTTGTTTTGTTGATTTGAAAAGAAAAAAAAAAAAAGAAATCCAAAAACTCCCTTATGTTGTTTTTGTCTACATTTCCTGCTCTCTAATATTAATAATTTTTTTTATCATTAAAATATATTTGAAATATTTAAAAGAAATCTCAATATTTTTAAGGCATTTTGAGGAACAGCTGTAATTTTATGTTCTTATGTTTAACTGAAGTTTTTTTTTTCATTTTCCTAGGCACTTCTGTGATCGGCAGTCATTTTGGTCACTTTGCTACATTTGGTCCACCTGCTACGCTTTTGGCCACACCACATCGTACGCACCATCATCCGCATCATGGGCATCATCCACATCATCCGCATGCACATCCGGCGGCCTTCTATGCGGCACCATTGGTCTATTGGCCGTATCCTAGTCCACCAGTCTCACCAACCACCTACTTCAGTCAACCGACGCATTCACCAACACATGTGGCGGCACAACATCAACCAATGGTGAGTAAAGTTTTTCGATATATTTTTCGATCCATCAACTTAGGATCGACACCTCTCAATACTGTGAATTTGCGCTCATATTTGGGGTTTTATTAACTTTTCCTTTCGGATTGTCATAGAAAAGCGGTTACTTTATACCTGCCAATACTTGTTGACAATGATAGTGACATATTTACCATATTCTCAACATTTTTATAGACTGTTAACTGTTTTGAATTAAAAATTTTCTGCTTTTTTTATTGCACTGAAATTGACTTTGGTTGGAAGTTGTCTGAAAAACCGGTTACTCGAAAATCAAAAATTGTTATTAAAAATTATTTGATATTAGAAAAATTTAAATTTGTGCCATTTAAATAAATCATATGCAAACTAAATTGCCTAGAATCGGTTATCGGGTACTCGGGGATACGATGTATTTTACTTTACATTGAATCAGCGCACACTTTTTGTAAAAATGAAATACTTTACAGCAATGAATTTTCTGAATTGAAAATTTATATTATTTCTCCGATTTACAAACTTGTTACCTGCTTTATTGTCATGGAAAACCGGTTACTTGAAAATTATACTTGACAATACTTGTTGAAAATTTTACCCTTTTTTATATATCATCATTATATCCAATCCTATATCTCATCTATATCCCAGTTAGAGTAGAAGTAGAGTAGTAAATAGAGCATTACAGCTTTTCTGATCAAAAAACTTCATCAACATCAAATACATCAAGTTATTACAAAATGTGTATAACATGGTTTTAAAACTGAATTCTGAATTTTTAACTGAGTTGTCTTAGAGACATTTTCTCAGAAAATCAATATTTTAAACTAAATCCATTATACAATATAAATTATTCGTTTATTCAAGGAACTGACGTCGATTTGTGGGTATATATATTAATTGTTGTTATAATCTTAACGGTTTTATTTTTAACTCAGAAAAAATAGAACAAATTTAAAATTTTCTATTAAAAAAAAAATATATATATATGTGTACCCAAAAAATATCTCTTGTACCAAAAACTATCTTTTGAAATAAAAAAATCTAAGGTGAACATTGTAGTGAAAGTTAATTGAATAGGTTTATTGATAAAAAAAGATGAGTAAAATTCACAAAATTATATACTTTTATTACATATTTATTAAGGATATATCTGTAAGTCTTGAGCATTGGATAATCAATGTTAAATTTTGCAATAACCAAGTATTTAAATTTTGAATTGGGTATTCATACAATATTTGACTTGTTTTTACAAAATATCACAAATAAAACTATGATGATAAAAAATATCATTAATTGATGGTTACTAATTTTGAATGCTTCTTAATCAACGATTACAACGAATCGAATACCGAGTACTTGAAATATAAAAAATAATTTTTCCGGTAAAGTAGATATTTTTTTAGTAGTAGATAAAGTAGAGTAGTAGGAACATCTACTTAGCGTTGGTAAAGCTTAAAAAACAAAAACAAATCTTGGTAGTGATTCGCAATAAACCAATTATCTGTTAACCAAATATTTTTGTGACCTACAAGATAACAAAGAGCATCTGTTGAACCAAAGAGGAAAATTTCGTTCAAGTGTCAATAATGGAGTTTCTAAATGAATAATAATTGCGATCTTTTGTAGAGATCAACCGGTTACTCAAAACTTGCAGGTAGTCATTTTGCGTTGAAATTTAAAATAAAATTTAATAATCTTCTGTAATTTTCAATAATCAGGAATAAGTGTTGTTTTTATGAAACAACACATAGTTTTGTTTAGATTTGGCAAAGTAATGGGTAATTGATGACTTGATTTGAAAAATTTTTCATCAAATTTGTAAATATTTTTTAAATTTTTAATTGCATAGACTTATTCCACTTCTAGAATTTGACTTTCAGGTTGTGGTTAAGGATTTATCCAGTCACCATGACTTCATTTATAACTTTTTGTTTCTTTAAAAATTATAAAATCTATAAAATTTACTTTTTTCTCCAACACTTTTTTCCGCAGTATCCTGTTGACTTCATACCTGCTGCTGCGCCCACTAACTATGTTGCTCAACCAGCTCCCATGAGTCCTCCAAATATAGCAATTCCGGCACCCACTACAACAGCGGGTCTCATTTTAACGCCGAGTAGCACACAGGTCTTGCCGCTGATGTCATCGAATCAATATCCACCGTTGCCAGCACCCTCGACCACGCCCACACAACCCATGTGCGCGCCAAAAGTGACTGCGTATCAAAATAAAATTTCGCACATGCAACAGCCAAGTCAGCTGGCAGCCTCGCCTACGTCCACACAAGGAAATCATGTCTTAACACACCACAATAACAACAATAACATCAACAACTCCACAACATCCATGCCCTCAATGTTGGCACCAACTGCTTCTTCCACAACGGCGACGCAAGCTCTGCTCACTATTGACACAACACACGCAGAGGAACGCATGGCGGCCAAGTGTTTAAAGGTAATGCCACAATCAGCGGCGGCTGTCACACCAAATACAGCCAACAATTTAGTAGGCGTGGCCACACCTGTCAAGAGTGTCAACGGTCAGCCGCTGCTGCAAAATCAATGCGTAGAGCTGTATATTTCCTGAAAAACTAATGAATCGCAAGCAACAGAGAAACAAATTCCAGAATTTTGGAAAAATCAGAGATTTTTAAATTATAAATAATTAATTTATTATATACATTTTTAAAATTAAAATAGAAAAACAAACGAAAACGTAAGAAGCACGGTTGCCTCTTGCCACAAAATCTGCGCTCAAATAAAAAAAAAGTAACCGAATTTGCTGGCGCCAGTAATCGTTTCAAACACAAAGCTAAAATTCCATTGAAAACAACAAATATTAGAATAAAATTAGTTTTTAAGTACCCGCTATAGTAGTAGGTACTAGTGCTATAAAGTACTCGGTACTCATCTGCCGTTAATGCGCTCTCGAATCTCGAATGTAGAATCATTGCATTCATAATCGTTGTCTTTTTGTCATTAAAACAAAACATAGAAGAAAATAAAAATGCTTAGTAAACCAGTGCAATTTTTTTAAATTTTTTCAAAGTTACACAAAAATACATAAAAATTAAAATAACGTCAGAACTTTGACTTAAAGTAAATGAAACAAAAATATATTTAAGTACAGCAATAATAAACAAAAAAACAAAAAAGTAACAAATCAAAATCAAAAAATTTCCCTAGTCAATAGAAAAATTATTTATATAAATTATTAAAAAAAAAAACAAAAAAATAATTATAAAATTTCATAAATCAAATCAAATCATAAATAAATTATATTATTTAAATAAATTAAATTTTTAATCTAATTGCAATCCTATATCGAAAACGTAAATTTATTTAACTTGATTGATATTTTTAAATAATAAAATTAGTCAAAATAGCAAAATTGTTGTTATTGAAATAAACATAAATATAAATTATATATTTAAATCAAATAAAATTTTTGTAACGTAATTGTTTATTGTATAAAAACAAAAAAAAAAATGCTTTAGAGCATTATTACGATATTATTTGTTTCAACGTTAAGATCAAATATGAATAAAAGTTTTTGTAACGAAATTTTAAAGTGTTGTTTGCATTTATTTTCATTAAAAATATTTCAGTATCAAATGGCCAGAAATGGGTTGTTTGGCTCTATGGCAGTTTTGCCATGAAAAAATATTTTAATAGTAACTTAATTTTAACAATTTCAACAACGAACAAATTTATTTTAAAAATATGTCGAACCGTTTGCAACTCTGCTCAGTAGTCTCAAAACTATTCTTACAAGAATATACTCCTTTTTATAATGTTCTCCCAAATGTTGTTTCTTCGGTTATTCATAAATTTTTTGTTTTTCTCAAGTAATAAAAAAAGTCTGCCATCATAAAGGGTGTTCCCACGTGTTTGTTACATTTTGGTTCTGATCTGCGCTTTTAACAACAAAGAGCAGAGCTTGACAGGCACTGGAATAATCAAATTTTCAAACCACTCACCATTTGTACAGTGATGGCGACAGAACTAAGGCAAATATATATACATTTTATAATTTCTCGAAGAGTTAAGAAAATGAAGAGCATTTTTTTGAAAATATTCTACATTTTCCCAAGACACTCTATTCATATAAATTTTAGCCGAACAGAAAAATGTACAATATTATTTTGTGATTTTCTCTCTTAAGATAATAAAAAAAAAGTTTTTTTTCATGAAAAACTTGCTGCTTGCTGGCAATGAGAGTAATCACCGAAGTATTTTAATAAATATAATTAAAATGGGGTTATTTCAGTTCAGCAAGGAGGTATGCAAAATATAGGCGAAATGGAAAATTTTGTGAATGTTTGAGCTCTAATCTGAATCTGAGATTTAATTAAGTCCGTATATTCTGTATATACAGCTGCGGTAAAAATAATAGCACCATCATCAAAATTTATTTCTTTTAAGAAGCTAAAATTAAATAAATCGACGCAAACAACTTTTGAAGATATCAATAAATACAATTAACCTCAAAGAAAGTTGTTAAAAAGGAGTTGCAAAATTTATTAACTTTTTTTGGAAAATATTTCAGATTTTTCAATATAACTTAAAAAATAGGCGGTAAAAAAAATAGCACTATTATTTCATTATGCATTTAAAAACTTAAAATAACGTGACAAAATTAAAGAGTTTATTTAAGATCAAAGCTATTATGGAGAAAAAAGTGTAATGAGCCAAAATTAATATTTCCTCGCATGTCCTTTGTTGGCAATTACGGCTGCACAACGTCTTGTCATGGAATTGATCAAATCCTGGCACCTCTTAATTGGAATTTTGATCCAGGAGTCGTGAACTGCAGCCCAAAGGGTTTGATTGTTGGTCAGTTTTGCAATAGAAACTGCTTTTTTTACATGAGTCCAGAGGTTCTCAATTGGATTGAGGTCGGGCGACTGCGCTGGCCAAGCCATGACATTCACCGAATGATCCTCAAACCACTTTTTAGCTTTCTTGCTGGTATGCTTCGAGTCATTGTCCTGCTGGAAAACCCACAATAACGGCATTTTTTCCTCTGCATAAGGCAGCATTACTTTATCCAATATATCAACGTATACGTGTTGTTCCATGATGGTCCTAATCCAATGTATGGGACCAACTCCATAATAGGAAAAACAAGCCCATATCATTATGCTTGAACCTCCGTGCTTAACTGTTTCAGCAGTAAATTGAGGGTTGAATTCTGCATTAGGAGGTCTCTTAACGTAAGAACGAAAACCCTTGCCACCATAAATTACAATTTTACTCTCGTCCGTCCATAAAATATTTCTCTATCTCTCTACTGGCCAGTTCAAATGTTGTTTTGCGAACTTCAAACGCTTTGTTGCATGCTTAGCAGTTAAGATAGGTACTTTTCTGGGACTACATGCCTTTAAATGATGATCTCTAAGACGGCTACGAACAGTTTCAACACATATTAAGTTCTGTTTTGAGCTCTGTTGCTGGCTTAAACGGCTCCTTCTACTTTGCCTGATTAATCGTTGGACGAGTAACGGCGACATAGCGTGCTTTCGTCCACGAGTTTCAAGTTTTGGTGCATATATTATGGCATTACGAACCAAATTATTAGAACAGCTAACTTCATGCCTAACTTCTGCATACGCTTTACCCTCTGCAAACATTCTTTGAATAATTTCACGTTTTTCGGCACTGCAATGCTTTCTGCGACCCATAACTTCGTAAATAATTTAAGAATTTAATTTTTTTGTATTAAAACCACTTCCACTAAAACAAACTGAAACACTTTAATGCTACCTTTTGATAAATTGAACACAAAATGGCTTTTTTCAACAGAAACGTAAACGCAGTGCTATTATTTTTACCGTACCAATTCGTACTCCTCTCTCAAAATTACTTAACATAAAAAGAACCGTTACCCTTTTAATACTAATGATCTTGCTTTCAGAGAGTGAATACTCTCTAAAATATTATATAATAGTAGCATCTGAACAAGTTGCTTCAGATGAGGTTTTTTTTTAAAAAATAGTTGAACTGTTGTCTCCAGTGCTATTTTTTTTACCGGCACTGTAAGTGCGTCCGTCTGTACTTCTTTAGAAAAATTATTCGAGGGTTTTTGTTTTAGAATATGGCATTTGTATATTTAAGTTGTTTTAAAGAATCGTCTACAGGAATGTCTTCAAAACAATGGACATGAAAACTAATAGGCTGGTTAAAAACATAAGAATGTACAACTTGATGAGGAGAGAATACTTCCACTATCTCCTTTAGTTTAAAATAACACAGGTTATGTGTTTCGCTCTATACCCAATGCAGAACTAGCTAAAAATATAAATTTTCTTAAGATACTTTGGACAGTTAAGAAAACTCTAAAATAACTTTAACAGCACAAATTCAAAATTTTAGCGGTCTCGGTTGTGTCTGGGGGTAGCGCGCTCAACGGGCACCTCAGAGGTTCCGGGTTCGAATACCGGGTAGGCCATGGTCTTACGCTTCAACTTTTCTTTATTTGTTCATCATTTCGAATGAACTGAAATTGAAATTTAATCAATACCTATAACAAAAGTAGTGTTTGGTGATAGAAAAAGTTTGTGCAAATGATCGCTTAGGTATATTTATAGGGCGATACTTGCTCTGAATCTGAATTCACGTTCATATTTTTTATGGCTTTGCGTCACTTTTAGAACATCCTACTAATCTACTACCCCATTAGAACCAAAGCAGACTTAAGTGAAAAGGCGTTAAATCCAAAACTTAAAAACAAACATTTAAGTTAGCCTTAATTTTTAAGCAGGCTATAAGCAATTGAAATTATTTTTTTGATTTATTTTGTGTTTTAATTTTTTAAATAATAGTTTTCTGATTTTTTTTATTTAATCATAAAACATGTATTGAGATAGAAAATACATACATTTAATCAAAAAATTCCCGGAATTCTTCAATAAAATGAAAACAGTTGAATTATTCATTTTATTTCCTTCAAAGGGAAATTGCAAACAATACACATATTCCTACGCTTCTAAAATCTTGAAAGCAGCCTATGAAAACAAAACTGACTTTGAATCACCTTTAGCTCCTTCTGCGAATTTTCCTTTATCGCCTCATTAAAGTGGTAACTTGAGTCGCTGAAATAGGAAAAAGTCGCAAGGAGCCATGTCGGGTGAATTCGGAGTTTTCGGAACGGTAGGAACGTTGAACAGATATTTGAGCATCAGATGACAGATGACAGATGACAGATGTACCAACCCAGAAAATAAAAGATTTTAACAATATCTCAAGCGCGGTTTGATTCAAGGGGAAATTCCAGGTATATTCTATTCAGAAGATATGACGCTGAGAGGTATAGTATTCTAATTGAAATAAGTGGAAGTGGAGGAAAAAAATGTACAGCAAACGTGATTAAAGAAAACTTTTAATTTTTAAATAAAAATAATAAACAATTCTTGCATTCAGAATTACAAGAAAAATTTAAAAAAAACCAGGACAAAAACTTTTTGGCCGTTTCAGGCCTTCGACTTTGGGTTGTGCGTGTTGTTAAATTTTTGTAGACAAATAATAAAAAACCCAACCTAAAAATAATTGGAGAAGAGCCTTAAGCATTCAAATCTATATCATATTTTCATATATTATATTTTCTTTAGATATTTTTATACAATTAGATTAAAGAATATCAACATATATAACTTCAATATAAAAAGGGATAATGGTCATGGGAATCGTTATCGCTCAATAGATTTTGACATTTGTCTTTCGGCTCTAAAAAAATTGTATACGTATCTATTTATAATATCTTCAATTAATAGTATTTCCTTTACAAAACAGAAATTAGTTATGATTTTGAAATAAAAAGTTTACAACTATGAAACTCAATCTTTTGTATTGATAAAAAGTTATGAACCTCTTATAAAGCCTTTATAACAAAGATAAAAAGCCATGAGTATTTAAACAATGGTTAAACTCTCAATGCTTAAAAATGATTTAAATATTTTATGAACCCTTTATGAAGAAATTTTAAAACTTTTTACTCTCATCTGAGCACAAATATTGTAAAAAAATATCAAATTATTTCTAAATATTTCAAAACTAAACACAATGTCAAAAAATGTTAAAAATGAGATAAAGGCTTCATACAAAGAGTTATCAGTTTCGGCTTTCGGAAAGTGCAGACCTGCACTTGTTAAATTGTTCTACAAAAATGGTTATTTTGCCGTGGCCACGTATAGCGCTTTACGAGAAGATTATCGTCTTCATAAAAGTCCTATTGAGCGAATAGTTTCTAATATAGTGAAAAAATTTGAAGAAATCGGATCGGTCACAGATATTGTAAGTCGTGTGCATTATCGTAATGTACTCTCCACCGAAAATATCCTATATGGGGCACTGATCCCTAAGCGATTGTGGAAAAGCCATGGCATCCGCAGAAAGTGACTGTCTGGTGTGTATTATGGTCTGGTGGTGTCATTGGTGCGTATTTTTTTTTTTTAAAACGATCAAGGAGTAATCCACTCCGGTTGCAGCCAGGAGCAGTGCCTTCCTTAGTGTTATTTTACCTTCACGATAAATACTAAAAATAAACATTCAGCACGCACAAAAATTAAAACTTGAATTTGAACACATTTGACAGTTTTCTATTCACTGTTTTTTTTTACGCTCTTCTTATGTTTGACAGCTACTGTACCCACCACTCCGAGACGAGACTACCTTGTTGACCCAGCAGTTATTTTGGAGTCAATTGAAAAAGTGAACTAGTTCATTTCTAGCGCAGTTCGCAGTAGCTCTGAAAAAGTACAAAAAGCGTTCAGTGTAGAACAGTTATCTTTGCTTTTGTTTTCAAAAGTATTGCTGACAAAAATAAACGCGTTCTGGCTACTTTTTAAAATTTGATGCGCACAAGAAAAAATAATAAAAAAAAAAATGTTTATAGACAAAATGTTTTCTGGATTGTGGATGGAAAAGATGGTACAAATGAGATCTTTAGGACCTTTCCATTGCACTAAATTCTTACACTTTTGATATGTTCACTTTAAAACCAGTTAAAAAAGAACCACTTTCAGGCTACTGCGAAAGCAACCAGTTTAAAAATGTTCCTAATGGAACTAGTTCAAATATAGTGAAAAAGGAGAGTTTCTGGGGACAATTGTCTTTTCCTATGGCATCAACCCGCAAAAAGCGTCAGTTCGTTCAATGTTAAAGGGTATTGTAGTGGAACTAAATAGTACTGGTCCTTTTTGGAACTAGGTCAGAACTATTCCAAATTTGGTCCACTTTTCTGCTGGGGAATATACCTTGAATAAACCCCGCATAAAGCATTTTTAAAATTATTTGCTCTCATTTGAGCACAAATATTGTAAAAATTATTAAAAATATTTAAAAAATTTGGGAAATATGTCAAAAAAAATTCAAAATATATAAAAAAATTCAAAACAAAATGAAAATAAAAACAAGAAAATTTGTGAAAACATTTCAAAATAAGATAATAAAATGACAATTTTTTCAGTGCAGAGGGTAGCTTCGAAAAAATATTGATGTTTAAATATCAAAATGTTGCCGAAATTGTGACAAATAAATGAAAAGTCATTGAATTTATCAAATACACAAACCATTATTGACACTCTTCCCACATAAAATCGAAAGTGTTCCTATTTTAACTACAAAGCAGCTACAATATTTTTATGAATAACAAAATTTTAAAAGACTTTTTAACATTAAAAAGCTTTTTAACTCTTGAACGTTTTAAAGCTATTTTAAGATATTTTCATGAATACGGCTGTAACTCTGTATGTGAAAATTTAAAAAACATGGCTAAAATTTTTTACTCTCATCGAGCACAAAATATTGTGAAAACAATTCAATTATTTTAAAATATTTCTTAAAATTTTAAAATATCAAAACATAAAAATCTTCCTCAGATATATACCAAAACGGAATTTAAAAATAATAAAATATTTAAAACATTTTAAATGTCTAAAAATAATATGTATAAAAAAGCTCAAGTCTGTGTTAGATAACACGGGCGCATAGGTCAGACGTAGAATACGTTAGTCATTAACAGCCTTATTCAATAGATTTCCTTAAACAACCTATAAACGCTTGTTTAGTTACGCACTGTTTAAGGCTTTACGCAGCTTCTATGCAACCTTGCTAACATTGTTATTCATAAACATTTTTTCATTTTCTGCTTATGATTGTAAGGTTTGTGTCTGAACTATAGAAAATCTCTACAAAAATTAAGAATTCCTAGGGATTTACAATGGCCGCCGCATAAAAAAATGCTGCAAAGGGCGCATATGGAGCATGTCTTTGATATTAAAAGAAAAGACAAACAAAAATCATGGTTGTATTTACGTAACCTTTAAACGCCAATTTCGGCGTTTAAGTTACGCAGCTCTTAAACAACTACGAAAAATGTTTATGAATAACGTTTTCTTGTTTAAAGCCCGTTTAAAGTTACGCTGCCTCTAAAATGTATTTATGAATAAGGCTGTAAGACATTGAGGATGTCTTAAAGACGTGGCCAACTGGGTAAGCACAATTTCGTTTCTCTGCTTCGCTTATCAATGTTGTGTATGTACACATCGTTCGCTACTTGGTCATTATACTTCTTCTCTTTCTCACACTGGTTCTGTGATGAACACACAGATAATCGTACTGCTCTTACACATGATGTTATAATACATAAAATACAAAGCATATGAAAATTAATACAAAATTTGAAGGAGTTAAATTTTGATTTACTTATAGAAACAAAAAAATTATATGTAGCAATATGAATATTTAAATACAAATCAAAAGAAGACATATTAAATATGTAACGGCCATACTTGAATTTTCTTCAATGCATGCATAAAGTATTAAAAACTTATAATGAAAGTGACAAACATTTTCTCAAAATTTTGTGCTCCAGATTTACACCCCCGTATAACGTATTCTACGTTAAAAAAAATTAGAATTTCTTTAGTGCATTTGAATATCAAAATTTTGCCGAAATTATGACACATAAACGAAATAAACTTGAATTTATCAAATTCACAAACCATTGTTGAAACTGTTCCCACCTCAAATTGAAAGTGTTCCTATTATAACTTCCTATTGCAACTGAAGCAGCTGCTACATTTTTTTAAATAATAAAATTTAAAAAGAACATTTTAACACTAGACAGCTTTTTAACTATGGAACGTTTTAAAGCATTTATATTCTATTTTATGAATACAGCTGTAAAAATAATATACCTAGAAGGAAAAAGTTTAACAAAACGTACCAATAATTTTCATTATTCGTTAATACGACATTCTTCTAGTTTATGCCATTAAGATACGTACTTTTTTTCCATTAGACTCACAATAATTATCCTATTCAAACTATTATTATAACTTTTCAAAAATATCGTCCGTGTTTTAATACTTTCAATAGAAACAGCCTTTTTTCAAAGACAGCAGGTTTTCTTTTGTGAATGTTTTCTTCATTAATTTTCACAGCATTTTTTAAATTCACTCACACTCTTATATTCAGACAAAACAATGAGTTTTCCCGTATTATCAAAACGTTTTTTGTACCACTTTAAATAATTTTATTTCAATTATATTCGCGCACAAGCACTTACCAGCAAAAAACGAACACAACTTATCAAGAACACCGCGCAAACTAAAATTAACTCCACTTTCTTCTTGTAAAACTTGTTGCGCAGCAAAGAAAAAAAACAACACTCAAGTCTCAATCAAAATGAGAGCAGGTGAGAGTCAAAGCAAAGCTTAGCCAATCATAGAGCGCACGCATTGCATGAGACAATTTCAGTGGGTGACAGAATTATTAATAACTTGATGCGTGTTAGTGGGAGGAAATTTTCCTGCGCACATTGGGATGATGTTACAAAAAGGATAATTGCTAAATTTAAATTAATTAAAATGAAATAACGTTTGAAATAATTTTTAAATATGAAGTAATAACTTAAAATCGAAAAATCAGTTCTTTCGAGTTGTGTTATTTGGCATTTTCGAATATTTTGTGTACCTAAATTTATACCCCCAGGTTTAAAAAACGTAAACGGGATATATTAATTTTGTCACTCTGTTTGTAACGCCCATAAGGAGGCGTGGCAGGTATAGAAAAGTATATATATTCTTGATCAGCATCACTACTCGAGTCGATTTAGCCATGTCCGTCTGTCTGTCTGTCTGTGATCACGATTACAACCGTCATTTTCAAGCTATCATTACGATAGCTTTTCTATATTTAAGCTTTTATCTAAAAAAATAAAGGTCAAGTTCGAAAGTGAGCTAAATCGGATGAAAATAACGCCTACCTTCCATACAAAGTGACTTTATCAAAATGGTAAAATCTCTTTAAATTCCACAAAAATTGATATATGGACTTGAAATTTTGCATTTGAACTTCGATATATAACATGTACTCTAAAAAATTGAAATTCAACAAAAATTAGTGAAAACCACGCCTACCTCCCAAACAAAGTTACTTTATAACATAACAAAAGCGAATATTTTCTCTTTAAACTTTGACGAAAATGCTTTTATAAATAAACATTTTATTTAAGACTTTGCTTAACTGCTTAAGACTTTGAATATACTTTGGTTCCGTCGCACAGTGTTTTGTTTGGCCTATTTAGACGGAGATAAATGTGTAACTCGGGTTGTAGGGCACAACCTACACTCCGAAAGATTTGAAATCTTGGGCTTTTGAAAAGCATATCTTCCTTATGTGTAAATTTCAAATTAGAAAACAGTTTCTAATCATGTATGTTTTTCGATTTTTGATATCCTTAACCCTGTACGACTATTGGGTCATATTGACCCACCCCAAATTTTTTTGTAGGTGAACATTAAAACCGTTATGTTACAACAATATTATTTATTGATGTTTGTTTACTGATTTTTTTTATCCTTTACCCTGTGAGAAGAATGGGTCATATATGACCCACCTTTTTTTTCAAGTAAATCTAAAAGTATTTTTTGTATAGCAGAAGTGATGTCTGTTTTCAGTTTTTTACTTTTAGTCGCTTTAGTACAGAATAACTTTATTATACTAAAAAATATGAAAGAAATTGTTCTTCAATTGTACATGACAAACTCATGAACCATGCATTGCTTGGAATAACCATTTATGACTTCTAATGCATTCAGAGAAATATTCGTTATATTTTAGGGTGCCATATTTGGCTGCACATGCACTCACTGAAATATTCGTTCATCCTTGGTTTGACATATTTGGTTTCTCAGACATATATAGATAAAAATTTCTGTATCTTTGTTTTTATTTTTCCCAAAATACGATTTAGTTCGATTTCTTGTGATGAGTAAGAAAATAACCTAGGATAACCTGAATCAGACATTGAAGCAGTGGCAGATCACTCTTAATAAGCTTCACAGATGATATCTGAGACCCAATTCTTTCCACTACATGCTGTCTGACTGGATTCTGCCGATCATCTTCCAGAATGGAAAAGGGTTATATTGTAATGTCAAAATTATTAAAAATTTCGATCTTTTTTAAGTCCCCCACTTTTTTGAAGTAGGTTTTATATGCATCCGTTATTATTCTATTTAAAAAAATAAATCCAACAAAAAAAAAACTGTTTAAAGCTGATTCATAATGCGTGCAGTGGAGGAACACGCAATATTTTTTCTATCATTATTGGGTTGAAAGATAAATTTTTTTAAACTTTCATAATTTTTATCTCCCAAGCCATTTAAGACCGACAAAATTTTAAATTTTAAAATTTTAATTTAATTTTAATTTAAAATTTTAAAATTTTTTTTAAAAGATTTAGGAGGTATATGGATTTAGGTCCATATACATATTATAAAAAGGATGAAAAAAAAAATATTTAGCCGTAGGCTCCAAAGAAATATTATTAGAAAGTCTGACAATAGCGCTGGATGACGCCATTCTCTCTCTCTCTCTCTCTCATTTATGGAATGCGTAATTTTGTGTCTATCTTTCTTGATTTCAATCTATGATATTATAACAAGGTAGGTCAAATAAAAAAGAGGCTCCCTGAATTAATAAGGTTATCTCGAGGCTGATCGTACTCTCTGCTCAGTACCCACAACTCTCAAAATCAATGAAGAGCAACAACAAAAACTTCATCAGCATTACATGTTATCAATTTTCGCTTTCAGATTTTGTATGGGCTGTCAACTTCGAATTGACATTTATGGAAACTCGCTCTCACTCTTGCGACAACCTTATTTTTTCAAACATGCCTTCAGAAGTATTTTGCCCATGGTATAATAATTATAAGGTATCATTGACAGTTGCTTCGGAAAACATCTCCTGTCAAAAAATATACTCAAAAAGAGAGCGTTCGCAATCGGTCATTAAAATCACAAACAAAGTTGAAAACGTTGAAGTTATGATACAATTACAAGGTAAGCTCTTTTTAAGATGGCTGCTCAAATGAAAAACTATGCAACAACAAAGCTGTAGGAGTCACAAACGTCGAACGACAAAAGCAGCAACAACACAAAGAAAAACTCGAAATTACCAGTTGATTTTGACAACTAGCGCACCCTGCTCTCCAATATGAGCCTACACTGAAAAAAAAAGTTAGCTTAAAATTAAACACAATGTGTTCACAAAATGTGTTGTTAATTTGACTTTTTTTCATATGTTTTTCAAAATTTTTAAATACATTTGCTCTTACTTTGACGAAATTTGTTGCAAGCTATTTTTTAAACACAAAAAACCGTCAAATTAATAACAATTGTCGTCAATTTTAAAACATTTTTTTTTCAGTGTCCCTGTATATATTAGATATACTTTCACAAACTGCTGTTTTTGACAGGAGGTGTTTTCTTGTGCAAGAGAAAATAAGAAGTTGTCAATGCCATCTTGTATTGGTGTAATAATATAATGATTTTTACCTTCTTAAGCTCGGAGAGTCTTTTCGTTTCGTCTTCGAATCAGAAGCCGAGCTTAAACAAGTTTATTCTCTCTGGGTCACGATAAATTGTTTAGAAGAGCTTCTCGCCATGGTATAATAATACAAGGTAGCATTGACAGTTGCTTGGGAAAACATCTCCTGTCAAAAAATATACTCAAAAAAAGAGCACTCACAATCCGCCATTGTAAACACAAACAATGTTGAAAACGTTGAAGTAAATAAAAACAACAACCACAGCAGCTGCAGATGTATTTCCACAAAAAGCTGTTTTTGACAGGAGATGTTTTCTTGTAGAAGAGAAAATAAGCAGTTGTCAATGCTACCTTGTATTATTATACCATAAATAAATAAAATAAATAAATAACTGGCCATTTCAGCCCTTGAAAGGACTTTGACCTAGCTTCTTATGATCAATTGTGTTGTGCGTGTTATTAAGTTTGTACACAATTGACCGAGAAAGGGACCTACATGGTTAACGCCGACTTCGAACGGCGATGAACGTAAATGTTCTTATTCTCAAGAAGCTTTACATGGCATTTGATTACTCTCTGAGGTTTGCCATTGTCTGCAGAGAGGTGGCGGCCGTATAGAAAAATTATTTTAATTCAAATAATTTTCTGTCGCTGCTGGGGTTCGAACCTGGGTCTCCAGGTTCTTTGACATAGCGGCCACGCACTTTAACCAACTACGCCACGGACGCCACATTATTATACCATGGCTTCTCGGAAATCACAAGCTGGCTAGTACTCAAGGTATATTCAACAAGGTAGTGTTAGTTGTTGAAATTCTCTCTTGTGGTGGGTACAGCACCTGTCAAAATCGGCTGTTTAAGAATAAAAGCACAGTTTTCTATTCGGTGTTTTTTTTTTTTTTAATATTCTTCTTGTGTTTGACAGCTGCTGTACCCACCTCTCCGACACGAGTCTACCTTGTTAAATATGCCTTGTTAGTACTTTGGAGCATTCTTGAGAGAGAAAGGTGGTACTTTCGCTCAAAGTTTGCCTCAAAAGCATTTGCGAGACTGGTTACTGGTTATATTCTAACGAAGGCGATAGATTGCAAGATTGATAGATTGCTCAGCAAAATAAAAAAAAAAAGTGGAACCGGTTGGGAAGTCCAATTGTTAGTTGGGCCTTTAATATAAAAACCTATGATTTTTTCTAGTTAACATATAAATTGTACGCATTTACTTCATTATTTTTTAAATTGTTTAAAATAAGAAGGCATTAAACAATATTTTTAATAAAGTTTCTTTTTTTCCATTTTTTTTTAATACATTTAACAGTTTTTTTCTATATTTTTTCACTTTATATTTTAACACTTTTTAACAATTATTTAAATTTTAAAACACCGTTTATCAAAAAATAATCCTTCACACAAACCGCTTCACAAACGTTGTCAAATGGCGTTACAAACGGACGAAAGTCCCACCGACCCGTGTTAAATAAACGGTCGTTGAGGACCGTCATCCGGCCGCACCGAACCATTAATATTTCTTTTGTTTTTTTTTTGTTCCTCTCTTTGGTTTTTGCCAAAAATAGAGAGAAAATTCTTTTTCGCATATGCAGTAAAACCATCGACAGCACCTGACGTAACGATGCTGATGACGTAAAAAATAATTAATCACTACAACGAATGAGATGATTTTTTGTTGTCAGCGCTTAATGCAGCAGCCAGGAGCACTGCTTATCATAAATCCATTAGATGTGAGAAGAGTTGGCAACGCCGCAGAGTCCGTGGGCAGAGAGTAGTAAATGGAGGGCAATGATGATGATGATGATGATGATGATGATGATGATGATGATGATGATGATGATGATGATGATGATGATGATGATGATGATGATGATGATGATGATGATGAGAATGATGCTGATAATGAGGATGATGCTGTTAATGATGATGATGATGAGGATGATGATGATGATGATGATGATGATGATGATGATGATGATGCTGATGATGATGATGATGATTACGATGATGATGATGATGTTGCTGGTGCTGTTGTTGACGAAAATTGCATTCATTCTTTGCTTTGAAATTGTTAACAGCTGCAGTTGCTGGAAAATGTTTTCTAAAGGACAAAGAATTATTATAAATTGTGCTGAAAATAGTAAAAATCATAAAAACTTGAAGAATATTTCTTTTGTTTAATATAAAATTTTTAAAATACAATAATTTAAGAACTCACCAGGAAAGCTCAAATTTATTATTGAAATGGATTTATTTAAATCCGTTTAGCTGCAATATTAAGTAAGTCCTTTAAGTAAGTTAGTAACCGAAAAGCTTTGAGTCTATTACAAAAAGCAACTCAAAATCGAATTTTCAAAGAACATTTTAATAAAATTTGATGAGCTTTCCACCTCGAATATGTAAAAATATGTTAATTTAATGGAAGCAATTTGAGCGCAGAAAAATTTCATTGAAGTTTAAGTGAAATTGAAAGTTCGTATGCTGCCTCGGAGCTCAGATAATTCAACATTTCAAAAGCGTTAAAAGCTTATTATTTCTTTTATTTATTTCTTTTATTTATTTATTTTATTTATTTATTTTTTTTTTGTATTCAACATAATCTAACTGGCTTAATAAGCTAATAAAGGCAGAGCTTTTATTACACATTTTGATGTCTTCCGTAGAAGTAGCACATTAGTATTCAAGGATATTAAAATAAAGGATATCTGCTACTTTAACAAAAAATCATGCCTACTTGTTAAGATTTCTTTTTTGTTTTGTGGCCTTTTCCATGAAGAGGCGGAGGAAAAGAAATCAACATCGAAAAAATCGAAGCCAATAAGAATAAGTTAAGCTGATATTGCGATTCTTGCTCCTGGCTGCTTTGGGATTTTTTATATTTTTTTTTGTTTTTGTTTTGTGTTGCCTACTTTCTGGCTCTGACTCCTTGACTTGCCGTCTCACGTTCCTTCACGTTTTCAATCTCTTATTTTATGCCTTTTCAATAACGTTTTGTAACCGCCGCTAAACACCTCGTAAAGATGCCAAAAAGCACGAAATGTCGTTACACTGAAGCAGCAGGAGCAGCAACGGCAGCTTACATATAACGTAAAAGTATCTGTTTGTATTTTTTTACACTTTTTTTTTTTATTTTCCAGCATTGTTGGCAGTCGTGCTAAAAATTGGTGCATTGCGACTTTTTGCTTTTGGCTTTGATGTTGCAGTAAAATACAATTTGTGAGCATGAAGGAACATTAAAAGATTCACAAGAAATGAAAAAGGAAAGAGAAAAAAAAAGACACCATAAAACAGGCAGCACAACAAATAAGCATGGGGTACAAATGCTAAAAACCAACAAATCACAAGCACAAAACTTAACAGTGTCGAATAATACACACATACACACACATATATACACACTTGAGCATGTGTAATGGCGAAAAATCTATAGATTCTTTAATTTATTTCTCTCATTGCTTCAGTCAAGTGCCAAAGAGCCAAAAATCCAAAAAGCTCTCGAGCTGGCATGAGCTATGCGTGCGTTAAATCAGCCGGAAATAAGTTCAAAAACTGCCTGTCTTTGTAGAAAGCAAAGGTTTTCTTTTTTTAAACTCTAATTTTCGATTCTGTCGCCTCTTCCTCTTTGCATTTTTACTAAAGTCCTTGGCTATCAACTATCAACTATCAACTGTCAACCAACCCTAAAAATATGCTGCTTTAAGTGCGCACATCCGGAGCGGTCAAAGAGTCCACTCCGCAAACCCCAAACTAACTATCGCACCAACACATGTCATGTGCCAGCGCCAGGGCCCAAGATCGAAGATTGAACATTAAGATTATGTTTGCCATGCGAAGGAAGTTAAATGCACATTATTTGATTGTCATAAGTTTATTTTTATTGCTGCCATTTTTATTGTTCGGAATTTGGTTTAGATTTTGGAGGTCATGGCGGCCGCCATCATGACCGTAATAAAAAAGATGAAGAAAAAAAAAAAAACAAAAAACGATGTCGTTTCATAGCGTTGTTGATGTCGCCGCTGAAGGGTCAATGTTTTTGATGACTCCATTTTGATAAGAGTGTGTCCTTTAAACGGCAGTAAAAAATGTGTTTTTGAGCCTTTTTTAAGGCACTTCATAAGAAAAAGCTCAAAAAGCTATGTTTCAATTTAAGCCATAAATATTGTATGAAATTGACATAAATTGCAGTGAGTTGGGTTAAATTCCAATTTAAGTGCATAGGTTCATGGAAATACTCGTTAAGAAGCTTAAAGCTTTGGCTTTTGAGCCTTAAGTAATTGTATCTAGATACTCTCAGGTTTCAAAAAAGCTTTTATCGTAAAAAATAAGAACATCAGAATAGGATTAACAATAAAAAGCTTTGCTTGAGTGTAGGTCGAAAAAAATTTGAGAAAAGAATTAAGTTGGCTAGACTTATTGCTTGTATTTTAATCTTATCGGAAAGCTTACAAGATTGAAAATTATTAAGTTTTTCATTACAGCTCTTCTCACATCTTTAGCTGGTGTCAGCTCTAAAAATTCTGTTTCAATCCTTGTCAAATAAATTGGTATAAAATGCAATTGATTGCTTCAGAATTAAAGCCAAATGTGAATATAACTTATTCATAAAATCTCAAGACTACGAGTAAACTTAATTTTCTCATTTTTAATAAACTTAAAGAAAGCTTTTTCTTTCTTTTGGTTAAATTTTAATTAACCCTAGAACATTTTATAGAGACTAAAGTGTGAAGAAGTTATTAGAACTAGTTTGAAAGCTTTCACTTTACAATTCTTATAATTCTATAATAAATTTTAAAAAAAGCTTTTTCTTTCTTCTGGTAAAATCTTAATTAAACTGAGAATCCTTAATGAATTGAATTTCAAAAGCTTTTGATTTAATACTTAACTATGAATATAATATAATACTTAACTTGGCTGAAAGCTTCAAATCCATTCAAATCTTGTTTTTAATAAACGTAAATAAAGCTTTTTCTTTCCTTCGGTTAAATTTTAATTAACCTGAGAAGATTTTGTAAAGACTAAAGTGTGAAGATGTTATAAGATTTAATCCTAAAGCTTTCACTTTACGATTCTTATAAATCTATAATAAAATCTAAAAAAGCTTTTTGTTTAATTTGGTAAGATTTCTAATTGAGAATGTTTTATGAATTGAATTTTGAAAGCTTTTGTTTTAATACCTTACTATGAATATGTTATTAGATCTTGGCTGAAAGTTTCAATAAAATTAAAGAAAGCTTTTTCTTTTTTTGGTTAAATTTTAATTAACCTGAGAAAATTTTATAAAGACTAAAATGTGAAGATATTATTAGATCTAGTCTGAAAGCTTTCACTTTACAATTCTTATGATTCTATAATAAATAAAAAAAGCTTTTTCATTTTTTTTTGTTGAATCTTAGTTAACATTATTATGTATTTTATGAATTGAATTTTTAAAGCTTTTGATTTAATACAAAAGTATGAATATGTTATTGGATCTCGTCTGAAAGCTTCAAATCCATTCAAATCTTATTTTTAATAAACTTAAAAAAAGCTTGTTCTTTCTTCTGGTAAAATCTTAATTTGCCTGAGAATATTTTATGAAGACCAAAGTGTGAAGATGTTATTGGATCTAGTCTGAAAGTTTTTACTTTACGATTCTTATGATTCTGTAATAAATTCTAAAAAAGCTTTTTCATTCGTTTGGTAAGAACCGTAACTAATCTGAGAATATTTTTTGAATTGATTTTTTTAAAGCTTTTGAATTTAGAATAAAGTATGAATATGTTATTAGATCTTGTCTGAAAGCTTTAAGTCCATTCAAATCTTCTATTTTAATAAACTAAATCAAAGCTCTTATAAATCTTACTTATAAGAGAATATTTTATGAAGACCAAAGTGTGAAGATGTTATTAGATCTAGTCTGAAAGCTTTCACTTTACGATTCTCATGATTCTGTTAGAAATTAAGAAAAGCTTTTACAGTCTTTTGGTAAAATCTTAACTAATCTGAAAATATTTATTGAATTGATTTTCGAAAGCTTTTGATTTAAGAATAAAGTTTGAATATGTTATTAGATCTAGTCTGAAAGCTTTAAATCCACTGAAACTTATCAACTTAAGGAAACTTATCAACGTAAGGTTTTAGGGTTTAATGAATTTTATAAGTAAAAGCTTTTGATGTGACAAACTAAGCTCTAGAAAAAGCTCTTTCTTCACATTAGTCAAAGAAATGTGTAAGTATTGCATTTATTATAATTAATTCCGAGTATATTTTTCAAGTTATTAACTAGTTATTAACTAGCTAGTTTAAAAGCTTCATAATTTTTTGACACATAAAGCTTTCCTGAAAAAAAGAAATAAAATTAAGTTTTTTTTTTTTATTTTAAAGTAGTAAATTAAAAAATGTTGTTGGGAAATTGTGATTTTTAAAGCTTTTAATTCAAAAAGTGCGAAAAGCTCTGCGTTAATTAAGCCACGGGAAATTTGAAAGAAACGAAATGAGATAGGAAAGCTCTGAGAATATAACGCTTTTTTCTGAATATCTAAACTTTTTGAATTACAAAAAAATTATTCAAATTAACAGAATGAGAGAAAGAGATTAACAGAATGAATTAGAAACAGATCTAGACCTTCAGATGTTGAGCTTTCAAAGCATGTTTTTGTTTCTTAAAGCTTTCGCTAAACATATTTAATTTTAAAGTCCGCCTAGTTTAAGCAATACCTCATGTTAAAGAAGCATACACAGCTCTGTAAAGCTCCTTAACAATCTCGTCAGCCACTTTGCGAGAATAATGAACATTGAAAAGCTTTTCCCGCCCACCTTCGCATACAATTACACAACTGCTTTGTGCTTTACTAGTGTTGTCAAACGATTTTCCCCATGTATTCTATTTTTGCAAAAATTAAAGTTTTACTTCCGCTGCCGCCATTACAATAGCGTAAAGGAAAGCGCTAAAATTCAAAGTCTGCAAAGTAAGGCAGTAAAAAAAAAAGAAAAGAATTAAGTCAGAGCAGCAAAGCCAGCAATAAAGCTGCCTGTCGGCACTGAAAAAAAAAACAACTTAAAAATCGTACTCGTCAGACAAAAGAAATGTATTTATTTTGATTTTTTTTTTATATGCTTTTTCATTAGCAAACGCGCAAATCCGACAAAATCCAGCTTATTTCTATTTGATCCCATTTTTACAGCTACTTTTTCTTCAAGCCAATTGATTATGAGACAAGCTGTTGTCTCGTTGGCTGTGTGTCTATTTATATCTGTATGTATGTGTGTGTGTGTGTCTCTGTCTGTCTAGCTTGATAGTAAAGTAGTTTTGTTAACACTGTCACGCTATGTGACGCTTAGCGCTTAAGTGCAAATTTTTTGTTTGCTTCTTACCCTTAACATCCGCACCCGGTATACTTTTTCTTTTTCTGATTTTATTTTCTTCCCTTTATAACCGCTTAAACTCAATTTAAACGCTTTATGTGGCTGTGAAAGTTGGTGTGAGGAGCTTTTATGGTATTGCTTTGGCTTTTTTGATGGCTTCATTTTTTTTTCTTTGTACTGCCTGTGCGCATTTTCTTATAATTTTTTTCTTTTTTTTTTTTGTTATATTTTTTTCTTGCTCGTTTTCTTCGTAGCTGCTTTAATAAATTGCAAAAATTTCCTGTGAAAATCACGTTTGTCAGCGCAGTGGAAGAGATAATGATATGAGTTGTGCTCGTGGATTTTTTTTTCTTCCTATTTTTCCTGCCAATCGCGCCCAGCTTATTGTTGGATTTTTTTTTTTTAATTTTTTTTTTTACTTTTCTTGCACGTGCTTTAGACTTTGATGTGGCGGTTTGTTAATTTTTTATGAGTTTGCAGAAAGTTAATTAATAAGTTTGAAATTGAAATATTTATGGTTGCCTGGATTAACTTGAAAAGTTTTCGCGAAGAGCCTTTGAGGGTGCTCCAAGAACTTGAAAGCATCAGTTTTTGAAAGAAATAAGCATAAGTAATAAATGTCGGAGGAGGAGGAGGAGGTTTCGGGAAAATGGAAAATGTTTTATTTGCAAAAGATTAAAAGCTTTTATTGATTTAAGGTAACCATGACTCTGACAATTTTTTTACTTTAGAATTATAATGAAAAGCTTTAAGTTTTTCATACTTTTTGAGTTTAAAGAGACTTAAATTTAAAAATACTAACTTTAAGCTTAATATATGAAGTTTTATTTTGAAAAAGCTTATTTGATCAGATCAGGGCTTACCCAACTTAAGAAAAAAAAAATTTAAATTCAAGTATATCTATTGAATTACACAAAAGCTTCTGCAAAATACTTCACTTATGCCGTGTTTATGCTAGCAAACATGTTTGGTGTGCTTTTGTGTCTTATTTATAAAATGAGAAATAAGATTTTCTCTCCTGCTGATTATCTTGCTCTCACGCCAAACAGTTTTGTTTGCTGTTTGAAACAGCCTAGCATAACTATGGCATTAGAAGACAAATTTAGCTTTAAAAGCTTTAAATTGTTCGAAACAAAACATCTGAAATTATCTTAATTATACTACATAAGTATACTTATATGAATATGTATACATATATGTTAAAAATTTATTGGTAAAACCTTTTCTATAATACATAAGCTCTTAAAAGCTTTTATTTGAGAAACACGTAAAAATTTCAATTCCTGAATTTTTTCTTAATGGACGTAATATGAAGGTCTCTGTGAGACTTTTATAAAATTTTGTCGAAAAGCTTTCGCTTAAGCATTGACAATTTTGTGAAGTCATGTCTTAAAAGCTATTGTTGTTAGAGTTTAACTGCGAGCTTGAAAGACTTCAGTTGATTAATAATACTGAATTCAATAAAAATTTAAGCGGTCTTAGTATTATGACATAAGCAGACCAGGGTTTGAGGCCAGGATATGGCCAACTGACCATTACTACCGAGGTCGCAAAAGGCTTAAATGAAATATCGTCTAAAAGCTTTCGCTTTAACATCGATGTGTGAAGATTTTATAAAATCTGGTCTGAAAGCTTTCAATTTGTGCTGTGAGCTTCAAAGTTTTTTTCTTTTTTTTGTTCTTTTTTTCACATTGTAAATAGAATATAATTAATTTTTTTCTATTTTAAAGGTTTTTAACGGAGTGAGCTTTTAATTAAATAATATTAAACTTAACTTTTTATTTGTTATCTAGGATCTGATGATATTCAAGTTAAACACCTATTATTCTAAATCAGTGGTGATCAACGCACGGTTCAAACATCAACAAAAAGAGCTTTCCGAGTGTACAGCTTTACACTGAAACATGAAGTTGTTAAAACTCTCACATTTGGTGCCTGGAAATCTTGTCGAGTGTTGGATTTTCAATATTATCATTTCTATTTTATTAATTTTGTGTTTGATTTTCGCTATTTTTACAAGGAAAACATCAAAAAAGGTAAAAGTGAAAGTGAGAATGTTTTTTCTGAAACACTGCAAAATATTTACGTGCATTAATAAATAAAACAGCGAGCGACTTTCACACCACAAGAGCGTTAAGCATTCTGACTTGAAATTCAAAGCACATCAGAAAAAACAAACTTTTACGCATTGAATAAACACAGTGAGCCGATCGCTATTTCGTGTGCAAAAGCTCAACAACACACGATGCCCGCGGGCTATGGGAAACCATGTAGTGACTACCACTGTTCTAAATTAAAATAGAACAGAGCTTTTTAAGACTTTGTTTTCTAACACTCACAAATAACACTTCGTGCTCGGGAGCGGCAGAATGTTAGAACCAATCAACATTCTTGTACCCAAGAATGATAGAAATAAGATTACGTGTTCCGAAAATGAGAGAGGGAGAGTATGATGTCATCCAGCGCTATTGTCAGACTTTGGAATAATTTTACTTTAGAGCCCACACCTAAATATTTTTTTTTTTTTTTTGATATGTATGGGGTCTCCCTAAACAAATTGGTGTAATAAAATGTTGTCGGTATCGAATGGTTTCGGAGATAAAAATCATGAAAGCTTAAAAAATTGATATATTTTAGTTTATGATCATGTTTGTAGAGAATAAAAAACCTTAAAAAAGTTGAATTACAAAAGAATATTTAGTCTATTGAAAATGATATATTTTGCTTGTAAAAATATTTTTGTAAACAGATACTTTAAAGATCATATTTTCAATGTTCTATTACGCAATCGACTGCTTAAAATTGTTGCTATACAATTTTAAAATATGTCCAAATTTCTTTTTGTCTTAAGTTAAACAAAGAAATATAAATTATAACCGTAATTTCTATGAAACTCTTAGCAAATCGCGACGGCGTGTTGTGCGTGCTTTTCGACTAATAAAAATTATTATGCAAAATGATGACGCCTGTCAACTTAAGGTCACACGCTTTGAATAACAAATTTACACAGGACAGATGCCGGACGGATGTTAGGATGTACGACAGAGAACTCAACAGGACTCGCACATAACTAGGCACGCGTAGCTTCGTAAAACAGCGGGTAGCGATAAGTAGCAGCAGCTACCGCAGCTTAAACGTGCTCTAGATACTTCAAATAATGCTGGTGCTGCTGCTTCAATGGAAGCGGAAATAAACTTTGACATGACATTACAAATGATTACCATGGAAGTGTCGGAGTGAGCGGTGGTGCTCACTCAGTGTCATTGCAGGAATGAGTGTTCAAGCATGTAGCGTGCTGAGACGCTGACGATTGACAGCGTGCTGCTAGCGTTTCATTAATATTCTGCTAAAACTATTAGCATCAATTTTTGTCACTCATCCAAAACAATAAATATCAGCTTCCATAGCAGAGGAGCAGAGTGTCTTTTAAGCAGCTTCAGTGTCGTTCTCGGTGATAACACGAATGCCAGGGAAAGAGGCGGACGCGACTTGTTTTATGATGGAAATAAATGCAAAGTGGAGGATTTTTCTTGACGACACTTCTTGAATCCAGTGCTGATGGCGGGATGAATGTAGCTTTTTGTTTTTTTTTTTTGTATGTTTTCTTGAGTAGGTGGGAGTCGATGAGAAGTTGTTGAGTTGAGTAGCGCTTAATTTGTTATGCCGCATGCATAGGCTTTTGTTGTCTTTTGGGTGAGATAATTTGTATCCAAAACCATTTGAAATGCCCAAGACACCCAATATAATGAAGCTAGTCCCGTGGTAGTTCATTAAGATGTTCAGAAAATACTTAAATAGCTATTTAAGTGAAAAACTTCTTCCCATTTACTAAATTGCTACAGGAGCAAAGTTAATAACTTCAAAAAGCACCAAATATTGGTGTCTAAAAATGGGCTTGAACTACAACAGATTCAAACTTGATGATTAGAATTTTGTAAATATAAATAAAATTAAATTTTTAATGTGACCTTTTATTATGTATATTGAAACAAATTTGAGATTTAGGCCAAGTACGTTGACAACAAGACAACATGAAGACAACGAGGGCAACAACCAACAATGGCTCTATAGAGCTATAGAGCAGACCAAACAGCAGACTAAACAGACTGTTTTGTTGGCCACTACACTAACTCATCAGTAGTCTTGCATGACTTTTCACTGTAATCCACTAATGCCACTAAGGTCCTACTTATACTCCCAAATATGCCGAAAAAGTTACCCGGAAGTTTATTTGGCAGAGAGAACCCTTTTATGTTAGTAACTGAGATCTTATCTACTTTTGATGCACCCTGTGTTAAGGTTAACCTTGATCGTGTCATACTTTTAGGCATAGCCTTAACTCATGCGTATTGTCGAAAGTCAATCACAGTGTCTTACTGCTATCAGAGTGCTATTACGAGTGCTCTTTTGTTTTGAGTACAATACATAAATGTCTTGCTTCTACTTTTACTTGCTTCTACTTTTGCTTGTTCTCATTCTTACTCAGTAGATGAGTGTGAAAGGGAGTAAGCATTTGTTTTTTTAACAAGAATGATAGAAACAAGATTACGCGTTCCGCAGTCCCTTCATCTAATGCTCTCTTTCTCAACTGAGTGCATGACGTAACAAAGCACTTTTGCTTGACAAAAACGCATGCAATTGTGCGATCGCTTAGGCAAATTGACGAAACTGAAAATAAATTCTTTCGGAAATGTAAAGTTAAAATATCTTTCTTTCTTTATAAAAATATGAATATTTTCGTATACGAAAAATATGAATTTTTTAAAATTTTAAGATTTTTATCTCCTAAACCATTCAAAACTGACAAAATTTTATTGCACAAATATGTTTAGAAGGTCAATATGCATACATATTATAAAAATAAGAAAAAAAATATTTAGGCGTGGCCCCAAAGTAAAATTATTCCATAGTCTGACAATATGGCTTGTGACGTCATGCTCTCTCTCTTTCAGTTGTGGAATGCGTAATCTTTTTTCTATCATTCTTGAAAAATGTCTTGAAGACGCTTTCGAATACTTTGATGCAGATGTTTATTGCGCACACTGGGCACATGACTACGAGAAAAATTTGCTTAAATTTTCCGCATCGTAACTGCGGTTGAGGGTGAATTTTCGGTAACAAATTCAACGAATTCTGCTCCTTCTGAAATGTTGCGCTTTTTAAAATGACAAATTTCAACACTTACCAACTGACCATTGACCAGTTCTTGAATAAAACCCTACACTTCTTGTTGATATACCCTTCATATAATATTATATAAATTTTTCCAACTGTTTTTTTCAAGTCATTTTTTAAACTTGCAATTCTGCAGCGTTTTAAAAATTTGGAAAACCAAGCTTAACTCACAAACAATTATTTAGAGATTTTTTGTTTTATTCATTTATAAACCTTTTCAGGTAGAAACGTTAACTTTTGGCACTCATAAATGAACCCTTTTTGTATCATTCGTTGGACTAAAATGCGTCTCAAAAATTAACCTTTTTTTTCTTCGAACATGAGTTAGAAAAGAAGCACAAATTGTACTTTTTTTGTTCGGAAATGACTAAAAAAAAGAACCATAGCAAAGTTATTTTTTGACACTCGGAAAAGAACCCCTTTTGTTTCAATTGGCGGAGGGAATTGCCGGTATATAAATATATTGGAATATAAATATATGAATTCTATGAAGGTTATTATTTTTATTTTCTATTTAAAAATATCAACGAAGGCTTAAATCAGTGTCGACCACAGTGTCTCATTTACTCTTTCGAGAATACTTAAAAAGACGAAGTGTTGCTCCACACGCGTGTGTACTAAGCGGTCGACACTGGGCTAAATTCTTCCTTTTTTAACTCATTTTAGAATTTAAAAAAGTATTATTTATGATTCATTTCTCAACTCATTTATGAACAAAAATTGTTCAAATTTTTACCTTCTAAAATAATAAAAAAATTATTATTTTTCGACTCAAAAAATATCAACAAAGGTTTGAATCAGTGTCGACCACAGCAACAACATTTGTCTCATTTCCTCTTTCGTGTATACGTGCAAATGATACGTGCTATACGTAAAAAGACGAAGTGTTGCTCCACACGTGTGTGTACTAGGCGGTCGACACTGGTTTAAATTCTTTCTTTTCTAACTCATTTTAGAACACAAAAAAGTATTATTTATTTTTAATCATTTCTTAACTCTTTTATGAACAAAAATGATTCATTTTCGTGAAATTTTTACCTACTAAACTGATAAAAAAATCATTTTTTTAAAACGTTTTTTTCATTAGCTTCAATTCATTCGTCTGTCCCGTACAAATCTTGAAATCCATTTTTAACCAACTTCCCGATGAGCTAGAGTTTTGAAACTTAAAATGTAACTCAGAACTGGATGACAACACAATATTATCTATTTTTTTTGTCTGTGTGTTTATTTGTTTGGCTAAAATGCGAAATTATTTTATACAAACATTCATACATATTAAAAATCAAACAAAAAAATTTAAAAGCTCATTGACATTTTCAAATTTCAAAAATTCACAAGTGAATTGAATTTATTACCTCATTTAGAACAGATTTTTTTGTGAGTTCTATAGATCAAAGCGTACAACGATCGCTCTATTAAACGCTAGGTAGTGAGTTCGAGCCTCAGCCATGTGAATGAAATTTTTGTTTTTTTTTTTTATGAAACAAATTCAAATTTTTTAAAATACACCACTGAGGGTGAAAAAAAAAGAATTGTAAAAAAGTAGTTGAAATACATTTTTTTTAGTTATTTTTTAAAGGAGTTTAATTTATTTTTATTAAGAATATCTTTCAGTGTAAGTTCTGTAGCTGAGAGCGTAAAGCGATCGCCTTATTATACGCTAGGTAGTGAGTTCGAGCCTCTACAATGTGAATGAATATATGTTTTTTTTTTTTTGTATGAAACAAATTGAAATTTTTTAAAATTCACCACTGAAGGTAAAAAAAAATGGACAAAGACTAAAAACCAGAAAATAATTATTTAAGTAAAAAAAATTTTTAATATACCACGTTTTTAAATCTAACTAAAAAGTATAAAATAATTTCTGCTAGAGTCGGGCTTTTTGTTCTCATAAAAACGTGGGGCGCATGCTATAGAGATTAGTAAAGAGTGTTATTAACAATTCTAATACGTTAGTGAACAAATGATTTCTTAACTCAGGTCCCTTGATTGCCAGGACCTTGTTAATAGATAGATGCAGACATCTATCGCGTTCAATCCAGTAAGACTTGGGTTTCCGATTTCTTCAATTTTAATGTTATCGAAGTAATCAAGGCTGACGAGTCTTTTTGTTAAAAATTATCCTATCTTTGTCTATCTGTGATGAGTTATTGAGAAATTATTTGTTAGCAATTAAAATTTGAATATGTTAGTGGACAAATGCTTTCTTAACCAAGGTTTTCTTAACTGCTTAATATTCCCTATAGCATGCGTCCCACGTTTTTATGAGAACAAAAAGCCTGACTCTAGCAGAAATTTTTTTATGCTTTTTAGTTCGATTTAAAAACGTGGTATATTAAAAACTTTTTTTACTTAAATAATTATTTCGACTCAAAATAAATATTTTATGAGTTTCTCAAAAAAGTACAGTTTTCGAGGCAAAATAAGTTTTTTGTGAATTTTGCAAAAAAGTACAGTTTTCGACTCAAAGTTTTTTATGAATTTCACAAAAAGTAGTTTTATTTAGTTTTCACGAATTTAATTTTCTGCAGACATCACTTTTAAGCGAGAAAATAAAAAATCAAAAATTAAAATAAAATTCTACCCTAAAAACGCTTGCAAAAATGTCATCTTACGCAAATCCTTCGCTTATGGTTCATTGGGTAACTTTCCGTTTAATAACTTCCTTGAACGCACTTCAATTGGAAATATATATATTTTATAAGTATTTTTGTTTAATCAACCCACTGTAGTATGCAGCAAAAATTCACTCTGCCGTCGTCTTAAGAATAATTCTGCAACGCACAGGAATCTCTTCGTGCGTGCGCCGAATCTGATTGGCCAGCCTTTGCCGTATAACACTCACTTGCGCTCTTTTGTTAAGCTTTTTGCGCACTTTTTTTGTGCTACTGCGGAGCGCAACAGGTTTTCTTCGAAAAGAAAGTGGAGCTAATTTTTAGTTTACGCGTTGATTTCGTTGAGTGCGGTTGAAAGTTATGGTGTTTCTGGTGCGCGTGTGTATGTGTAAGCATGTTTGTTAGTGATGAAAAAAGTTCATGATTTAGTGAAAAACATGCAAAAATGTTGTAAAAAATGAATTTTGTGCCGAGTGTGTGTGTTAGTGAATGAAAATTTTTACGAAAAAAATGTTAAAATAAGAAAAAAAAACTAAAATTTATGAAGACCAAGGGTAATGCGTGAAAAAGTCGAAGTCGTTCGAATGTAAGATGTGTGCGTGCAATTAAGCTTCATCGGCAAATTCAAGCAACGGCCTCGGTGCATAGTGTTCAAGCATTGGTCGCGGTTAAGAGTGATAAGAACGACGCCGGTTTCTTTCGGCATCGGTTTTTTCTCGCCAACGCATCAAATTAAACAAGGTAATTAAAATATATAAGGTAAAAATTAGGAATATAAAGAAGAAATTAAGTGATTTAAAATGACAATTTTAATAATTTTACTGTCATTATTGATTAAAATTAAATTAATTTAACATTCGTGAAATTGCTAAGTCAAGAGTTTTTCAGTGATTTTATTAATTTTTTTGTTTTTTAAATTTTGGATTTCATTATATTGTTCAATATAAGTCAAGATTTTTTTAATTATTTTACTACTTTTTTTTTATAAATGGATTTAATTATATTGGTCAGTATAAGCCATAGGTTGAGTGTTGTTAAACAACATCAAAAGCTTGAAAATATATATGTAGTTATATATATATTTGTTGTTATTGGTTTTGTTGTTGCTGTATTGTTGCAGTCATCGCGATTTAATTTGAACAAGAAAAGCCATAAAAAGCGAAACAAAGTACTATTTTCAATTTATGCCTGTTGAGTGGCGGATGATGAATTTTGTCTAAATGTGTGTGTACTCATGTGTGAGTGTGTGTGTTTGTTCGGAAACCCCACTTAAATCTGTTGGTGTGCACTTTATATTTGTACACAAATCAAAAACAAGAGCTTGCCATAAAATCACTTTAAGTATTGTTTGTTTTTTACATCCACAAAATTATGAACTAAATAACGGTTAAACGACCACAAAGCAATGTGTATTAAAAAACATGCAACAGAACAACAACAACAACAACAACAACAACAACACAATAAAAATTTCCCTCAAAAAAGCAACAACAACAAGAAATAATTTTAGGAAAACCGCGTCAAGTAATAAATCAAAATTTATTTCAACAAAACCCACACACTAACACTCACTCATGCGTCAAACCAACGCACATGCGAGCTACGCGTTTGTGTGTATATGTGTGTTTGTGTATTTTGCGTATTTTTATTTGTGTTTTGATTGTGTTGAAATGTTTTAACGGAGTGTTTGCATGTGTGTGTGTTTGTTTATTTTGTGGTGGTTTATTTGATTGCGGCCAATTTTATTATTTAACCAACACATACACAGACATTAAATGTATAACATTATTACATGTGTTTTAAGCACTTTTTTATTTGCACAGGATGTTGTTAAGATTTTTTTTTTTTACTTTTTTATTTGTTTACTTTTCAAGCTTTTTGAACTTTTTGAAGTTTTCAGTTATTTACATATTTTTTTTTTTTTTTTTTTTTTTTAATTTTAATAAGTTTTGTTACCCAACGGACCGGATCGGAGTGCTTTCAACAAGAGCGCTCAGAAAGCTCTTTTCTGGGCTCTTTTTGTGTGAAGCCAGGAAAAGAAGCAGAAGAAGAAGTCCAAGTCATCCTGCTACATTACGCTTTGGAGAGCCTTAGGAGCACTGCAGAAGAAAAAGTAATCAACGGGCCGAAATTGGAGTGCTTCCAACTAAAGCCCTCGAAGAGCACTCTTTTTTTAGCTCTTTTTGTGTGAAGCCAGGAAAAAAAAAGAAACAGAAGTCCAAGCGATCCTGCAACATTACGCTTAAGAGCAGTGATGTTTACGTAGTACCACGCGTGGTGAGACTCGAAAGCTTTATTCGAGAATCGAAACATGTACACGATCGAATCCACGAATTTCTCTCAATCAGTTGGCGCTGAAACTTCAAGCAAAAACTTTCACGCCGCTTGGTCGTGTGTTTTGCACTGCACGAAATGTTTGAGGCATATGAAAAGGCGTTTTTTACAGAATTATAATTATAATTATAATAATAATGATAATGGTAGTGACAATGATAATAATAGTGACAATGGTAATAATACTGATAAAGATAATGATGATTACAATGATAATTATAACACAATTCTTGCTTAATATCTGCACAACAATTTTTGTCAGTGCAGAGAGTGATAGAGCTCTAAAGCAGTGGTGTTCACACGCATACTACTACAATTTTCAATTTTTGTGCTTTAGTTTGTAGCTCTCTTGCTCTCTGTACTGACAAAAATTATTGTGCATGTATTAAGCAAGAATTGTGTGATAATTATCAATGTCATCATCATTATCATTATCAGTATCATTATAATTATCACTATTATCATCATTATTATTATTATAATTCTGTAAATAACGCATTTCTAGTGCCTCAAACATTTCGTGCAGTGCAAGCACACGTCCAAGTGGCACAAACCACCTCGCTTCAAGTTTCAGCGCCAACTAATTGAGAGAACTTCGTGCATTCGATAGTCTACCCGTTTCGATTCTCGGATAAAGCTTTCGAGTCACTACGCGTGGTACTACGTGAACATCACTGCTTAAGAGAGTCTTAGGGGCTATTGAGTGCTTTACTTTCACTGTAGTTCGGAGCACGAACGGAGCACAGTACTGACTGCTATTCTTTCACTGTAGTTTGAAGCACTAATGGAGCAGTGGTGCTCCCTTCCAATGTCATGTTATGTTAAAATTACAATGTAGATGGGAATATAGACGGAGCGCTTTGTATTGCAAAATGAGCACTCGTAAAACCCTTAAAGAGCGCTCCAAAGCCAGCTGGATTACTAGTTTACTCAAACATACCTACACACGCATACAAACATTAAAGCATTTTACATACTCTCAGTAACGCAGCACACACGCAGCCATATGCAAACACAAACGTGGCCGCAAGTGGCTATAGCTCAATTGTAAAGCATTTAATGTTGCATATTTTTAGGCATCCACATTTTATGACTAACTTTATTTTACATTTTTTTTGCCCACATTAACAGCGTATAAAAAAGCACTTTCTTTCAAAGATTGCCACATAATTTCATGTTGAGTTTGCCTACATTTTTTTCCCTTTTTTTTTTTTTTGTTTTTTTGTTTCATGACGTTGTAAGTGCTTTTGATGAGTTATAAAGTTTTACTTCTAATTTAACACCATTTCGATGTTGTAGTGATTTTTAAGCATAAAATAAAAATGGTTTATTATAAAAAATCTGCTCTCTATCTCTCTCTCTCTCTATTTTTCTTGTTTATTTGAATAAAATTATGCTTTGATTTTTATTATAAGTAGCACGCATTATAAAATACAAAATATTGCAAACTTTGAACTTTTATATGCCAGCACGTGAGCTCAATTGTTTACTTTTTATAGATACCATTAGAGTCTATCTCAAAGATTGATGGTATCTACGCGTTATGAGTAGAGTATTTATTAGCTTCTTTACTGCGTGGGTGGTGTTTTTATTTTTAGCATATTTGCTTTTTTCTCTATGCAATGCCAAGAAGTATGCAATAAATTTTGCACAAATTTGATTTTTTTGCGCATTATTTTTGGCAACATTAAGATTGATGAAGATTTATGAAGCGCTATTTTTTTAATATCATGTTAAATTTTTATTAGCATCTTTGCACTACACTAAAGACAAAACATTAAAAAAAGAAATAGCGTGAAATTAATTCTCTGGCCTTTACAATTTACTTAAGTTTACAAGTTAATAAAAAGTTATAAATATTTTTATTATACTTGCAATATTAAGCCTGCTCGTCGTCGCCAGACAATTTTACTTTTTTCTCTCACTCCTCATAAAACAATACTACACTCAAAAATACGCGTCGCAATAGTTGTAAAGTTCTTTACTGTACTTCATATATATATATATATATATATTTTTGTATATGTATTTATTTTTGCTGCAGTCACAAAATGCTCACAAAAGTAAAATTGCGCAAAAAAGTATGCAACATTTATTTCAATTGCATTGCTTGAGTGGGCAAAACTGGCAACGTAAGCAGCATGTTGTCGAGGGGGCAGGGTGGGGCAGGGTACAGCACGCTGTACAAGTACAAGTAGAAAACTGTGAAACAAATGGAAATTTATTGTGCGGAATTTATGGTATTATTTTTTTGTACTTCATAATTTTTTTTTTTTTTTTTGTTATAAGCTATGGAACAGCTAGTAAAAAATATTAGAGGAATTGAAATAAAGCCATGTTAGAATCAAAGTTGTCACGGTTTTGGTGTCGTTGTGTGCTCGCGCATATTTTAACTGTTCAATATTTTCAAGTTCTTATGAGCTTATAAAGTTTGTACATTGGGGAGAAATTATTCAAAAATATTATCCTTATCCGCCTGTGTATGTGTGTGTGTCTTTGGTTTTTATTACTATTTATCCTTTGACTTAAAGTTTTATGGATTTCGATGAGCTGTTTGCCGCTACCATGGGTTGATAGATAATATTTACGAATATTGACAAAGGAAATGAAATCAATTGAAAGGGTGCAATTGATACGTTTTCTAGAATTTGATTAAACATATTTTAAATCGAGTTTCGTCTTTGAAAATATAAGATTTAAACCTGAAGGCTTGATAAAAGACGTACCCTTACAAATGTTTTTATTTGAATGTTTATTTTTAAAAAAGCCATTCTCCAGAGAAATTTTAACACAAAAACAATCTATTCATAGATTAAAAATTTGCAGTTTAATTTTTTATTTGTCTTTTTTTTATTCATTCAAGATTATTGTTATTGTATGATAGAAACAAAAAAAAAAAAAACATAAAAAAACGAGCGAACCTTACAGTAGTCGCATATGATATGTAACATCTGACACCTCACCTTGGTAATAAAATAAAAAAAAAACGAAATTTCAATTTCAGCCCTTGAAAGGACTTTGACCGAGCTTCTTATGATCAATTGTGTTGTGCTTTTTGCGAAATGTTTGAAAACAAATGATCGAGGTCTAGACCTACAACCTTCATGCCGACTCCGAACGGCTTATGTTCTGAAGAAGCTTTTCATGGCAGTTTTTACTTTCTGAGGTTTGCTATTGTCTGCCTTGGTAATAACCCTGATTAAAATCATCTGAAAAGTTGTAAAAACATTTCGCAAGTCCCTGATACGCTGAGTTGAATTATTCTCAATTTTTTTTTTGGATTTATCTTACCAACTTTAAATTTATCCTCACTTTTTTCTGCTGGTTATCTCGCATATACTCTGCTCTGGATTTACCCATCTCTGCAAATCACAAAATTATTATAATCAAATAAGATTTATTTATATTTAAAATATTAACCGTGTGTGCCAAAAACAGCTGTTTGGTATTGTTATCTTTTACTTTGGATGTAGGAAAAACTAAGGCTACACAGGTTTGTGTCTAAACTAAATAGTAGCATGCGCTGTAGTTAAATAAAATTGAAGGGAAATTGTGGCTTCGTTCAGTTTACTGTGGTTTAAAACAGATATCAATATGGTTTGTGTATAAAACACATGTTTGTGGTTTGTGTAGCAGCTAATCGAGCCTAAAAGGCGCTCTGTGAAAATGTTGGAAGCTCGCCAATTAATTGTGTGATAAATTAAATGGCGCTTGCTTCGCCGACTTCCTGTTACGCATTTCCGTCGCATTTCACGACATCACTCCCACATGCTGGAAACCGATCGGTAAGATATTACATATCAAAAATATATATTAAAAATATTTGAAACTTGAGTGGTCTTCATCTTCGTCAGCCGAAGTTTACCTTACCAGGCTTACTAGTATTAATTGATAGATAATAAAATCTACTTTAAGTTGATTCAAAAATTTATTGTGACCAATTTCACATATAATAAAGTCAATTTTGTGGGCGTGAAGTTATTACAGATTCTAGCAAGACCCCGTGTTAACTGTTAACTTGCAAGCGAATGACTTGCCTCTTAGCTTTCCACAATATAAATGGTGTAAATCTTGTGGATTCAAATGATTCTGACTTTATAGGCATTTCGATCAATTTGATCTTCATTTGAAGGATCACAACACATCGATGTGCTGCAAGAAACAGGCCAATGCCTAGGTTTTTTTTTAACGCCATAAAAAATACTTCCATCTAAGTGATTATTGTGTGATATATTGCTCATGTTAGGCTGAAAATGGAGTACAAATCGTACATTTGGGCTGATGATGTTATTTGGAGCTTCTGAACCAAATTCAGTAAAATGTGATGTACCTGATAGGGGATGAAAATATTTAATTTTTTCCCAACTTTCTTGGGCGTCTTTCTGACGCAGTGTTTGTTGACTAAGCTTTCAGTATAGGTACTACCGTGGAAAGTGTTCAAGCAAGATATACGACCTTACGTCATCAGTCCGTGTGTTTCCCAGCTTCAATCGGATAGCTCACCAAACCGACACCCTGCAATGGCTATTGCGAATGGTTTTGCACCCCTAGAATCGTTTATTTATCGGGACAAAAAACAGTTTTATTCAAAACGAAGCCCATATTCCAATTATTTTCCATATATATAGAAGAGCTAACAATAACATAATTACTTAAAAAAAATATTCAATCCCTTAAACAAACGTTTCGACACATCCATATCATCTAGAGACACAAATGAATCCAGCTATATCATAAGGAAATACCGGTGGCTATCAAATCATCATTAACACCAATTCTCATTGTTTTATATCAGTTTTTTTTCAATTTTTTTTTGTCCTTTTAACATCCTGTTACTTAAAAAATAATTCAAACATTGTGTTTTTATAACCAATTTTTTTTGTGCATCTATATCGTATTATAAAGGTCCTTCTTATGGTCTAAACTTAGTATTATCCATTTACAAAATGTTACATTTATATTTAAAAAGCTACTTGCGCGCTCGTCAAGAATAGTCATTGTACGAGTCAATCATCCACACTATTGTTTATTGTAGTAATTAACGTTTTCATATATTATTTCACTTCTTAAAAAGAGATTAATTAAGAGAGATTTTAGTGTAAAATCGAGAGAGAGCAGATTAAGCTACTGCTGCATTGTTAAGAGCTCTAATTCGCTGTCTATGTACACGAACGCGCTCTGCTCCTGCTTTCGCTACTTTTCTTCGCTTCGGGACGTTCTTTACTTCTCGCCTTCCTGGGTGTCGTTTTGTTATTTTATTTGAAAAATGTGTACGAATGTAACTTCAAGTTATTTTTTAACGAATACATTTTCAGTGCATGCTTTAAGGCTGAAAATTAAATGTTCGAAAGGGATTGGTTTGGGTCTGTGATATACTAAAAACGGAGCAGGACGCGTGCAAAATAGCATTTTGTTCACCCGTTTGAAAGCATTAATGTAACATAATGATATAACTTCCGACTCTAATTCGATGCTTGCGACAGTCCAAGCTTCAATGCCTGTTTGTATCAAAAAATTTTATGGTAGGCAGTGGAAATTTTCATTTAACTTTATTATAAGCTTTTGACATTGTTATAAGCTTTACAAATAAAGCGACCTTGAAAATGTTCATATAAATTGAAAACGTTACACATCGTCACGAATAAGAGACCTTGAAATTTCACTCGCCTCCAAAGAAGTTTCACTTAAAAAATAAACAAAAACCAAGCAGACAGCCTTATACTGTTCTATTCCCTTGATGCTCAATAGAACCTCGCATAACCGAGATATTTCGTTCTTTGGTCGTATAGAAAAATTATGGAACGATCTCCCGATAATTTTGAGCTGTGTAAATTTAAAACAAATCTTCACCGATATTACTCCACATTTCCATCATCAAACTAATTATAACCCCCCTTTAGTTAAAAAAAAAATATGAGCATATTGTTGCTAGCCCACATTTCCTTCGTTGGCTGGGAATCGGCGGGGAAGACACCAGAAAATAGCAAGATCCCAAGGAAGGCATGGCTGGTGAAGGTGGTCATGAACCGAACTTTCTGTTTTTCATTTGGATGCGCTTCGTTTCAAAGAATGTATTTAAGAGCTTTTCAATAAGCTTTTAGCACGATAATGTTCAGAATTTTTGAATTAAAAAATGCTTTAAATATGGCTCGGTGGTGTGGCAATGTTTCACGTTATTCTCCTTTACTAGAAATCTATTGTATATGGGTGAACATGGCCGTCCAGAAAATGGTGGACACTAATTCGAAAACTTAGTATCTTTTAAATAGAGAGCCTGTTTCTTAAAAGGAGCTGCCACGGCAGCTACGGCTTCTCTGCAAACGGCCTTCACAATATTAATATCCAGTGGCGGATCTACATACGGACTGAAATGGCTTTAGAACCCCCCCCCCCCCCTCCCTTCGAGATTTTTTGTATGGGACAACAATGAAAAACCCCTTAAAGCCATTTCAGCCTAAAAAACTGTAGTTTTAGCTCCCCTTCCTCTGGCGAATCCTAGATCCGCCATTGTCAATATCAACGTTATCATTCAATACGACCTCTAACTCTTATCTCTTGTCCAATATCGAATGCCTCTTTCATATTTAAATCTTCTTTCGGCACGTAGCCTTCATCCGGCACGTAGTTTTCATCGTCCACGTAGACATCTAATTCAAATTGGCCAAATTACTGTTCCATAGTTATTTCAATTTTATCATCAAATCCGTCCTGCTTCTTTCTATAGTAAAAATCCTTTCTGGTCCCTTCTTTTTGCTCCATATAATTAGAACCATATAAATGGGTCTGCTCAGACCCATGTGTGCTTGATTAACGAAAGTCATTTTAATTGAAATTTTCGTCCGTTTGCAAATATTTAAAAAAGAAGAGAAAATTGGGAAATATTTATACCCCAACTTCTTATCACTTAATGCTCCTCTTAATGGGGGAAAATGGCAAAAATTAACATTTTTCAAGTTTGGCGTTTTTTTTTAAATAATTCCGACAGGGTTTTTCGTAGTTCTTATGATTACTAAAAGTTTTCATAATAGTTTTTGAGTCGATATTGAGAAAAAATAAATTCTAACTTCAAGAGCTCTCTTTGAAATGTATAGTGTACGAGTTTAATATTTTTTTGAACACCATTTAACTATTTCTGAAGAAAAAATTAAAAAATTTTCAATATGGCCTTGCCAAACATTGAGTTATCAAATCACATAGCTCGTGTTTTTTTATAGCGTAAAGTTTTCAAGCCGAAATAAGGAAAAAGTTTTCCCTTCCTTTTTCATACGCCTCAAAATACGAAAGCCCTGCCGCCTTTGCTTCAAATCATGAACTACATTGAAATCCGCTCAATTTAAATTCCGCACAAGTTTTTGCCAATTATTCGACTTATAAGCTACATAAATATACATGGTATTTATATATATATATATATATATATATACACATGTGTGTGTATGTGTGCTTGTTACATTTTCTTATGTGTTCAACTTGCACGCAGTACTCACACATATGTTTGAAGACACTCAAAAATTGTTCAGTTTTAAATGTGTTTTCAATGGATGCCGCAGATGAAAAATGTTTGGCCCATAAATCTTGGCGCCCCGCTTTGGGCTTAGAGCGCCAATACTGCCTGTTATAAATGTCGTTATTGTTGTTGTTTTCACTGCTGCTTTTGCTGTATTGTAGTCCTGCTCTGCAGCCTGCATGCGGAATTATTTGGCATTGCCTCTGCTAGGCACATGTCCTGCCAGCTGTTCTTAAGCAGTCTTTGTTATTGTTGCGAACTTGTTTCAAGATCGCGCTTGACTGCCGACCAAATGTTCGGAATCTATAAGTTCTCAATTTATTTGATATTCATATTTTTTGCTGTATTTTCTTATTTTTATTTTATTTAAAGCACATTTTTGCATGAAAAATTATGCACTGCTCCCATGATTGTTTAAATGTGGCGCTTAACTGTGTGTGTGTCTCTGCTTACATGTTAGTCAGACTGTAAGAGTGCCTTCACCGGGTTATTGTGGCCCTTTGTAATGTTCTTTGCTTTCTTCCTGTTTTTTTTTTTTTTTTTTGTCTCCGCTTTTATTGAGTCTCCTTTTGTTTTATGTGTGTTCTCTCTTCGCGCGGCTGATCATATGTTTGTTTCTTTTGTTGTTGTTGAAGCACTACTCCTGGTTTTGGTCCTTGTTTTTGTGTCTATTTTTGGTTTTATTTTTTATTTTTTTATTTATGTGCTGTGCCATTTATGCATCATGCATTCAGAGTAGACAGACTTATTTTATGCCTACTTGCTGCTTAATTGTATTGTTGTAGCTGATTGTCTTCATTGTTGTTGCGTTTGTTTTGTTGTTGTTTTCGTCATTATTTCGCATAGTTTATATGTTTAAGCTGAAATGGCTTTAATTACATAAATTCAAGTTTTATTGTTGCTTTTGCTATTCTTTGTGTTTCCATAAATTTTCCATAACATGTAACTGCCAGAATTTGATTAAAAAAATTTCTTAAATTTCTTTAGAAAATAAACAATATATTAATATATACACTCCCCCAAAATATCTTCAACATTTACATTTGCAGATAGTGCCGGATTTGCAAGAACGGCAAGGATGTTATTTTTGAGATTTCCAATACTTGGTTCTTCTAACCAAGAAAAAGAGGTACGACTAAGTCTATTACCCTCTGGGAAAAATTGGAATTCCATATGGAAGTAATTTGGAAACATTCCTCATCGTATCTTTTGGAGGCTTATGGGAATTTTTAATTGATATTGTTTCCAAACCGCTTTTTTAGGAATGTATGTGAAAAAAATAGCAAAAGAAGTAATGGGGAAACATTCCTCATTGTATCTTTTGGAAACTTTTGGGTAGTTTTAAATTTATATTATTTCCAAACAGCTTCTTAAGGAATGCATGTGAAAACTTTTGTTTGTTTTATAACGTGTTTGCAAAATCATTCCAAAGTGTGATTAATTTTTTAAAAAAATACTATACAGTCAAAGGTAAACTCATGAATGATTTCAGAGACATTTTGATATTGCAATTATAGAATTTCCTGATCACTGAAGTAATTGCTTCACTTAATGCTATTCTTGTTTCTGGTGACCTGCAATGTTTTCATATAGATGCTCAATTAACATTTATGTTCAAAGATATTTCAAAGCTTTAAGGTTTATGTACCATAAACCATAAGTACCGAGTTGAAAATTTCGGTGTTGAATGGCACCTATTGGAAAAAAAATTGTTCATCGAACACAAAAGAAAACAATACAAACATATTTTGAACGCTTGAAGTCAATCGGATGGTTACTTCCGGAGTCTTATATCCCAACTAAGAATTTAACGTTTAAGAAAGCTATCGTGAGGAATATTTCCTCACTCGCGTTAACGCTCATAACACTCGTAACATTCTAGTACTGCGAAGCCTTTTCCATGCTTTTTGGATCATTTTAGATATTTCTTTTCGTATGAAAAAAGCTTCTATGTTGCTTTTTTTATGTAAGTAAAGAAGCGCCTTGGATGCTGACTGAGCTGAGATTAAATGCTGAGTTTACATGCTCAGAGCTCAATAATTTGATAATGCTGGTATGTATTATGTTTTGATTTTGTTTTTTTTTTTATTTATAATCGGATTAAAAAACTGAGTAAGTTCTTTTAGTGTTTAGAGCCATGGCTGAAAGCGTTTTCTTTTTTAAAGAATTTTCTTTTTTACAATTTTCTAAAAACAAAAATTGCACTTTTGCAAGACTTGAAAAAAAAAATATATATATTAAGGCGTAGTGAAATGTATGGGATGACATTTTTGCTTCAAAGCGGGACTGAGAAACTGAAATTTTACAGCATTTTAAGCAACATGGCCGAAGGATTCTACTCTCCGACAAATTTCGAACCGCCAACTTTTCAAAAATAGCTTTTGATATGAATGCGTTTAAGAAATATTGGTTCAAGAGGGTTTTTTGTTCATAAAAGGTGAACTATCGTTTTAGATCAATGCTGGATTGTGATAAGATGATACCATTAAAAAAAAAGTTTTTGCAAAATTTGTTTTTCACCCACTATGGCCCTACCCTAAGATTTCTGAACGCAAGATACTGATTTTAGGCTTATTGCTCCGGAACATGAGTACAAATTAAGTGACGTCATTTCAATGTTTAGGAAGTCTATAATCTATAGATAATTTAAATACAAACATTTTGATATTATTATTCGAAAGTCTGAGTTACCTGGTTACCGAGATATATGCAATCAAAAGTCACTGTGGGATTTATTTTCATTTTAATTTTTTTTTATTGCAAACAATAATAATATAGAATATATTACACTGCGTGACTGATTCGACCTTTAAAAAGTTTCAGCCTAAATTCTTAAAAATTCCGAGAGAGGTACATCTTGTGATTATATCGCGACTAGTCCGACCTCACAATTCCATCACATTTTTTTTTTTTTTTTTTTAATTTTTAGTTTCAGTTTCTCAATCCCGCTTTATAGAAAAAATTTCACTACGCCTTAATATATATATGAACATAACCTTTCGAAATCATATCTCTTAACTTTGTGTAAGATTGAAAACCCTTAATGCAATCTATAATCTATACTATCATATAAAATTAAAGTAAACATGTTTTTGTTGCCGCTAAACTACAAAACTACTGGTCCGATTTCTATGAAATAAGTTTTAAAATATCACATTTTTGCTACAAAAGGATATAGGGGTATTGTTTTTACAAAATTTTAATCATCAGTAGCTTTAATTAAATTGTAAAGTTTTTTTAAAAAATCACCCATAATGACATGCATTGCTTGAGCGTTAGCTTCTCATGCGTTTGTTGTTCTCATGCTGCGATAGTTTTCATAAGCTCCATGTTGCTCTCTACTCTATTTTCTATTTGTTCTCAGCAAGCACAACACAATTAAATAATAAACAAACAAATACTCATGCATACCTTCTTTGCTGTTTCTAAAACAAAAGAACAAATGAATTCACCACACCAATTGCCAATTGAATCGAAGTAGATTCTAATATGTTGAATTAGGTTTTGATGTGGTGATTTTTTTTTTAACTTTTATAGAAGTGGCATTGTGTGATTCCATATTTTTTTTTATAAATTGATAAAGATAAACTATTGATTAAGAGAGAACGTCCTTGGTCCGTCCCGCGAACCACTGTGATCTGCTAGTTTCTATATAAATTCCTTTAATTTTTCCTAAAATAATTCCTATATTCCTTTAATTTTGCTTGAAATTATGGCTTTCGGTTTCTATGCGATAATAAAAGTTCAAGCTAATATTTTTTTTTTGTTATCATCCTCTGTAAAGTCACGAATGTGTTAATTTTCGAAGGCATTTGTACAGTACTAGAATAAAATTTTTACAAAATTTGTCTTTTTGTAAAAAAAATCATGAATCAATAACTTTAACTTCGATTTAAACAAAGGAAAAGTCGTATCTATTGCCATTTAATGAAATTTGACATTAAACATTTGACATGACATGGTATTCACGATCTTGAGCTTTTTGTAGATCTATTGTGCAAAAGACCAAAAGTGCAAAGAAAAGAGCTCTTCAATAACACGTGCTGTCAAAATTGTGCTTTTCTCCACAAGCACACTGGCGATGCCCTGTAGTTCCTTTGTTGTGCTCTTGAGCTCTTGAGTACATTTTGTGAATTTTTCACAGAAAATAAATAGTAATGGTATATTGTGTACAATTCTCAGTATCAACTTCTTTAATATCTCAATTTCACATCACTTACTTTCAAAGCACTTTCATTTTGTTATTTTTACGATAAAAGGTGGAAAAAAATTACAACGAAATAAAAATTAAAAAAAAAAACCTGAGAAGCCGGGTTATTTGAGAATGGAAGGATTCCGAAATTCGTGCTATTTTGGACTGCTGCCAACAGGTGGAAAATTTTGAGGTAAGCATATGTTTTAATTTTAAATTGAATAAAGAAAACACTGACTGAACTCAACTTCAACTGCCAGGTCTGTATATGAGGTGTGTTTTTATAGTTTGTTGCGCTTTTTTACTCTTTTGCACAAGAGCTCTACAAGGAGCTCCGGATCGTGAATACCCCTATTATTTAATACTTTTTGTAAGGATTAATACTAGTTTGGATCAAATTTTAAATCAAAAATTGGTCCAAACTACATTTGCCTGATATCTCAAAAACAGGATTTTTTCTATTTTGTCCATTCTTTTATTTCAGATGGTGTGAAAAAAATTTAAAAAAGAAATATGTACATGTCTAAAATCTACGAAGGATAGTGATATTCTCAAGGGCGTCCATGAGGGGAGCAGAGGGGGCACTGAACCCCCCCTGGAAGGGACATAGTTTATATATTTTTGTATCCTATGTGTATATGTTACATTTTTATATCGTCATTTTCATAAACTTGCACACCAATGCATACCTTTTCCCCCCTTGAAAAATGCCTGTGGACGCCTGTGTATATTCTTATTTTCGAATAAGAACCAACAGCCTAAAATTATGAAAATTCGAAAGATGTCATTGTGGACCCAGCATTACGCTTGAAATTCCCCAATTTTACTTTTGTAAACAAGAAATTGTCCTCTTATGATTCTATCTTATATTTCTTGTCAATAAATTTTCTGAACTACTCAATGCAATAAAAAATATTGTTGTTTTGACAATTTTTCCCTTTACTTTTAATTAATTTTATATTTATTTGCAGTTAATTGCCTTAACTGAACTGGTCCTTGAGTCGCCAACATTAATTTCATTCAAAAAAATATTCTTCTAACGAATTCAATGTTTGCTTTAATTAAAAAATTTGTGAATTATAACTTTGTTTTTCTTTATATATCAATTAATTTTATATGGAATTACTTGCTTTGCCGTTGAAAACGCAAAATTAAAACAAAAAATTTGGCAGCTCAGTTCCTCTTTTCAATGTGCTGCACCTTTCTTAATGCTGCAGACTATAATTTTGCCTACAATTTCCGTTTCCTGCAGCAGTGAAACAAAGAAAACAGCTACAACAACTACTTAAATTACAACTTGGCATTATTTCATTTCATTTCTTTTTTGTTGTTGTTCTTTTTGTTGTTGTTTTTCATTTTGGCCAAAATGCTGGCTGACTGGCCCCTGGCTTATATAATGCATTCATTTAGGGCACGTTTATTGCGCTACGCCCTGGTACGCCCGAAAGTGCTTTGTAGAGTAACAGTGAGTGAGTGAGCGAGTGATGAGTGTTTGAGTGTGAGAGAGTGTGTTTAAGTGTAGTGTGTGTGTGTTTGTGTGGCAGTGTGCGAGTTCAAGTGTGTGCCGTATGTGTGTTTATATGCTTGTCCATGTGCGTTTGTGCGTGCTCTCAAAGCAGTAATTTAATTTATCGTTTATTTGCCATAAATTTGCAGGCAACCCCAAACGTCCTGGCGCTGCTGCGCTCGTTTGTCTGCGTAAATAAATCAAAGCTTTGTGCTTTTTCTTGTTTTTTTTGTCCTTTCTTCTTGCGTTTTCTGTCTACTAGGAACTGCCGTCAGACGCGCTACAATTTTGATTTGAGGCCCAAGACAAGACTCAATGGTCGAACGACTATCCTGGCTCATCATACCGGAGGCAGTCAGTGCTGTTTGCAGCAGGATGTGTTTGTTGTGAAAATGGAAATTCATGATTGGCGCGCATTATTTTTATTGTACTCGTGATCTTTGCATGTGCTGGTATTAGTTAACGTTGCATGTATATATACATAAATTATGTTAACATATGTGGCAGTGTAGCCGCCTATGTGTTTGTGTGAAACTTCTGAGTGCTTTGCCAGCCATACACAAATTATAAAAGGATGCCAATGCTGGACGGAAATGAAATGAAAATAAATTTCATGTTGCCAATAATGCGTGAGCTGAAAGCAAATCTAACTCAAATATAAAGCTAGACAAACACACATATAAACAACCACATACATGCACACACAATTGTTGACAGCGAGTCAACCCAAAATATCCTTTTGAATATCGAGTATTCTTTATATAATTTAAGGTTTTTTTTTTGTTTTTTTTTTTTTCCTTAATGGTCAGAACGTTGTACTTGCCAGCGGCACGTATTGGATGAAACAGCTTTTTTCTATTTTCGCCCTTCTTTTTTTTTGAGTTTTGGTCGGAGCTTTTGTTGATTTTTATGATTTGTAGCTCATCATGTTGCTCGTTGATTTGCTATTTGATGGAGGCTTATGTGCATTTATGTGGCTGCACATGTGGCATTTTTTTATGGTTGTTTTCGTGTGCATGTATTTGTGTTTGTGTGTGTCTTTTTATCTTCTCGTGCTTGTAATGAGGGTTTAAGTATATGTTGTAAAAATTTCTTGTAACTATTTTGAATGCTTTCAACCATACCTATTTTTTAATGTGTGTGTGCACGATTGAAAGGACGTTCAAGCTTAGGTAATTGTTTTAAATCATCATCTAGATCAAGCAGGTCCTTGGACACGACAATCAAATAAAGCATAAGAACCTGTAAGTATAAGAAATACGAGGATTTTAAGTCAAAATAGTTTTTAAGTGAAAAAAAATAAAAGAAGCTTTATTGGTATGAGTTTGAAAATATATTTTTGCTTTTATTTTAATTTACATTTAAAAGATTTTATTTCAAAATTCTTATTTTTATGTTTATGTTTATGTTTATGTTTATGTTTATGTTTATGTTTATGTTTATGTTTATGTTTATGTTTATGTTTATGTTTATGTTTATGTTTATGTTTATGTTTATGTTTATGTTTATGTTTATGTTTATGTTTATGTTTATGTTTATGTTTATGTTTATGTTTATGTTTATGTTTATGCTTATGTTTATGTTTATGTTTATGTTTATGTTTATATTTATGTTTATGTTTATGTTTATGTTTATGTTTATGTTTATGTTTATGTTTATGTTTATGTTTATGTTTATGTTTATGTTTATGTTTATGTTTATGTTTATGTTTATGTTTATGTTTATGTTTATGTTTATGTTTATGTTTATGTTTATGTTTATGTTTATGTTTATGTTTATGTTTATGTTTATGCTTATGTTTATGTTTATGTTTATGCTTATGTTTATGTTTATGTTTATGTTTATGTTTATGTTTATGTTTATGTTTATGTTTATGTTTATGTTTATGTTAATGTTTATGTTTATGTTTATGTTTATGTTTATGTTTATGTTTATGTTTATGTTTATGTTTATGTTTATGTTTATGTTTATGTTTATGTTTATGTTTATGTTTTTGTTTTTGTTTTTGTTTAGGTTTATGTTTATGTTTATGTTTATGTTTATGTTTATGTTTATGTTTATGTTTATGTTTATGTTTATGTTTATGTTTATGTTTATGTTTATGTTTATGTTTATGTTTATGTTTATGTTTATGTTTATGTTTATGTTTATGTTTATGTTTATGTTTATGTTTATGTTTATGTTTATGTTTATGTTTATATTTATGTTTATGTTTATGTTTATGTTTATGTTTATGTTTATGTTTATGTTTATGTTTATGTTTATGTTTATGTTTATGTTTATGTTTATGTTTATGTTTATGTTTATGTTTATGTTTATGTTTATGTTTATGTTTATGTTTATGTTTATGTTTATGTTTATGTTTATGTTTATGTTTACGTTTACGTTTATGTTTATGTTTATGTTTATGTTTATGTTTAGGTTTATGTTTATGTTTATGTTTATGTTTATGTTTATGTTTATGTTTATGTTTATGTTTATGTTTATGTTTATGTTTAAGTTTATGTTTATGTTTATGTTTATTTTTATGTTTATGTTTATGTTTATGTTTATGTTTATGCTTATGTTGAATTTCAAAAAATTAAAAATGGAAATAATAAAAAAAAAAATAAATAATTAATATTAGGGGTATTCACAGCGGACTCGTTAGTTTGTTAGTTGTTACTTGTTATTTTTTTACATGCACTTTGTTTTTGTCTCGAACTATTAAACTACCGAGTAACAAAGTAACAACTTAGCAACCATGATAATTTTTTCGTTAGTTGGCAAAATACGAACAGCTGTTCCTTATTTTTAATTGCTTGATATTTAAATGCATTAAAAATAAAACCCAGCGCATATTAAATTGAAGTTTTTGTTTAAAAGTAAGTATTTCATAAATAAATTAGCGTGACAAACCACAAAAGAAGTGGAACGAGGAGGAATTATCTGCCGTAGTTGAAATACTGCAAAGCTAGAAGCAGTTGAAAGAAATAATAACTCCAGCTTCTTATCATGAAATTCGCTGCATAGCGTTTGGAATCATTTTTTAAATTATTTCAGATTTGCCCCCGTTTGTAGCATTTTCCATTTTTTACTTATAAATGTTCACCAATTGTTATTTATGAAAAGCAAAATCAGCTGTTATTCAACTATAATTACCAGGCTAACGAGTTTAAACAAAAGAGTGTGTTCACAGTTAACAAATTTAACGAAGTAACAACTAACCAAATAACAAACTAACGAGTTCGTTGTGAATACCCCTATTATATTAGTATTTTTTTCTTTTCCCACCCGAATCTCAAACCCCATGAATTAATCCTTGTAAAGTCTTCAAGTAAAACTATAAAACTCAATCATGCTGTGTCTATTGCTCTTCCGATATCGTATAAATTAAACTGCAATAGAAACTTTAAAAAACAAAAATTTTAAAAGAGAAAAAAAATCGAAAAAAAAATGATAAAAAAAATAAAATTGAATGCCAATAAAAACTTGTACACAACCGGAAGCAACTTTTCAAAACCAATTAGCGCGTTCACTCGTTCGTACTGGCTTGATTGGCAAAGCCATGTATGTATGTGCTGATACACACATACACCCACACACACACATACATTGAGTGGCATGCAAGTACCGAGTCAACCACACACCCACAATTCGAAGAAAACAAACTCAACCAAGATTGCATATTTATAGCAGTCTGTGCAATTATATATGTGTGTGTGTGTGGGTGTGTGGCAACCAATACCAAAAATAAAACTGTTCAATATCATTCTCTATGTTTGGTTGCTGTCTGCAATATATTTGTTTTAATCCGATTGCAAAAACTTTACCGCTAAAAAAAAAACAAAAAAAAAAAAAAATAACAGAGAAAGAAAACTGCAAGTTTTCATCTACAATTCAGCAAAAAGTTCAAGAAAGAATTAAGTTGTTGAGAAGAAGTGAATTTTTGTTGCACTCTTTATGGGGCTTTAATGCGACTTTTACGACAGCTTAAAATTTGTCGTTGTGGCTTGCAGTGAAAACAAATGTTATAATGAAGTTTTGACTTCTTCAAGATACATATATCTTTAAGGTATATATTTCTTAATCTTTTAGAACTTGAAAAATGTGGAGTGAATTTTAATGCTGTTGCAAGAGCATGAATAAAACAAAAACTTTTAAACAAAAAAAAAAAAAAAAAAAAAAAAACCGACTTCAAAATCACTACAAAGTGAAAAATTATTTTAAATAACTTTTCCCATTAATTTCTTGGTCAAATTTTAAAACTTATTTATAAAAAAAAAAAAAAAAATTAAAAACTGGCCATTTCAGCCCTTAAAAGCACTTCGACCTAGCTTCTTATGATCAATTGTGTTGTGCGTGTTATTAAGTTTGTACACAATTGGCCGAGAACCGGACTTACATGCTTAACGCCGACTCCGAACGGCGATGAACGGAATGTTCTTGTTCTCAAGAAGCTTTACATGGCATTTTGATTGCTCTCTGAGGTTTGCCATTGTCTGCAGAGAGGTGGCGGCCGTACAGAAAAATTATTTTAATTCAAATAATTTTCTGTCGCTGCTGGGGTTCGAACCTGGGTCTCCAAAGTTCGTTGACATAGCGGCCACGCACTTTAACCAACTACGCCACGGACGCCACTTAAACTTATTTATGTATATGTTGTATAATATTAGAAGTCTTATCATTTTCATTTTTTCTAATTTCTTTTCTTATTGTATTATTATCAATTTATTAATTACTTTATGATCATAAAAGCTTTCATAATCTTACTAATCTTACTAAGTCGAAATCTTTTTATTTAAATTTTTTCTAATTTGATTTATTATCATAAAAATATTACTATATGAAAGCATTTTAGCGATTTTTTTTTTTTCAGTTGGCAATTGTTGAGTACGCTGAATGTAGCTAATGCGTTCCATGCATTATTTGTGCTGCTGTTACACACTATGTCACATTCAATATGAGCTTTACAAGCTCACCCAAACCAGTATAGTGAGAATAGTGAGAATATTTATGTGAACAAAGCTTATAAAATTACTACAGTGTCACCAAGGCAGTATAGCATCAAATAAAAAAGTTTAAAATAGTGCAGGGATGGTAAAAGATAATGCACACAATCAATCAAAGATTAGCCCCGACTTCAAAGCTTTTATGTTCATAAAGCAATTAATATATTGATGATAATAAAACTAAATAGAAAAAATGAAAATGATAATATTTCCAGTATTACAATTTAATACACATAATTAACTTTTAAAATTTGACCAAGAAATTATTGGAACATTTTTTTAAAATTATTTTTTACTTTGTAGTGATTTTGAAGTCGGTTTTTTTTTAAAAGATTGTTATTTCTTCCTTTGTAGAGAATATTTATGTCATAGTATTTTTGAGGAAAATTTCAAACATAACACTTTGTTCATAAAAAATTAGTTTTATTAATTCTTGAAAGTTTGTTGGGTATTTTGCATTTCTGGCTCTTTACAATTTTTATTAAAGTGCCACCCGCGTTTTCTGATCCCGCCCACTTTATTGATCGTACTTTATAATGATTCTACCTAGCCCTGTGCCAAATTTCTGTTTCGAAATATCAATATTAACCGATATATAGTACTTTCCATAAAGTGCCACACCTTATGAACAATCCCGCCTACTTTTTGTAATGATTCTATCTACCCACCTACCTGCATACAAAATATTAGTACGCTAGTGTCAATATTAACTGAGATATAGTATTTTTATAATATTGCCACACCCCACTGGCGAATACCGCCCACTTTCTTGACCGTAATTTTTAATAACTCTGCCTTAACATGTACTAAATGCCTTTAAGTACTCTAGTGTCAACATTATTCGATATACAGTGTGTTTCTCATATTGCCATACCCCTTTATCAAATAACGCCCACTTTATTGACCGTAATTTGTAATAATTGTGCCTACCACTGTATTTTCTAGTGACAATATTAACTGAAATACAGTGTTTTTCTAATAGTGACATGTCCCTTTGTCGAATATCGCCCACTTTTTTAAAAAATTACCTCCACGTTAATGGTATCCATCTGTTGACAAAAAATTTTTTTAAATACATTAAAAAAAAAAAACGGACAAACCAACGAACTTGAGAACCTCCTCCTTTTTGAAGTCGGTTAATTAGTTTTCTTTGACATGCATATAGGTGATGCAATATTATGAGAACATTTGCTTACCATTTACTGAACAGTCTGTTAAGTAAGAGCGTGTATGGCATAATTTATCTAAACATTTATTTAAGCAGTTCTTCCACCAAATCATAGTAATGGAAATGTTACTGATGAGGACTCTGGAGATGAAGACAACCCTTCCATAAGAATTTGTCACAGAACAAAACGATGACTTTTTGACTGAAGAACTGGAACCAATATGATTTGGATCCGTAGTAAATTTGCCAAAATGAAGCCGTAAAAGGACACCGCCACCACCACCAAAGCTTCATGAACCCAAACGAAAGAAAGAGGTACGTGTTTACAATTGGCGGAAAATTGAGTTAGAGGATTCTAGTTCGAAAATGTGGCCTACAGTGATGACACGCACCCCAAAAAAAGGAAAAACAACTTTAGATTATTTCCAACACTTCTAGATGAAGAAGTTTTGCAACTCTTTACCGAGTACACTAATTTATATGCGACAAAACGTAACGAATCCGGTAATTGCACAGAAAATGAAATACTTGTCTTCATTGCAATTTTGTTGCTAAGTGGCTACATAAAAGTTCCACGCAAGCGAATGTATTGGCAGTCAAACTCTGACAGCCACAATTCGTTAGTCGCAGATGCAATGTTTCGAAATCGCTTTCAACACATAATGTCTAACTTGCACGTATGTGACAATGACACACTTGATAAAACTGACTGATTCGCTAAAATCCGCCCATTGCTAAATATGGTAAATGAAAGGTGTATGAATTTTCTTCCTCATGAACAAAATCATTCTGTTGATGAGTCTATGGTGCCGTATTTTGGAAGTCATGGAACGAAACAGTTTATCAAAGGTAGGTTTTGGAACATGTCATATAGCCAGAATTATAAATGTTATTAGGTAAGCCTATCAGATTTGGCATGAAATTTTGGTGCGGTGGCATATCGAATGGCTATTTATCTTGGCTAGAGCCCTATCAAAGTGCGAACACCAAAACAAGCAACAATTTCGACCAGGAGAAATTAATAGTTTTATATGTATGTGTAGATTTTCTAATTTTTTATATATTTTAAGTTGAATAATACGAAAAATATGCTTTCGAATTAAAATTTTTTTTTAAATTGCAATAAACAAGTCGTATAATTTTGCATGTGATTTAATTTTGTCAAGCCTCAAAATGTAGAGAAATGTGCCCAAAGTCCTTCCAGAAGGATTGGGCGTTGTGAAAAATATGTGGGTATGGCATTTGAAAAAATTACTCTGTTGGGTTATTTTTACTATATAAACAGGTCTTGTAAGAAAAAAACTTAAAACTTTTACAAAAAAAAATTCGGGCTTATCCGAGTTAAGGAAATTTTTCTTTACATACATTCATTATACTTCTTCCGAAGCACGACGTAATCATATTGATAAGATGTCCAATCACACCCAGCGTTAATAATCGCTTGACATCTCCGCGGCATACTTTCCGTTTAATTTGTGGCATATTCGACAGGAAGAGCTCTCCAATTGCGTCGAATTTCTTGGGAAAGCTGTTTTAAAGTATAGGTGGGATCCCTCCCTCGAAGCTTCTGCTTGATGTAGTCCCAGACGTTTTCGATGGAATTAGCATCAGGCGATTGTGCAGGCCAATCTAATGTGATGATGCCTTTTTCGCGTTTCTAGTTGGTGCAGAGGCGGCTGCGGTATTTGGGGTCATTGTCCTCCTGCAGAATCCAGTCTTCGTTTTTAATTATAAATTGGCATTTAGAATTTGGCAGTCAGTAATAAAACCTTCTCATAAATTCTGGTCATTCTGGCAGCATTAAGGTTCTCTGTAAAGAGGTGCAAAATGCCGAAACCCTTTTTTGAGAAGCTTCCCCAAAGATGTTTATGTTTTGGGGATGTTTTGGGGATGTTGGTTTTAATGGGATGTTTAACGGTGCGCTGGACAAAAGTACTTGACTATGAAGACCAAGTGCGCGGTACGATCGAATAACCCTAAACAGAAGATTCGTCGGAGAAGAGTATGTTACTGCAATCGCGATCAATGTTTTCTGTTGCGCAAGCCATTCTTTAAGTAACGTGTTTTTCGGACAACAGTGGTTTCTTCATTATGTTTCATCATTTCAAATTATTTGCACGAAAATGGTTACGAATAGTTACGTGTGATATATTTAGACCTTCCTGCCTCAATTTCGCTTGCCCTTGACGCAAGCTTAAGCCAGGATTCCGCGAAAACAAACTCACTATAATTTTTTTCATCCGTCTTGGTCACGTTCCCAGTTGAGCCACGATCAGGAAGGTCATCGACGTTTTTAGATTCTTACATCACTTCTCACTCACTTCTGGACAAAAGCCTTTGACTTTTTCAAATACTTTGCCGCCGCTGCATAGGACATTTTTGGTCCTTTTGGATGGTTGTAGAGGAAAACTGCCTCGAAGCGTTCTGCGTATGTAGCACTCATAATGCCTAACACACTTTTCTGACAAAGTTTTGACCACCAATTTTACTTTTTTACTAAGGGCAGAGGTTATGTCTACTTGTTGACAAAATTTCGGGGTTGCACTTTTTACCGACTGCGAATAATGCCGTACACGCTCTTACTTAACGGACTGTATACATGAAATAAAACTTAAGTTACTGGGAAACAAAATCTACTGGGACATTCCAAAGAGGTTAGTTTTCCAATCTACATGGACCGAATGCATATCAGATTTTCATTTTTACCTTGCATATAAATGATTTATATTAGTTTACAATACAAATAAAATTTTAATATTGAATCTAAGCCTACTTTCTAAGATAATTGTCTTTACTTTTAAAAGCCTGGCTTCTTTTTTTTTGCATTCAAAATTGATTCACTTTTGCTCCAAATAATTCAATCAGCTGAATTCTGTAAATATAACCGCTTGAAAAGAACGAAAGCTTTACTTCCGAGTGACCCAAAAGATTTATTATTTTTCTCAAAATTATTCTTGTTCAGACATGGGGATGAGTTCTTTGGTTGTGCCATATATGGCACACTATGCATTTAAGGGTTAAAATTAAATTTTTTTGTATTTCACATGATCATTTTTAATTGCAATGAAATGAAATGTAAAACAAGCTTTACAAGGCGTACTGGAAGTCATTCAGAGTATATCAGAGAATCTTTGAAGTTTTAAGGATTTGCAGATTAATTATCGTTTAATATCGTCTGGAAAATGTGATGAAGCAAATAGTCAGTGTGTGCCAAAAAAATTGTATTGACACCCGTATTTTCTTTTTGACATAAGCTCTGTATATAATTCAGCTCCAACACCATTAAATGCATACCAATCGATAAAACACCAACACACGTGTCAATCCACTCGACATCAACTCTTCCTTCTACAGCTGCTGTTATAAAAAATATTATTTAAAAAAAGAAAAAAAAAATAAAACCTGCCCCTATCAAAAACACCAAGGCGTATGAGTAACATTTTCAAAGTCTTCAAAGCTTTTCACGCTTATGACGAACAGCTTAATCTCTCAATCACAGACAAAAAGACAGACAGACAGGCAGCCGAGAACAACAAAGCAGGAAAAGGAAGAAACAACAACAGCTAAAACAAGTCATTATTAATAATGAATTGATTGGGCACGAACAAATACAAAGAAACACACCAATACAACCAGAACAAAATAGAAAAGAAAAAAAATAGAAAACACTGCTTTGCTTGAGAGTGAAGGCATGAATGAGTGAATGTGAAATGAATGGCAAGAAATCAATAAATCATTTGCTGTCGTTGTTCTTGTTGTTGCTGTTGTTTTGCTGTTGTTGCTGTTGTTCTTGTTGTTGTTATATCTTAGCGCTATTATTTGGCCATTTGTGACGCTCTATTAACGTTGCTTTTTCAAAGATTAAGCAGCAAATCAAATGACATCAAAAGGCATGCCACAGAACATGAGTGGCGGGCAGAGGAAACTAAGCTTTACAGCTGAAATTCGACACTCTCTCTCTCTCTCTCTCTGCAAAAAAACACATAAAACAACAGCAAGAACAACAACAACAATAAATTGCACATAATTGAAGTAAATTGGGTGCTAATCGACTTTGATTCAATTCAATGCTTTTTTGATGTAACAGCTTGTTTGTTGTTTGTTGCTTGTTTTGTATGTTTTTGTTTTTGTTTTTTTATATCGTATTTGTTGCTGCTAGATTTTGTTGCTATTGGTTGTTGTTTTTTTCTAACAAGTTGTTGCTAAATTTTTTTCTAGGCTGCTATTTTTTGCTGTTCTGTGCTACTCTCTGCATTTATAAGCTTTTCATCATTTTATGCACTGCACAGCAATTGGCGAGTCAAGCAAGCGGAAACGGAAGCTAAGAATGCCATTGCTGCCACTTCAGCTGTGTGATTTATCGAAAGTTTGCACAGCGTAGTAACGAGCGCGCCCATGCCAACGCCTCTCACTTAAGACAGTGACAACGACAACGATTACGACAGCGACAACACGTTGAAAGCTCAAACGCCTTTGATATCAAAGCCAAAAATCTACCTTATTTCAAATATTTTTTTTTATATTTTTTAGTCTTTTTATACGAATTTCAACAGACTGTAGAGAACTTCTTCAGTGACACAATATTGCAAAAGCAGGTTTTTTTTATTTTTTTTTGGGTTGCACATTCTTTTATTTTTTTTTTTTGTTTGCTGCTCACTCACTTTGCAAAACTTCAAAAAAGCTTGCTTGCGAATAGCAGAAATGAAATGAAATAAAATATAATTTTTCATTTCTTTGGTTCAAATTTCTCAACAACTTCTTCAGGCATTGGAGCAAAACACAATAAGTTTGTTTTTTTCTATCTCTTTCTTACACTTGCTCACAGCTAGGCGTTTCCTCAACATCAGCCATGCAGCCAGTCTGCTCCAAGTTGCTTCAATTCACTTTTGCAATTTTTCTATTTTACAAAATTTATACAATTTGAATTAAACTGTGCTGAGTGTCAGCGGGTGGGCGACACTCTGCCAGAGCTTGGCTGCTTTTGTTAAGCTGCATGTTACACGCTCTATAGCTACGAATGAAGTTTTTCTTATTTTTTGTGTTGTTTTTTTGCTTCAAGTTGAAAAAGTTGTGCATTCGTCTTGACTTCCGACGTGCCAGTGCTATGGCTACAGCACAAATTAAATTATGCCACCAAATTTACATATCAACGTATTTTGTATTTGAATTTTTTTTTTATTTTGCCCCTTCTTGCTTGGCTTACATTTCGTCCACTTGAATTCTTTTATGCTGTGCAAAGCTGCTTAGTTACAAGTGTTGCTCGGATTTGAAGAGTGCTTAAATGTGTGTTTGTGTGTATATTAAATGCAGATTTGTGGCACACCGCTGCATCTTAGGCATGTTTTTCGACATGTCGTCTCTAGTACAACGCTGCGTATGAGTAACATTGATTCAATTAGTAACTTGAATACGTTGTGAGGGGAAAAAGCTCTGTCAATTTTGGTACCAGACCTTTTTCGTTATTAAGAAAAATATTTATTTAAGACCACAGCTCACATTTGTTCAACATGTTTTAAATATAAAGGGTGTAGAAATTTTAACTGAAATAAAATGCTCAAATAAAATAATTTCGAACTGAAAATTGGCTTCATTAGAAAGATAATTTTCTGCCATTAGTGTTAAAATATGATTTCTGATATGACTTCACATATTTTTGGCCACTTTCTCAAGCATTTGGTACCATATCTCGATAACGGCTCACTTACTATGAGGGGTACTATTTATATTTCGGGAACTGGCAAAACTTATGTCAATAGCTAAAATCTGGCAGCAACGTAATAAAGTTTGACATTTGTACCAAACAAATGTACTCACAATATTCTGATGATCAAGTGCTATTTGTTTTGTTTACAGTGACTGAATTGTTTTTTGAAAATCAATTTGTTCAAAAAATGGAAATTTCAAGAGAAGGTTTTCGTTGGATTATTTTTCACAACTTTCGACGTGGATTATCTCAACAAGGATGTATCGATGAACTGAGTTCTTTGTGTGACGATAAAGCAACATCAAAAACCACAGTATATCACTGGTATAGTGATTTCAATCGTGGTCGTAGTTCGGTCGCCGCCGAATTCCGTGAAGTTCGTCTAAGATCGGTTGTTGTGCCACAAAACATCGATGCAGTTCGTGAACTAATAATGCAAGATGTCCTGTGATATGTCGTAAGATAGAGGCATCCTTGCACATAAGTATCACTCCAATACATTCGATTTTGCATGAACACTTATCTGTAAAAAAAAATTTGCTTTCATAATTTATCAATCGCTGAAAAAAGTCTCGCGTCGATTGGTGTAAGGATACGATTAAAAAGTTCAATCGTGGTGCTTCAAAAGACGTGTATAAAATCGCGACAGCTGACAAATCATGGATATATGCGTATGAGCAGGAAACAAAACAGCAATCTACCGTGTGCAATCTACAACAAAAGTTGTTTGCGGACGAAGCGAATGGTCGCCTGTTTCTTCATTTGAATGGGTCATGTGCTCAAGTGGCAACGTAGGACGGTCAATTCTTAAGTCCTCTCAACATATCATAATCACCGGTGATTTTAATTTAAGCAATATTATATGGGAGTTTGACTATGATGAAATGCATCTTATGCCCACAAATGTAAGCAATGAGACGTTATCATCTACCTTCGTATTGAGAGAAAAAGTCTACGAAAGTCTACGAATACGAGTTGTTACAGATAAATAATATTCCTAATGATTTGAGTAGAGTACTAGACTTAATTTTTATTGATAATGATCTCAACATTAACATTGTTCTACCTACTACACCTATTTTTAGTAAAACATTACACCATGTTTCTTTGTTAGTTGAATTTTCAACATTTCATTATCAAAAACCTTTACAGGGAATCAGTCATTATAATAACTACAGTAAAACTAACTTTGATGCAATGAATAATTATCTTCAACTTGTAGCTTGGAATGATATCCAATCTGAATGAACTTGAAATTAATGCATGACAAGTTTTTAGAAATTTTTAACGAAGCAATAAACTTATTCGTTCCAAAAAAAGTTATTAATTCAAATAACAACCCACCTTGGTTCAATAGAAGACTTTCAAACCTAAAAAATGTTAAAAATAAAGCATATAAGCGTTTCAGAGAAGCCAGAACCGGTCATCAATTAAAATTAAATTACCTTCAGCATCAAAGACAATTCGACACACTCAACAATTTCTTACACAGCTCATATTTAATTAATGCTGAATCCAAAATTAACAACGACAGCAAATATTTCTGGTCCTATATTAATACTAAAAGAAAAACAAATGGCCTGTCTAGTACAATGTTTCTTTTGGATCGCTCATCTGATGATACTCAAATGATCTGCAATTTATTTGCTAACTATTTTAAATCTGTGTACTTGGACAATGACATCCTTTCTACTTACGATGTATCATCTGCTCCATTAAATTTAGACGTTGGTGATTTACATTTCGATGAATTTAATATATAAAGAGCCCTTATTAATCTAAAATGTTAAAAGATTGGAGGTCCTGATGGTATTGCACCCATTATACTTAAAAACTGTGGGGCATCTTTATCTGTCCCCCTTCTTAAAATCTTTAGAGAGTCATTAGACAGCGGCATCTTCCTCGAAAGTTGGAAATGTTATCAATCCAATCCACAAGTCAGGTCCCAAACAGAACATAAGGAACTATAGACCGATCTGAACAATTTCTTCCATCCCTAAATTATTCGAAAAAATCATTTATGATAAGATTTCGACTCATCTTAACACGGTGTTATCTGACCAACAACATGGTTTTAGAGGCGGTAGGTCTACCACAACAAACTTGGTCCTTTTATGTAACTATGTTATAAAAAAACTTCGAAAATCATTTGCAAACTGATGTTATTTTTATTGACTTTGCAAAGGCATTTGATAAAGTAAACCATAAGATGCTACTTAAAAAGCTGCATAGCCTAGGTTTCCATTCCAACCTGCTGATTGGATAGAATCATACTTAAAAAACCGGATTCAAATCGATAAAATTAATAACTTCAAATCAGAACCCCTTTCTGATTTTTTCTTGGGTACCGCAGGGTAGTCACTTAGGACTCCTACTATTTTGATTATTTATGAATGATTTACCTTCAGTCATCAAACACTCTGAGTGCCTCTTATTTGCTTATTTTTCGAAATAAAGAAAGACATTCGCATTTGGAAATATTTAAGGGCAGGCTGTTTTCATCACACCAAGTTGAGATGGAGTCTAAATCAGATTGCAAAAATACACAGTCAAGATTTTATAGAGCAATTCGAACAAAATGTTATTATAGTTCTAAGTTAACTTAATAATGCCTGAAACGTCGTATTCTACGTATTCTACTACGTATTCTAAGTAGTCTGCCAGAGTATTTACTCTATTGATGAATCTTATATATTAATACGCAAACATCGAATGTTGTCGTACACTTTTTCAATATTTATTTTAGAATAAGGACAATGAAACGTATATCATTCGAAAGGTACTGCACCATAGATGTGCCGAATTTTGTTAGATTTTAAATTGATGACCTTTGACCCGAAATATTAACGTTGAAAGTTTATATTAATTTTAGCTAGGGATCTCAGAACTGGGAAGAGGTAGAATGAAGAATGTGGTATCAGATTAAAGGTCTGGCTGCACAATATGATTGAACATACGATTGGTGACCTCTGACCTCAAATATGAGCGGAAAAAGCGCATTTATTAAATAAAAGCTTAACTATAAGAGATGGAAAAACATGATATAAGAGAGAAATTTAGACATTCATAAGATGTGCAAAAAAAAATTTAAGTTTTTTCACCATCGTTTACGGTTACCCTACAATAAGCACTTTTTCATGTAACAAGTGTCAATATATATTGTGATGGTAAAATTGCTTACAAATAGTAAATTTTGAAAAATTTCCGTTATTTTGACATCAAAATTATTGTGATATCTCGAAAACTATAGATGTTTTCAGTACAACGTTTTTTGTATGAAAATTCGTTGGTTGAGAAAAATAACGGTATACGATAACTTTTTTGCTAATATTTTCCACGAATAGTATGTTAAAAAAATTTGCCGTTATTATGACACCAAAAGTATTGCGATATTTCGAAACCAGTTCATTTTTTCCATGCAATGCATTTCTTAAAGCAATGTCATTGCCTCAGAATGAGAAAAAACAATTGATATTTCAAATTTTGAATTTGCATGCAAATATCTCAGCCATTTTTCAATCGATTTTCCCTAAACTTTCTTTGTCTGAAATTTTAATTAAATAACTTTTGAGAAATAAGAAAACATTTACCGTTATCTCTCTAACTCAATTTCTTGTGTTGTTTTCAAAAAAACTCTAAAATATTCAATTTTTGCTCAAAAATTAGACCAGACATTCTTTTTTTGTAATTTTATTTTTGTTTTTCCATTTTCTTCTCTCACGCTCTTTCATATACCATATCATTTATTTGCAAAAATTGCTTCATTTTGACACATAATTTAATTAAGTGTTTCTATCATCGAAAATCATGAGCTACCCCCTATGATTTTTTTGATGAAAATTACATTTTTCAAAATGTTGTTTTTGTATTTTTTATAAAGTTCTACAGCTAAAAAAATAATTTCTGTGAAAAAATTTTTCAAATATTTCAAACCACTCCAAAGTTATATACACAAATATATGTTTTAAGCCATTTCGTTATCTACTTTATATATTATACATATTATTATTATATATCTATATATAAATAGGTGTACGCAGAACAGTTAAGAAACATTTCCTCCCGTGTTTCTCAACCAATTTTGATAATTTTTTTAAAATTAATAAGAGAAGGGAAACTCTTATTAATTCGGTGCACTCCGAATATCTATGGTGGGCAATTCGACCTCAAATCAGACGTTCCATTCCACTGGTTACATTTGATGAGCGTTGAAATAGAGGCGAGGCACTTTTCATCAGCCCAAATTTTCGGTATAACTTTTGAACTATAAGTCACAAATCCATGAAACATGGTTTGAACTTCCTTCCTTGGCAAAGGGGCGTAGAAACACTCATACAACTCAAAGTTGTTATATCAAATAGCTTTGGAAGCATTTCTAATAGAAAGTAGAAGAAGGGAAGTAGGGTACTAGGGATTTTTACTAGGGTAAAGTAGAAATCACAGAACATGGAAAATCAGAATTGAGTTACAGTTTTGTGATTTTCTAATGGTGGTGCATTTGGTGCGGTTACGTTTGCATATGAGTGAAGAAAGAAAAAAATGCTTTCAATAAAAACACAAAAAAACAAAAATCAATTTTTAAATGGTCGAATCTCGACCACAGGTGATACTAGTTGGAATAAATAAATAAATTAATAAATAATTCTGATTGATTTTTTGTCTGAAGTCTTTGGAGAAATTCGCAAAACCAACCGCCAAAGGCGAAACAATCTCCATCATGACAATGCGAGCTCTCACACATCTCGTCAAACATGTGCATTTTTGAGCAGTCAAAACGTCGAATGGATTGACGTGCTTTATGGCATGTGGCTCGGTTCTTTTCCACAAACACGTCTTCAATAAACATCCCACTCATATAAGACACGAAATATTTCTAATCCTGGCTTTATAGGATCCTGGCCGTCACCGGTAACGCTCACAGGCTTAATTTTGATAAAAGTAAGGACCAATAATGCCATCGGCCCATAAAGCGCACCAAATAGTGATTTATTTTTGTGGATATAACACTTTTTCGAGAATCTCATGTGGACTTTCTGCACTTCAAATACCTCAATTTTGCTATTGCATGTCAATTGAGCCAAAACCGACCCTCATTAATTAACAAAATATTGTGATAAAACAGTGGATTGTTTTCCAGTTCGTTGCCAGTCCATCGAAAAGCGTTGTTTTAAATTTAGTCTATTAATTTCAAAATGAAAAACCAAACGAAGTTCATATAATAATAGAGCTGCCAGATCTATACACTGTATAACAGTTTTAATCCTTATCGAAAAATATAACCTCTAAAAACCACGCTTTATTTGTTCCATATACTTCTCTCTAGTACATCACGGCGTATGAGTAACATTTATTTCATTTGCAGTATAATTTAAAAAGAGCCGGCAGCTGTATTTAAATTAAATGCCTTTTAATGTTTATTAATTTAGCAAAAAGCTTCCTTAAGACCCATATAAATCAAACTTTTTCAAAGTTGCCATACAACACTTAATATCAGCCATTTTTTTCATCACTGTACCAGTGCTTCACTGCGTAGAACATAGACTTAATTCCTAGCAAAAATATGATTATAAAGATCACAGAATTTCATTTCCAACTCACTGAACATTTATTTATTTAGCAAAATTCTTGTTTAGTCCATCCATATTTATCATATTTATACACACTCAAAATCTATAAAGTTTATTCAAACAACGCCAAATGCAGTTTGCTTTCCTAATAACTCCATTGTCCTTAGTCCGAACATTCTGAAATTTCTGAAACAAATGACAATTATTTTGAGCGGCTGAATTTATAATATTTCATTTTACACCAGCGCTATTTATTTGCCTTGTTGTCAGCATAATTATCCGCAAAGCGTTAGAAATGCATTTGAAAAGCTTTACAAATTTAAATGTCGCATATTTTCACACAACTCAACGGCTCAAAATAGCCAGGCAGGCAGGCAGGCAGTGACGCACACACGACTGTACGCGTGCTCATGTTCATTCAGCAGTTAGCAGGCTAACAAAATGGCGCATTTAATGCGTATTTAATGCGATTGTTCCGATTGTTTCATTTGTTGCAACTATTGCACCCCGCTTAAGTCAAACAAAACAATTTATTAAAAATTTCACATAAATTTTGAAAAATGCAGCAGTGACGACGACAACAATAACGACAACGACGACGACAAAGTTACTGCACGCAGCCAATAATAATGAGATTGAGTAAAACAAATGCATTTGCCAGAGATAATAAGCAGCAAGTTTCAAAAGGGCAGTGCTTGTCGCACATCCGCTATCGAGTCCGCATTCAAGCAGCTGCAGTTAACTGCAATTTATTATTTATAGAAATTCGCAAAATTCGCGACGCAAAGTTTGCAAAGTTTTCGCTTGGTTGGCGATAATGAGCTGGAAATATCTTCATTTTAATTTTAAATTTAAAATGTTGCTGCGCTGTGCAATGTTTGCTTATGTGTAAGTTATCACTGTGTGATTGTGTGTGTGTGTGATTGTGTGTGTGTGCTTGTGTGTTTGGCTGTGTGGGTAGCTGTGTGTGTATATAATCGAAGCGCAATTCTTTAGATGTGTGGGCAAATGCAATTTCAATTTAATGAGATTTTGTTATTTATGAGTTACAACATGACGTATGAGCAACATTTTCTGAGCGAACTTAAAGCTATCACGCTACGAATAATGTTACGTATACGCCATGGAGAAGGAATTATTTGGCTGCTTATTTTAAAAGACAACCAGGCATTTTAAGAGCTTTCAATTAAATGAAAAGACATGCTAAGGAATTTTGCAAAATGTGAATTTTTTAAACTAAATTTAAAGTTTTTAAAATTAACTAAAAATCATTTCAATTTGACCTTAAATATAAAATGCATTGGTCAATTTTTTTTAAATTTCAAATATGTCTTTAATTTAATATAATTTAATGTTAATTTATGTATTTATTTTTTTTTAATAATTATCATTATTTTTATCTTTTTTTTCATTTATATTTTTAATTTTAATTTTATTTTCATTTTCATTCTCAATTTCATTATTATTTTTATTTTTATTTTAATTTTTATTTTTATTTTTATTTTTATTTTTATTTTTATTTTTATTTTTATTTTTATTTTTATTTTTATTTTTATTTTTATTTTTATTTTTTTATATATATTTTTATTTTTACTTATGATTTTACTTTTATTTTTATTTTTACTTTTACTTTTACTTTTACTTTAATTTTATTTTAATTTTTAATATTATTTTAATTTTTATTTTTATTTTTATTTTAATTTTAATTTTCGTTTTTATTTTTATTTTAATTTTAATTTTTTTTTATTTTTATTTATATTTTTATTTTTATTTATATATTCATTTTTATTTTTACTTTTACTTGTTATTTTTATTTTTATTTTTATTTTTATTTTTATTTTTATTTTTATTTTTATTTTTATTTTTATTGTTATTTTTAGTTTAAGTTATATTTTTATTTTCATTTTCTTTTTTATTTTTATTTCTATAAATAAAAAAAATAAATAACTGGCCATTTCAGCCCTTAAAAGGACTTTGACCTAGCTTCTTATGATCAATTGTGTTGTGCGTGTTATTAAGTTTGTACAAAATTGACCGAGGACCGGACCTACATGTTTTACGGCGACTCCGAACGGCAATGAACGAAATGTTCTCGTTCTCAAGAAACTTTACATGGCATTTTGATTACTCTCTGAGGTTTGCCATTGTCTGCAGAGAGGTGGCGGCCGTACAGAAAAATTATTTTAGTTCAAATAATTTTCTGTCGCTGCTGGGGTTCGAACCTGGGTCTCCAAGGTTCTTTGACATAGCGGCCACGCACTTAAACCAACTACGCCACGGACGCCACAATTTCTATATTTTATTTTTATATTTAGTTTAATTTTTATTTTTATATTTATTTTTATTTTGATTTAATTTTCATTTTTATTTTTATTGTTATTTTGATTTTGATTTTTATTTCTATTTTTATTTTTAATTTTATTTATACTTTTATTTTTATTTATATTTTTATTTTCATTTATATTTTTATTTTTACTTTATTCTTATATTTACTTTTATTTTCATTTCTATTTATATTTTTATTTTTATTTATATTTTCATTTTTACTTTTACTTTTATTTTTATTTTAATTTTCATTTTTATTTTTATTTTTATTTTTATTTTTATTTTTATTTTTATTTTTATTTTTATTTTTATTTTTATTTTTATTTTTATGTTTTAATTTTATTTTTATTTTTATTTTTATTTTTATTTTTTATTTTTTATTTTTATTTTTATTTTCATTTATATTTTTATTTTTACTTTATTCTTATAGTTACTTATATTTTCATTCCTATTTTTTATTTTTATTTTTATTTATATTTTCATTTTTTTTTTTACTTTTACTTTTAATTTTACTTTTATTTTTATTTTTGTTTTTGTTTTTGTTTTTATTTTTATTTTTATTTTTATTTTTATTTTTATTTTTTTTTTATTTTTACTCTTATTTTCATTTTAATTTTCATTTTCAATTTCATTTTTTTTTATTTTTATTTTTATTTTTAGTTATTATTATTATTATTTTTATTTTAATTTTTATTTTTATTTTTATTTTTATTTTACTTTTATTTTTATTTTTATTTTCATTTTTATTTTTATTTATATTCTTAATTTTACTTTATTTTTACTTTTATTTTAGTTTTGCATTTTTTTTTTACTTATATTTTTATTTGTAGTTTAACTTTATTTTTACTTTTATTTTCTTTTTTATTTGTATTTATATTTTTATTTTTATTTTTCTTATTTTTATTTTTATTTTTACTTTTATTCTTAATTATATTTGAATTTTTACTTTTGTTTTTATTTTTTTTTATGTTTTTATTTTTAATTTTAATTTTAATTTTACAGTTCCGTAAAATTTTTAATTTTTAATGCACCCACACATTCTTTTACAACTTGCCAGAGGATTAAGATCCGAATTACAGGACGGCCAATCCAGAACAGTTACCGTATTGTTCGCGAACCACTTCTTAGTATGACCAGCAGTATGTTTTGAATCATTATTTCGTTGAAAGATCGAACTCACGGTTAAGTTTTCATCGGCATATGGAATAAGGTAAGTCTGTAATATGTCTGTATATTGGAATATGTCCATGCGACCCGCAATTTTCACGATTGGGCCAATACCACGCCATGACATGCCGCCCCATACCATAATGTTACCTCCGCTGTACTTTAGTGTTGGGCGTGTGTATTTAGGGTTAAACTCAGCTCGTACTGGGTGCCTTACCTATGATCTGCCATCTGAACATACTCTATTCATTTTGATTTCATCAGTAAATAAAACCTTTTTCCATTCCTGAAGGGTCCAAAGTCTATCTTTTCTAGCAAAATCCATTCTTCTTTTTCGAGAAACAAAAGGTTTCTTCCTGCAAACACGTCCAAATAGTCCAGCTTGTCTCAAACGACGTTTTACGGTATCAACGGAATGTTTTTTATAAACTTTTAAGAGTTTAAACTTTGAACTTTTGCACACTTGTAAGTTATCCTTCTGATTGTGCGTTGACGCTGCTTTTCCTGTTCAGCCCATTACTTTTTTGGAGTTTTTTCTATTACAGCTTTTAATGACTCGAAAGTGTTCAATGAATTAAACTTTCCTCTTAATTATTTGCTTTAATATTTATAGCCTGTCTTCAACCAACAAAATATATGGGGCTTTAAGGAAATTTCCTCAAGGAAATTAAATGAAATATTCGATTTAAGGCATCTCTTATCATACACGGATTTCCTTAAATAAATTAAATTATATTCATGTGCAAGCTGTTAATTGTCTCAATTAACCCTGACCAGACAAAGTCCTTAAGAAAACAAAATCAAGCCAGCTGAAAATAACGTTTGAAATACTGTGTAAATATTTGTAAAACTTTGCAAACATTGCAAATGAAACGCATTAATTTGTATGACAACTCCAATAAAATGTTACACAAGCTTTTTTCTATTTTGTTTTTTTGCTCATGTAAGTGAAAAAATACAACCAACATCTTTTGTCAGCTTGCAATGCAATGCTTAGCTCTTTAGCGCTCTTCATCTTCAGCAAGAGTCAACAATGATTTTCAATTAAGCACTCTTTGCTCACAACTCAGTCAAGAGTTAATTTAAAGTAACAACTAGTTAGAAAAATAAAACAAAAAAATAAAAACAACAACGATATCAAAAATAATTCAACACCAAGTTTGAAGCCTTGCGACGTAGTGCAAAGCCAATAAAACTGCAAATGTGGAGAAGTGTGAAAGTTAACTGTAAATAGAATAAGCTTACAATGCATACGGTGGTGGTGCAGTCAAAGCTCAGCAACGCTCTGCCACATATATAGCATTGACACTTTGAGTGCAGCTAGTTAGAAGCAAAATGTAAAGTTTTGTTTGCATTCTTACTGTCGTTTGTTCTTGTTGTTTTCGAGCGAAACTTTTCCTCCAAGCTTTTAAGACAAACGGTCATCATACACACGCATCCTTCTACGTAGAAAAAAACATTCATGGGTGGAATATTTAAAAAAAAAAAAAAATACTCTAGGAGTCAAAGCTGACTGTTAACCATATGTTGCTGTACGCCCGCTACGACACATCTACTGCATAGCAAAGTTATAAATAAAATTCCAAAAAAAAGGAAAGAAAAAGATTTAGTTGTAATTTGCTCATGTTACACACACGTTATTCCACCCACGCTCTTTGACACCACCCTCGCAGTTGGCGGCTTTGCCTTTAACCCCACTGTAGCATGCTCTTTGCTAGCACTGTGCTCTTTCAGCGATCTATGTATGCGCAACAGAGTTTATCACGTTGTGTGCAACTTTAGACAACTTAGAGATTTAAGAAAGCGAAAAAAGAAATGAAATTTCAAAATAGCAAAAAAAAAAAAAACAAGAACGAAATTGAATCAAAGAAATTCTCAATGGCCTGAAAGAATCTTTTATAGGAAAAAAAAACGCGCTGCTTGCTACGATAGATAAGTTGTTTAAGTTCATGATGGCAGACTTCCGACAAACGTCACTCGACTAGTTGTGTGAGTCGTATGTGTAGCTCATTGTGCAGTTTGAGTTTTTGTATCTTTGTGTGTGTATGTGTATGTATGAGTGTGTGTGTTCAACATCTGCATTTCCGTTTCTGCTGTTCCTGCAACTAATGGAATGTGTGAACATTTTCAGATTTGCAAGAAAAGCTCAAAGAAAAGCATTTTTCTTATGTTTATTAAAATTTTTTTCTAGTGCAGCATTTTACTGAGTTAGAGGCTGATATTAAATTCAATTATGAGCCCATTTTATGAACAATGAGCTTATATTTTTAACTATATTTTTTTTAAATTTTGACTTACTTTGAGTTAAATTCAATTAATAGCATAAAAGGAAAAGAGAAAAAACTAATTTTTAAAATTAAGTTTCTTCCACGATAGATTAATACTTCTTTTTTCATGGTTGCATAAATTGATATAAGTTTTGCTTGAAAAAATAATTGAATAAAGGATATGTACCAGAGATCTACAACAAGTCAATTGAAAATCAAGTTTCGACTTGACTTGTAGAACCTTGATATGTTTCTACCCTACAAGCCACGACTTGTTTCTGAAAAACGAATCATAAGTCAGACTTGATTCTATATTGTTTCTACCCTACATTAATTGGTAGAAAAAACAAAGCTTTATACTTTTCAAGTCTGTTTCAAGTCTATGCGACTGCGCTGCCGCAGAAAGCCACTGACGAGCGTCTACTTATACTTTTCTATACAAAATGACAAAATAAAAAAATAAAGAACAACAACAACAACCAAAAACAAACAAACATACTTCAATCCCATGCTTTAAAGCAGAGTCGACCGCATAGTACACACGAGTGTGGATCAACACTTTGTCTTTTTGCGTATACACGAAAAAGTAAATGAGATAAAAGCTATTGTTGTGGTCGACACTTCTTTAAAGTTAAACTGTTTTCTCAACTCGAGAAACGAAGTTTGCATTGACGACACGAAGTTAATTGCACAAACTTCGTAAACAGACTTGAAAATAAACGATTTGTTGACAAAATAATTGCTTTTTCGCGCAAAATTGTTGCTTGCCTGCTTCGACTTGCAGAGAGTTAAAAAATTAAAGGAACTTGAAACAGCAAATGAATCCATTCATGCACATCTCTGATATGTATGTACCCGGTCTTGGACAGTATGTTTAACTTACTAAGTTCACCATAACTTGTTATCCGAGTAAACAGACAATTTAAATTTTTTTTGTTATTTCATTGACGTTTTATTAAGAATAACTGTTTTATTTGTTCATAACTGTATTTTTTGTTCAGTAGATGGTGGCGTGGCTATAAAAAGGCTAAAAAGGCTTTTACGTTAAATTTAATGATTCGTATAGAAAGAAAAAAAAAATAAATTTAAAATTTTTCACCACTTGGACCCATAGCACCCACATACCAAGTTTCACAATCAAAACCTGTACTACTCGAGAATAAAGATTTATTAAATATGGCCGTTCCTTGGTGCGACCACGCCCACTTTTAGTATCTTTGCCAAAAGTAACATACACACTAAACTGCCATTTCATTCCAATATGACCAAAATCGTAAAAATATAGCATTTTTATTGATTTTTGGTGAAAGGGGGTGTGGCATTCCATTTTTGGTGCAGTTGCCGACAGTCAACTAAATTTTAGTTAATACGACCAAAACCTTCTGTAATATATAATTTTTGTTGGTTTGTGATCTGTTTGTTTGTGTGTGGATTTTTGTTTAAAAGGGGCGTGGCAAGCCAATTTTGGTAGAGTTGCCGGCAGTTAGCATATGAACTAAATTAAAAATTTTAGTCAAATACGACTGAAACCGTCTGAAAAATAGCATTTTTATTGATTTGTGGGCGGTAAAAGGAGGCGTGTCAAAATTTATGTGGCCTATGTTTAGCGCAGTAATTGAAGGAATCGTTGGATATAAGTTTTGAAAAAATCAAGTAGTTTAGGTGTCTTTTCTAAACATACATAAATAAATAGTCAAAGGTAGCAGTGTTGTTGTTATTATTTTGAAAATTCGCAATTTTCGCGGTTTTCCGCACTTTTTCAAAAATTTTTGGATGCAAAAACCATCCTTGGTTAATGTATAATAATTTCCTAAATTATCTTGAAAATCGGTAAGATCGTTTTTCAGTGATGTCGTTACATACCATATTGAACTTATTTTTATATATATAGATATATGAATGAATGTTTGAACAATAGATAGAAGACATATGAAAATTAAGGAATTATTTTTATTATGTAAATAAAAAAAAAAAAAGTAAACAAAATCTCGTTGCCGAAAATATGTAAAAATATGGAATTTTTGCAAGAAAGCTAACCAGGCCACAATGAATAATTTTCTGATCAATAAAAAATAAAATAAAATTGAATTATCTATACAAAAAAAGAAAAAAAAAAATTACATACATTGATTAGAAAAAAAAGTTATAACGTTTTGTTCTTGTAGCACGATTCGTGCGCCACCCTGTATGAACAAAATCGGAACATAACTAAGGTTTTTGGTAATAATTCGACTCTGGCATTACTATGCGTTACAATATTTTGCAAACGTAGTGCCCTTACATTTATCGAATATGAATTCAATCGGATCATAAATGCGTTATTTTCGTAATAACTTGACTCCAGCCCCATCTACCGGAATTTTTTTTGCATATAAACCTTGTCCTTACAACTACAAAGAGAAATACAAAAAATTAACCAAGTTGGTTGAGCCGTTCTGAAGTGATGCGGCAACATACATGTGGCAATTGATTCATATATATATATAAAGATTTCTGACAGCTTAATTTCAATAAGCTTACTTAATATGTTCTAAAAAAAAGAATTGCCCCTTTTTTCCCCTTTCTGAATAATTTATCCACTTAACAGTATTTTTCAAAATTTTCATACTAAAAACCTCTTTAAATTCTGAGGTGAGAACAACATGACTTTTGTTCAAATAAATATTTTTTTCGACAAACAAAAAAAAAATTGTCTTCCATCAGTATAGAACTTGTTTGCATCAACAGAAATGTCTTATCGGACTTATTTTGTTACAACGAACTTAAATAATTCATCAAAAAATGTTGTCCCGTTTTGCCCCATTTTGTATTTTTTGCGAAATTCCCTAGTATACGAGGATTTTCATTATTTTCATACTGAAAAAATTTTTAAAATTGTTAAGATGTTCAAGGAGAGCAATATTTAGTTTGTTTTTATCCTTTTCTGTTAATTTCCAAAAATTTCCAACAAAGTCTAAAAGTCAGTGATATTTGAGTTTTTATTTTTGTTCTTGTTTTTAACTAACTGTTTAAATATAGGTGAAGTAAAAAAAAAATCCATTATTTTTCCACTAGATGGCTTTAGTAATCTGTAACTAGCTTGGCACAAGTGCGATCGGGTAATGATATATGGCATTAGAAAGATAAGATTTTTTACTAAAAAAACTTCTCAGACCATTTTGTGATTGCTTGAAAAAAAGAGAAAATACACCATTTTTTTACTGTTTTTCTTCGATAAAGACGAAAATGTAATAAGTGTTTATGGTCCTGATACTGTAACAGCCGATCATGCACAAATTTCGTCGATTCCGTTCCGGTTATTTGGATGTCAAAGATGCACCACGCTCTGGAAGGCCAATTGTCGAAAATTTCGATAAAATCATGGAGATCGTCGAGTCCGACCATCATGTAAGCAAGGTTTTAATTGCCCAGGAGCTAAAAATAGCACAAAAAACCGTTCGGAACCACTTGAATAAGGCTGGATACAAAACGAAGCTCGATGTATGGCTACCACACGAGTAAACGCAAAAAAACTTTATGGACCGAATTTCCATCTGCAAATCACGTCTGAATCGCAACAACATCGTCCCATTTCTGAAGACTGTTGGTGATGAGAAGTGGGTCACTTACGACAACGTCAAGCGAAAACGGTTTTGGTCAAATCACGTTAAGTCTGTGCAAATGGTGGCCAAGGCCGGATTGACGGCCAGGAAGGTTTTCCTGTATGTTTGGTGGGATTGACAGGGAGTCATCTACTAATAGCTGCTCCCTTACGGCCAAACTCTTAATTCGGACCTGCACTGTTAACAATTGGACCGTCTGAAGAAAGCAATCGCCCAGAAGCGGCCAGCTTTGGCTAAAAGGAGAGAAATTGTGTTCCAACAGGACACCCCAGGCCAAAAACATAGAAAGTGACTCGCCCGAAGCTAAGGAAGATTGGTTGGGAGGTTCTTATGCATCCACCTTATAGTCCGGATTTGGCACCAAGTGATTACCACCTGTTCCTGTCTATGGCGAATGATTTTCTGATGAGAACTTCGCCTCAAGGGAAACATGTAAAAATTAACAAGGGTTTTAATGAGAGAGGCATAATAAAATTACCTTCAAAATGGCAACAAGTTGTCGATCAAAATGGTGCATATTTGACCTAAAACGGATCATTATAACTATGATAAATAAAGCCTTCAGTTTCATGCAAAAATAATGGATTTCTTTTTACTACACCTAATATACAAATGTACGTTAATCATCATGTTTGTTTTTATCTACTTTATTATTACACTTTATTTAATATGTCATAAAAAGTTTTGTCCCATTTTGTGCCTCTTTGAAAAATAACTACATTACTGATAATGCATTCTTTAATATGTCCTGCTTTTCTTTTGTGTGTTGTGAAAAGCTATGATTTTGTTACCATAACCATCAAATAGGCGATTATTTTTCTTAAAATGATTTACGAAACTTACAACAATACCATAGTAAATGTTATAAAAATTTAAAAAGTATTTTTGGTTTATTGGAATTTTAAAATTTTTCTGGAACAAAAATGTTCATGTTCATATGCATGACCGGTTCTTTAATAAAAGCATAAAAATTCGACAGGTTTTGATTCTATTTATAAAATGGATTGTAGAAATTATATAAGGATTAACTTAATGTTCAGTTGAAAAGGACAAAAAACAAAAAAAAAAAAAAAAAAATAGTAATAATGATAATAATATTTTAATGTATAATAAAAATATTCCATTTCCGTATCCAAAAAATTAATTTTTCTTTCTCAAAAATCTTTTAGCTTATAAATGATCAAAACCAACATTGACCTTGAGTCCGAATTCAGCCCAAAATATGCAATTGAGAGGTCAAAGAAATATCATATAATTATCAAAAACTTCAAGTTTAACATTTCTAAAGCTGATACTATATAAAATTTAACTGTTCAATTTCAATTCTGCCTTCCTTTCTCATAATTTTCAGTTTAACTTGTTAAGTGTAATTTTCATAAAACAGTCCCTCTCACAACTAGTCGCACAAAGTTTGCACTCTTGTATTAACTTGCACCCACACACACCAAAACACACACACATACATACACACACACCCATCCATCCACACCCTCGCAGACCAAAATACATTTGCATATTGCTGCATAAGTTTACAAAGGCGAAATTAAGCTCAATTTATGTTATAACAAAAATTTCGTTGCATATCTTTAGGCTGTACTTTAGTCTTATAGCCATTGAAATTTATACATGAAAAGTTGAAAGTAGACAAACTTTGAGCACCAAGTTAATAAGATGTTAGTTGGGGCTGGTGCGTGGGTGTGTGTGTGTGTGTGTTGGGTGGTCGATATGAGCCCATGCCAGACAAGGCGACCAAACATACTCGTATAGTCATCCAATTAAAAATACACGATCATACATATCCTGGAATTTCTGAATTTCTTGATATTCCACACAAATATTAAGTTGTTCAAATAATTTTCACAGACTTTTCAATTATGTGTGCTGCCTGGTGCCGAACTACACTTGTTTGGTGAATATTGGCGGAATAAGAAACTTGCAAGTTATTAAAATTTAACTGGTACAAAATGTGCACGCCAAATAGTTTCTAATCGTTTTGGCAGCTGATGCTGCTCAGTCGTTATCTGAAGTATTCGGCGTTTATTTGCATGTGCTTTAATGTGCATTCTTTGTTAAAGAATGCGTATAAAATTGCATTTAACTTGCTTGTTCTTACAAGGCACAGCTTGAATTATGCACTCTTATTAACCGTTGGTGCATAGCTAGTTTATTTGAGTGTCTGTTTTTGTGTGTGTGTGTGCTATAATTTTTGCCTTGATGTCTTTTAGAATAGTTTATGACTTCATTTTTTTTTGCGTTTTTCTTTCAGTTGCTTTATTATAATCATTATTATCATAATTGCACAAAGTTCGCACTAAAATTTTCTCTACAAAGCATTTTGTTTTTTGTTGGTTTATGCGCTATAATTATGCAGTCGTTCATGTTAATGCAGGCATAAAAGTTTAAAGAATTCAGTTTTTATGCGGCTTGAGCTCTACGATAAATTGTTTTGAAAATAAGCTCTAGAGCAAAAAAGTTGTTAATAAAGATGACTGTAACGGATGTGACGTATTTCAAATATTTTTTAATCAACGTTTATTCAAAATTTATTGAAAATATTTAATTTGGCTGAATTGGACAGTAAGTAATTGTTAAAAAACGCTGTATTACGGTAACTTACAAACATTGTAACGGTTGTGACATCTTTTGTCAAAAGTAACTGTCATAATTATAAGAGAAGATTAATGTTAAAAATATGAATGCACAAAAGTTTTGATGAACATAAAATATTGTAGTTATACATGTAAATGTAACGGATGCGACAATTAATAATTGCACTTAATTGTTTAAAATATAAAGAGTTCAGTGTTTATGCAGCTTGAGCTCTACGGTAAATTATTTTGAACAGAAAATCTAGAGAAAAAAAGTTGTTAAAGAGAATAATTGTAACGGATGTGACATAATTCAAATATTCAAATATTTTTTAGTTCAGCGATTACTCAAATTTTTTGAAAATATTTAATTTGTCTGAATTGGCCAATTAGTAATAGTTTGAAAAATACTGCACCTTACAAACATTGTAACGGTTGTGACAGTTTTTGTCAAAATAACTGTCATAATTTCAAGAGCAGTTATTAATGTTAAAATTATTAATGCGTAAATCTTTTAATGAACATAAAATATTGTATTATGCATTAAAATGTAACGGATGTGACAATTAATTATCGCACTTAATTATTTAAAACATGAAAAATTCAGTTTTTATGCGGCTTGAGCTCTACGACAAATTATTTTGAAAATCAAACCTAGAGAAGAAAATTGTTAATGAGGATAACTGTAACGGATGTGACATAATTCAAATATTCAAATATTTTTTAATTCAACGTTTACTCAAATTTATTGAAAATATTTAATTTGGCTGAATTGGACAATAAGTAATTGTTCATAAAATAACTTACAAACATTGTAACGGTTGTGACATTTTTTGACAAAAATAACTTTCATAATTCTAAGAGCAGTTATTAATGTTAAAAATATCAGAGCATAAAAGTTTAAATGAACATAAAATATTTTAGTTATGCATGTAAAAGTAACGGATGTGACAATTAATTATTGCACTTGTATACAATTCATTTCTCCATTTAATAGCGAGAAGCTTACGATATCTAGAAACCCTAAAAGTATGCAAAAAGCCAAATTAACTCTTTCAACTGGATTCCTCATAGCAAAATGTACTTTGCTATCAAATGTGCATTCATTTGAGACAAATGCTTTCACTTGTGTCATTATGGGATCATCTTATGCCTGCCCAGTTATAAAACTTAATATTAAAGATTACTTTTACTATTAATTATGATCTTATAAGAGGGAAATTAATAATTTTAAATCAAGCTTAACTAGCTGTTTTTTAATATATCTGGCTAAAGTAATTTAAAGAAATATCTTTGTTTTATCCGAACATAACCCAGCAAACATTATGAGTCACAAAAGAGTCTTTTATCGTCAAAATACGCTCAAAAAAGACTCTTTTATGAGTACATTTCCGTAGGTTGTGGGCTTCAAAATATGATTCATAATAATGATTGTTTATGTCTAATTCTGGACTAAAAATGAAGACTCTTTTAAGACTCATAATAAATACTCTTCTAGAACTCATATAGATAAGTCTTTTTGGACTCAAAATGAAGACTCTTTTAAGAGCCATATTTAATAATCTTTTTAAAAATCATGTATCAATTCTTCAAAGACTCATATGAAGACTCTTTCAGAACTAATAGAAGTTATTATTTTAAGAGTCATAAGTCTCATGTTAAAGGCTCTTTAATGGTTTAAAAACTCTTTGTAAACACTAATTTCTGATATTGATATGATGTTAATAAAACCTCAGAAACTGATTTTCGCCACTCTGGTGTACCATAAGGACTTCGTCTTGTTGTAGAACATTATACAAATAAATAATAAAACCCCCCCATCCCCCCTCGTACGTTGGCGAAATTATCATATGTGCCATTTTTTCTATATATATAATAATATTTATAGTAAAATTAAATATATTACCATATTTTTCCATTCGTCGTACTCATAAAACACGCATCAAAAAATAATCTTTTTAGAGTCTTATTTCTGAGCAATCATTTTGGAATTATATCAAAGACTCCTTTAGGAGCCTGTATATTGCGTACTCATAAAACACGCATAAGAAATAATTTTTTTAGAGCGTTTTTCTGAACAATAATTTTAGAATCATATCAAAGACTCCTTTATGAGTCTTTTTATTGCGTTCTCATAAAATACGAATAAAAAATACTCTTTTTAGAGTCTTATTTCTGAGCAATCATTTTGGAATCATAGCAAACACTTCTTTAGGAGTCTTTTTATTGCATACTCATAAAACATGCATAAAAATGCACTTTTTAGAGTCTTAATTCTGAACGATCATTTTACAATCATATCAAAGACTTCTTTAGAAGTCTTTTTATTGCGTACTCATAAGACACACATAAAAAATACTCTTTTTAGAGTCTTATTTCTGAGCATTCATTTTACAATGAAATCAGAGACTTCTTTAGGAGTCTTTTTATTGCGTACTCGTAAAACACGCATAAAAAATACACTTTTTGGAGTCCTATTTCTAAGGAATCATTTAACAATCATATAAAACACTCCTCTAGGAGTCTTTTTATTGCATACTCATAAAACACGCATAAGATATACTCTTTTTAGAGTTATTTTTTTTTTTTAGCTACTCAGAAAATGTTTGCAGGGAAGCTTTAAGATACAAAACCTACTCTCACAACATGGACGCAATTTAAACATAACTTCATCATGCCACAAACTTATACAAATATCTACTGACTACAAAAGACATCTTAAACCCCCCCCCTCTCACCTCTCATTCTCTCGAGGCAAAACTAATTCGAAATTCTAATTGAATGCGATGTCATTGCATCAATTCCTTGGCTTGTATAGAATTTTGAATTTAAAATCGATTGATAATAAATTGAAGCTGTCACTATTTTTATACACATTGTCTCTCATATGTCACAAGCTAGTGCACACATACAAACACACACATACACACGTGCAAACAGAGTTATATACAAAAATTTCTAGTGCATATCCTTTCATACCGCATACAAATCTATATGTAAGGACCTAATGGTGTTTGTGTTTGTGTTGGAGTGTGGGTATTTATTTTGGCCAGTGATTTGAATGATTGATTTTTGGTCGAACCATTTTTCACAAACATGGTTTTTTGGTATTTAACACCTTTTTATTCTCACTTTTTGTTTTGGTTTTGTTGTGTTGTGTGAAATCATTGTGTGTGTGATTTGACAAAAATTGCTTTTGCAAATGTTGAGAATTTAGGCGTGTTTTTCATGTCTGAATGACTGATGATGTTGTATGCTTTTTTGTTTTTTTTTTGTTGTTGCTGTTGACATAATTGAATTTCATGCAAATTGTTGTTGTTGCTGATGTTGTTTTTTTTTTTGTCCGTTTTGTATGTTTTGTTCAAATCAACCACAAAATTCATTTAAAGCTGAATGCACAATTTTGGAAAATCAAAAAAATGTAAGAATTAGAAAAAGATTTTGGGTTCATCCAGATCTATTCGACAAGATGAAAAAGCTAATAATTCAAAATGTTGTTTCAAGCTCGTGTAGTTAATTTAATTTAAAGAAATTATAAATTGGGAAAAAGTTTTTAAAAAATTGTTAAAAACTAAAAATATCAGAATTTTGAAAAGGTTTCGGGGTCATCCAAATCTGTTCATTTGGATGAAAAAAACTGGTAATTCAAAATGTTGTTTCGAACTCGTGCAGTTCATTAAATTTAAAGAAATTATAAATTGTGAAAAAGTTTTTAAAAAATATTTTTAAATATAGAAAGAAGTCAAACTTATCATTTCCTTTATCACTTTTGTGCGGTTGATTTTGGGTCCTTTACTGAAATTCGTAATTTTTATAAAACTTGCAGTGTCCTTACATTGTCAAACTCTCATAATTTTTCCCATTTTTTTACTCATCGCCACGTAGTAAAGTTAAAGTTCAACTAATTATCTTAATGCAGCCCTAATAAATCACAAATTAAACCAATTAAATAGAATAAGTTTTCACATATTTTTATGCACATAACAAGGCATTAACTGCCTCCTGCTGTTGCTGGCTTTTTGTAATGACAGCCTTTTTAATTTTAAGTCCTCCTAAAGAGCTGAGTTTTTTCTGTTTTTTTCTCCTACTTTTGGCCATTAATTTCCATGCAATATTTTTGCAGAGAACAACTCCAACAACATACACAATTGCATGTCAAGAACTTAAGTTTACTTTATGACTAGCACGCACACAAGCACACACGCACAAGTGCCATATACATACACTCTCTCATAGATGAGTGTGTGAATGCGAGTGTGTGCGTGCGTGCTTGTGTAAGCCAGGGTCGGCTTTTAACAAACACCGTTTTGATGCATGAGTTTTTCCTAACGATAATTGAAAAGTTTCTAATTAGTATGAGTGCGAGTGTGAGCGTGTGTATGTGAACGGTTGTGTGCGTGTTTATACTTTCAACGTGTATTCTTTCTTCTCAGGTCTTGTGCTAAAATGTATATATATAGCATATATATGTTAGATAGCATACGTGTAGCTTCTATGAATACAAAAACCAAAGGAACAACTTTTTGAGTGCACAAATTTTGTTAATTGGATTTATGACAAATTAATTTTTGAAGAAAACTTGAACTGAGCATCAAGTGAATTTAAATTGAAACCATTTGAAACGTTTTTTGTGAGTTTGTTGAAGTGTGCTTATTTTCTGCATACTTGAGAAAGTTACTTGTAACAATTCTACTTACCACTTAGTCAAGCAGCTTTGAGCATAGTTGTTCAGAACATTTCACAATAAGATCAACTGAAAATATAAATGGAAAATATATACATGAAAATTGGAATAAAGTTTCAAAATAAATAAAATTATTATTATAATTATTCTTTATTCAGTCTTTGGACAATTTTGCTTGAAGACGAGACATAACAATAATATATAAAGTTAAAAGATTACAGCCAAAATACACATCAAAATAACTATTTACTTTTAAATCATTTAATAATGACAAATCTCTACACTGAAAAAAAAGTTAGCTTAAAATTTAACACAATATGTTCAAAAAATGTATTCATAATTTGCTTTTTTTTTCATATGTTTTTCAAAAGTTTTAAGCACATTTGCTCTTACTTTGACGAAATTTGTTGCAAGCTATTTTTTAAGCACAAAATTCGTCAAATGAATAAAAATTGACGTCAATTTTAAAACATTTTTTTTTCTGTGTAGATAACGGCTCATTTTTTGCATAGTTTTTTCTATGATTTTTTTATAAAAAATATTTTAAAACGCCGCAACTTTTTTGAAGGAACATTAAATTTAATAAATTCCAGTAAAGGCGAACAATCAATATTACCCGGTATGATATCATATCTAAAGATCATAGACTTAATCTTCCTTCTTGTTTCTAAGAATTTAAAGTTTAACAGCAAGCAGCGTGCATTATATGAGGGCATAAAGTCTACAAAATTTAAGCCACGTAATACATGTTATGATAATGATTTTTGAATTCTTTCCAATCAAATTTGAATGCGTGGTAGAACATGGGTTCCAAATTAACGAGACATACTCTAGCCTTGACCGAACAAAACAGTTATACAAACATTTCAAAGTTTGGGGTTAAAAAAACTCAGAGCTATTCCTACGAATACACGTCAGAAGCAAGTAAGCTTTAGGAACAATGAAATTTATGTGACAGATGAAAGTTAACTTCTCATAAAAAGATTACACCGAGATCACAAATAGAATCAACCAATTTAATGGGTGAAACTAAAAGACTATAGTTAGAAATAACGACATAAGCCATCTTTGAAATACTCAGATGAAAAGAGTGTGTTTAGGTTTATAGGTAAACCAACAACCAGGCACCAATTAAAAACATTTTTCAGATCCGATTGCAGTAGAGCAACACCAGTAAGGCTGCAAACATATTTATATGTATATTTTCAGGTCATAGGCATATCGTAGAAAACTTGAGTTATTAAAACATTTACTTATATAATTTATAATTAATATAAAAAATAACGGTCCAAGAATGCTTCCTTGCGGAACACCGGAAGTCGTAATGAACTTATAGAACCAACGTTATTTATTGAGACAAAGCACGGTCACGCATTTAAATATGATTTAATCCATCCTAAAAAGCTTGAATGGCACCCCATTTCAGCAAGGTTAGCAACTAAGACCTTGTGGCATACTTTGTCAAAGGCTTTGGAAAAGTCAGTGTACAGTGTAAGTTAATGCCAACAATGTTAAAATTCCTAAATTCACTCCTCGCCTGACATATGGGTATCATATTCAAGAAACACAAAAGTACATTCCCACGAAAAATTATGACTTCACGTCTGCAATTGCAACGTGCAAGCGCAACGATTAAAACAATAGCAACAATAACAACAAAAACAATAGAGGCAAGTAGAATAGGAACATCAAGAATAAAAACAAAAACAACCGAGCCAAGAAGAACGGCAAACTAAGTAAGATAGAAAAATTGTTAAGTTAGTTATAAGTTGAAAATCAAATAATAAAGAAGTATCTAAAGAAATAAAAATATTTGTTTTAAAACATTAAACTCTTGTTTAATTAATTAACATCCACTTTATTACCTAGCTTAATAGATGAGATGCAGAACTCCAAAAACAGAGCTAGGTTTGTCACTGTTGATCGACCTGCAACCAGAGAACGCAAATAAACGAAACGATATCCAAACCGATCTCTCAGAGGTTAATACAAAAACGTTATTTTTCATTAGTTTTGTTCGTGAGGGCTAACGAAACACGAAACTTTCCAGTGGAAGAGAGAACTAACGTAATTTTTATAATTTTTGCTAACGTGTCAGTATAGAAAACGAAACCAAAGCAAACGTTTCATTAATGATCTCATTAATGCCTCTTCTATTGCGTTGATTTTGAATTTTGCCTTTGACCTGTCGGTCATACATATTAACTCTTTCCGGCCCTTCCTTAAAGGCCATCTGTTCAGGTGTATTTAAAAAATGTACAAAAATCATAAAATTTCTATGGGAGCCTCGCTAAGGAGTGGTCGGAGAGAATAGGTGTCAAAGGCAAAAATTTTCCTTTTGCAAAAGTAATGGGAGTCGGTCATACATATTAATCCTCTCCGGCTCTTCCTTAAAGGCCATTTGTTGAGGTGTATGGAAAAAATTTACAAAAATCATTAAATTTGTATGGGTGCCCCCCTAAGGAGTGGTCCGAGAGAATAGGTGTCAAACGCAAAAATGTTCCTTTTGCAAAAAAAATGGGAGTCGGTTATACATATTAACCCTCTCCGGCTCTCCCTTAAAGGCCATTTATTGAGGTGTATGGAAAAAAATTTACAAAAATCATTAAATTTGTATGGGAGCCCCCCTAAGGAGTGGTCCGAGAGAATAGGTGTCAAAGGCAAAAATGTTCCTTTTGCAAAAGTAATGGGGGTGGTCATACATATTAACCCTCTCCGGCCCTTCCTTAAAGCTCCCCTACTCAGGTGTAGGGGATAAAAACACAACAATAAAAAATTCGTTTAACGAATCGTTGTTTCGGTTTTTGTTTATGGTTTCGCTAGTATCAAAAAACGACATACAAAACAGACGCCCAATCGTTCCTTTATTGTTTGATTCGTTTTTGTTTCGTTCACTTGAAAGATCGGAACGTAACAAAATAGAACGATTCGTTTTTGTTTATTTGCGTTCTCTGCCTGCAACAAAGCCATGTGCTGAGGACAAATGTGAAGTATGATTAAAATGAATCATTTTTATTTTATTAAACTTTTAAATAATTTGGAAATATTAGAGAGTTTAGAAATAGGACGATAATTAGATATGTCATTTTTCACACCACTTTAAAAAATCGGAGTAATTGATGAAATTTTCCAACACTGAAGGAAAGAACCTGACAATGATTCATAACAATGGTTCATTAAAATTCATGCAAAGTGGCCCAGATAAGCCTTGCGCACATTTTATCAGCAAAATGGAAGATATTCCATCAATTTCAGCTTTAACAGAGGTTTTCATAGCAATTAAGGATTCAAAAACATCTTGGACCGATAGTGACAAAGACCAAATATCCATAAAAGTTTGGACATTGGCCAATACCAGCTCTTCTAGCCAAGTCGAATCCACAACATAGTTGGATTTCAAGAAGTCTGCAAAAAAATAAACAGTTTCCTAGAGAGAAAATGATTTAACACCATTGAGGTGCATTGTCGAAGGAATATATGAATCCTTCGATTGGATAAAATTCCAAAAAGATTTGGGTTAGATTTGGTATTAAATTTTATCCATCCCACAAGATTAGATGTTCACTCAATATTTTGTACATAATTAACGATTCTTTGACTTCCAAGACGATTCTCAGACTAAGACTTTAACTTTTGACAAAAACATAAGAGGTCTTAACGATTTCTCTTATATAGTTAACATTGACTAAATCAGTAAAAATATTTTTGTGATTAAAAAAAAAACTTTAATATCACTTATTCGTACCAAAAGTATATTATTTCTTTTTACTTTATATAAATGATTTGTCATCTATTATAAGGCATTCATCTTGATGTATGCAGACGACATCAAAATAAAAAAAAGTAAAAAAAATTTTTTTGTTTTATAAATATCGGTTACTACTATTATATTTTCCCTCTTTAAAAAATCGCAGAATAATGTTAAATGTCTGTTGGGTGATTAAACTAAAATATGGTTAAGTAAATACTTAGTCCTTATATGTTGGGAAAAATTTCCTTCAATGTTCTTCTTTGTCGCAGAAGAAGTTTTGAGCTTCTTCATATGAACTTTTGTAGAAGCAATTACTTACAAAATGAACCACTGAGAAGTGTCTGTGGAGCCTTTAATGATGTTTTTAAAGTTATATTTCCCATAATATATATTCAATTAAAAATAAAATTCTATTTTTTCAACAGAATAGTCACTGATTTTCATCGAGCTTTACTAACCACACTTCATATTTATCATACAGTGGATGGAAGCACTTTACTTTTATCTAAATGGACCTGAGCCTGCGGATCTTCTTAGGTGGTGAAGTTGACCTCGTTTGACCGAATACTACTATGCTGGTTTGGTACTTTTTCCAATCTACCCACACGCTTAAGCAATTTGACTTCATATGAGTCGCTAATAAGACCTTGTTTGTCTGTGTACCTACCTTGTTACTCCACTACGTGGAAAATTTTACGAAAGGATTTGGGTGTAAAACCTTTTAAAATACAGCTGGTGCAAGAATTGAAGCCACACGACCTACCACAACGGTTAACTTTTGGTGAATGGTCGCTGGCAAAGTTGGATGAAGATCCACTTTTTTATCGAAAAATTGTGCTCAGCGACAAAGCTCATTTCTGGTTGAATGGATATGTAAACAAGCAAAGTTGCCGTATTTGGTATGAAGAGCAGCCAGAAACATTGCAAAAACTGCCAATGCAACCCGAAAAATGTACTGTTTGGTGTGAATTTTGGGCCGGTGGCATCATTGGACCGTACTTCTTCAAAGACGACGAAGGCAGGAATATTACTGTGCGCCTGTGTAGGCGAGCACTACCGTGCGATGATTACAAATGCTTTTTTGCGCAAAATGGAAGATCTAGACTTGCCTGACAATTGGTTTCAACAAGACGGTGTCACATGCCACACAGCACGCGAAATAATGGCCCAAAAGAGAGGCGAGTTCGGTGAACAGTTTATTTAACGTTTGGGACCGGTCAATTGGCCGACTATACTATTTTTTTGTGGCTTTTCTCTATAGGGCAAGCCTGCAACGCTTGACGCACTGGAAGTCAATATTGAAGAATTTAAACGTGAGATACCGGCCGATATGTTGGAGAGGGAATATGCCAAAATTGGACCCAGCGTATGAACCATTTGAGGCGTAGCCGCGGTCAACATTTACATGAAATCTTCTATAAACATTGAATAATATAGATAGTTCAATCGATTCAAATAAAGGTTTCATACATTTCTCTAAATTTGATGTGTTTTTTTTTTAAATCAAATCTGAAAGCTCTTAAAAAATCTCCGTTTATTATCAAATTCTTTCTGTCTCAACTAGGTATGTATTTTTTTTTTGTTTTTTTTTTCTTAAACATAAATTCTAAAGCTATTAAATTTTATCGTTTAATCGTAGACAAAAAAAAAAAAAAAAAAAAAAAAAATTGAACAAAATTCAATTCCAAAGTTTTGACCAGATAAATTGATTTATTATGCTGACTGAATTTATAATTTCCTCCTTTGTTCAGTGCTCAATGCAATAAACCACAACCTCCTAGTATTTTACAAACTTTTGCATAAAATACAACTGAATTTTGAACAACTGACCTCGGCTGTACTTGACCACTTGGCACCACATGGTACACTCGTACCTTATTTCGTAGAAAATACATGCAAACTCTCGACAATCAATCGGCCGCACACAACTTTCAACACATCCAACAACAACAACAACAACAACAGCAACAAACTTTCTTAGCCATTCAAGGAGCTAATTTATTGATTGAACATTTGCACTCTTGACTTCGCAAACGAATCATGTTTTTGGCCTAAATTTATAACTTGTGGTTGTTAAAAGCCAGCAGCAGCAGCAACAACAATATGGGTTTAAACACCTAGTTGGCATGAAAGCTATGCTGGCATGAAGTGAAAAGTCACACACTAACACACACACACACACACTCGCACAGTAGCATCAAAACTTTCGTACTCAGAGTTTTAAACAGTTTTGGCTGCGTTGCCGTTTAAACGAGAAGAATAAACGAACGAGCGAACAAATGAATGAATTCGTTAAACTATTTTCACTAGTATTTCATAACAGCCCAAAAGTAGGCAAATATTTAGCATATATCAAAATGTCCATAAATGAAAAAAAAAAATGCAAATGAACCAGAGCAGGACATCATAGAAAATAAACACATTGTGGCTGAGGCACTGGCCCATGTGGTGACATTATGGAAATAGGGAACAACATACAACTCGAGCTTAAGTATATTACAAGTGTTGAGCATAATGTGGGTGGCAAAGGACGACAACGACGACGACGATGACTGCGATGAAGTATTTGAGCGTAAACTGATAAATGGCCTCTAAAGAAAAACAAAGCCATAAATCACACATGATAAAAAGTGGAACGGGTGTTCGACCAAGAGAGAGAACAGCTTAGGCAGTCAGTCTTGGCGACGCAAATGGTGCGACATACAAACAAGCAAACAAACAAGAAAATATACAAACAGCCGGTCGCTGGGCGCATTTCAGAATGATTTAATTTCTAGCGCATGCCGACAGACGCCATGCGGCTGTTGTCACAAAGGTCACAGAGACTGTCAGAGCGTGTTGAGTATTTTATTTCTTTTTCTGGAGGTCCTCACCAAGAATATTGGCTGTGTATAATTGAGTAGAAAGCTTTTGTAGTTTTTTTTTCGTTTTTGGTTTTTTTTTTGTTTTTGCGCAAAGCATATTTTTAGGCATTTGCCTGACTTTATTGACAGCGGAAACATTTCAATACAATGCGACTTTATTGAGCGACTTGTAGATTTTGACAATATTCCGGCAGCTGAGTGAGTGAGGTTAGACAACGCTTTACGTAGTGATAAGAAGGCAAATTTTTTTAAGAGAAAAAGCAGCATTTAATATTTTTATATATTTTATTGTATGGCTTGAATAAGGAAAGGAAATGAGAAGTTAGCTTCGCAATTTCTGATTTATTATTGGAAAAAAAAAGGACTTGAATGTGTCAATAAAGAACAAGCATGTGCCACATTGTAAAAGCAATTTACTCTTTGGACATAACTATCGAAAGATGGTGAACCGCCAATAATTTTCTTCAGAAATTTAGATGTGCTGTTATTTGCTCAAGCACATGACAAATATGATGTAGATTTCATTGAATAAATTTTTAAGAATTTCGAGAATTATTTTGTAATAAAAATATTTATTTATATAAATCTTTATTTATATAAATTAACTTTTAATTGATTTAAAATAGCAAATGAAACATACTTGCCATGTCATTTACAAGCATATACTGAGTAAAATTTAGCATAATTCAATATAACTCACTTAAGGTATAATATACGTGTACATTTTTTTGTTTAATGTGTTCTTTATAGTTTTAAGAATATACATACACATTTTAAAATCAATATTTAAAATAAAATAGAAGTTATAACGGTTTTCGTTAACCTATGTCTAAGCTCCATACAACAAATAAAAAACTTTAAACGCGATTTCCTCGGAACTAGTTTTTTTAAAACTGTTCGATAGATAACTCAAAATCCATTGGATCAATTTCAATAATTGTTTTTGCATTTTGTTTTTTATTTTGTCCTTTAAGCATCCCCTTTAAATTGAAGTATCTATTTTTTTTTTGTTTTTTTTTATATAAACAAAAAAACGCGCCAAAATGAATCTATTTTTCGAACTTTTTACTTCAACTTCCGCCATGATTAAAAAAAAAAGACCCAGGGGGTCTTGCGTAGGGTGGATGCTTAATATATGGTGTATGCTTTAAAATGTCATTTCAATTTTTTATTTCTGATACACGGGAAAGGCCATATTCATCGAACCGTTTTGGATGTCTTTTTTTCAATGCCATTTTCAGCGCCCTCTAAATAAAAGCCAGAACTGTATTTAAAAAAAAATAATATTTTTATAAAGTATTTTTTATGTAGAATAACCTGTATAAATTAAAAAAAAAATAATAACTCCTTATATCTAAAAAAATTTTTTGAAAACAGCTCCTGTTTTTGGTTGTTACACCTTAAATTTATAAAATACTAGCCTTTTCCCGGCACGCGTTGCTGCACCCTGCAACTATATGGGAACATAATAGGTGTATACAAAACTTTTCTTAGACTCATATTTTGACACCTTTGTTATTTTCCACTGACCGTTACAATTTCCCAGTAGCAGGAGATCACCAAATTGTAACTAAATTTTGAGTTTGTATGTAAGTACTGCTACTTTTACTTTCAAAGCTATTCAAAAATACAAATTTGAATTGTGTGGGCGGAACCACACCCACTTATATAATGCCCATCCCAGTTTTCTAGTAGATGGACATTACCCAGTTTTAGTACAGTTGCCGACAGTGCGCATACAAACTAAATTATCAAAATGTAGCCAAATCGACGAAAACCGTAGGAAATATAGCATTTTTATTGATTTGTGGGCGGTAAAAGGGGGTGTGACAGAAATTTAAACCATCTCGTACTTGAAAAAAATGTACTGCCCAAATTTCAGCTCTATCAGCTCAGTAATTTTGAAGTTTCCAGCCATCACACAGACCGCCTCTTGTTTTTAGTATATATAGATTACTGGCTATAACTTTTGATTGGTAAGAGATACTAAGATAATTTTTTCTAAAAAATTAATTTTTTAGCTTGTTTATTTCTTCAAAAATATAAAAACACAATATTGGAAAAAAATTTTGTTCGAAAAAATCAAGGGGTTGTCGGCCTTGTTTTTTTAATCACAAAAAAGTTTTTAATTTTTGCGTAAAATTTAAATATATTTTGCTTATAAATGTTATAACTTTTAAATAGAGTTGAAAATTTGCGAATTTGAATTTAAATTATTTTTACAACAAAAAGAAATTTTGAGCCTTTTTTGAGGAAAACTCCAAAATATCAGACCTTTTTTTAAAAAAATATTTCAAGTATATATACTCAACTAACGGTATTTTTGCAATAAGTTTTTTATAGTACTTTGATGAAGCTTTAAGACAAAAAAAATTTAACAAAATGTATAAAAAAGCAGCGGAGATATTTGAATCGAAAGTCACAAAATTAAATTTCTGATTGTGTTTTTCTCATTTTTGAGCACGATGTTGCATTAAATATATAGTTGTAGTAAAATTTTTCATAGTTTTCAAGATATGTTCATGTTTTTGACGTCAAAATAACGGAAATTTTGTAATTTTACTAAATTTAAGAAATATTTTATATTTTGTAAATATTTGCATATGCAACAACTAAAAATATGCGATTTTGTAAAAAATTTGTACTTCAGCACCATCTGGTGTTCAAGGTGGTTCAAAGAAGATACTATCAAAAAACTCATCGTACTTGAGAACTACTATATACTAATTTTTATTCTAATCGCATGAGCGATTTGGGAGGTTTAGGTGATTTTGCTAAAAAGTTGTACTACAGCGCCCTCTAGTGTTCAAGATAGGTCAAAAAAGATTGCAGAAAAACACTCAACCTACATGAAAACGACTGTATACCACTTTTCATTCTAATCGCATAAGTGGTTTGTGAGTTTTAGGCAGTTTTGTAAAAAATTTGTACTACAGCGCCCTCTGGTGTTTGAGGTGGATAAAAATTGATAGCTTGCAAACATGCACCGTACCAAAAAACTTCTGTAAACAAATTTTCATCCTAATCGCATGAGTAGTTTAGGAGTCTATTGCATAGTTACATACGACATTTAGTTCCAAAGCAATTCGATATCATAAATTTGGCCTGTGTGGCCAAATTCTTCCTTGTCTAATGTTCGCTCAAATATATAATAACTACCTCTTGGGCCCATAACGTCTACATATCAAGTTCCACCATCAAAACATGTACTGAGGAATAATAATGATTTCTAAAAAGTGGGCGTATATATAGTTAGACCACGCCCAGTTTTAGTTTAGTTGCCGACAGTAACCATACAAACTTATTTACCAAATTTTAGTCTAATACGACCAAAACCGTCTTAGATATAGCATTTTTATTGATTTTTTGGTAGTAAAGGGGGTATGGAAAAAGGGGTATGAAGAATTTTTACCATGTATATATTTTTCGCGCAAATGCAAACTAAAGTGAGACTTGCCAAATTATTCCAATATTACATTTATTTCCAATTTCCCTTGCGAATATTTCCCCATATACACCATATGTGCGCACCTGTATTTGTTTGTATAAGTTCATTAAATGCCTATAATTCATGAACCAATACACATACAAAGACCGTTTGTACATAAAAACCTTCGTATTGACGTCACCTTTCATGGAAAATTTCCAGAAACAAAATCGGTTCACGCATTACCGAGAACATCAATTTCATACACAATGCAACTTATTTTTATATATATAGATAGAAGATAATAAAATATTTTATCACAACTGTGGTGGTATGAGAGGTAAGCTAAATAAACTTTTTATTGACGCTAAATCTTGCCACTTCAAGGTGCTAGTAGTTACAAAAACTTGGCTAAGTGACACTTTTAAAAATGAGGAAATTCTGGACTGCAATTGGACTATCGACCGAAATGACAGCGACATTTTCTCCACAGGCCTGTCACGAGGAGGCGGTGTACTGATTGCTACCCACAATTCTCTTTCAAGTCAGCTTATAGAATCGCCTACTTACAAACTCTTTGAACACCGTATAGTAAAGGTTTGTATAGGAAAAAGTGTATATATTTGGTGTTATTTACATCCCTCCAAGTTCTAGTGAATCATCATACAATGAGTTATGTGAAACAATCACTACATTTACGGCGACTTTAAATGAGGAAGATAAAGTTATTATTGTTGGTAAGGCATAGCAATTTTGTCAACCATCCCAAAGCTATTCGAAAAAATTATATGCGAAAAGCTAACACGCCTTGCCAACCCTCGACTAAACGAGCAGCAGCACGGGTTTCGAAAAGGTCGATCCACCACCACCAACATCATGATCATGGTTTCGGACGTCTTAAGCAAAATGGAGAAAAGAGACCAAATAGATGCTATTTATACTGATTTCAGTAAAGCCTTCGATCGTGTTGATCATGGCATCTTAATATATAAATTAGAAAAATTCGGTTTCTCTGGATCTTGACTTAGTTGGCTATCAACTTATCTCCATGGTAGATCCCAATATGTTAAACTCCAAGAAATCTTGACAAAAAACTCGAGGTCTTCACTGGAGTACCGCAAGGTAGCCACCTTGGTCCTCTTCTCTTCAATATCTTCATATCCGATTTGTCCATAGTGTTGAAGGATATTCCACATCTTATGTATGCGGACTACCTAAAAATGTACCACGTAATTAAATCGCAGGAAGATGTCAACTTCTTACAGTTAAGCCTCTTAACTCTTGAGACGTGGTGTACCCAAAGCAAACTTTACTTCAATGTTAATAAGTGTAACATGATAAGTTTTTCCCGTACACTGAAAAAAAAAAATGTTTTAAAAATGACGGCAATTGTTATTAATTTGACGAATTTTGTCTTTAAAAAATAGCTTGCAACAAATTTCGTCAAAGTAAGAGCAAATGTGTTTAAAACTTTTGAAAAACATATGAAAAAAAAGCAAATTACGAACATATTTTTTGAACACATTGTGTTTAATTTTAAGCTAACATTTTTTTTTTTCTGTGTAGAAACAAAGTTACGAATTACAACTATCGCCTCAACAATATTGAACTTAACAAGGTCGATTATATAGTTGATCTTGGAGTGGTCTTCAGCAAACTGCGTTTTAATCTATACGATTAATTATACTATATGATTAGATTTATTAAAAGACGAGCACATGAATTCAAGAATGTATGAGTCACTGCATCCCTGTACTATGCACTAGTGCGCCCAATACTCGAATGTGGCTGCATTATTTAGAATTTTAGAATCCAGGTTTTCAATCCCATTGTGATAGAATCGGATCCATACAAAAGCAATTTGTCCTATTCGCTCTGAGAGAGACTTATAACCCCCGCGAATATTGTAGCCTACTTACGGTGTAACTAATTGTGAATATATCTCTAACAAGATTACTCTCAATGACCTTATAAGACGTACAAGACATACTCGGCTGTTAACTGAATATCAACAACATACTGCATATGCAAGTAATGAACCCATCAGCCGTTGCTGTAGAGAATTTAATAGTATATCCGACCACTACTCACATTCCATGTTTAAATCCTCATTCAAGCGATCTCTATCCAAGTCTCTTCATCAACCCAATCTTTGAACTTTCTTTCTATTTACTTTCCTTCTCCTCTTTCCTTTTCTACTACTAAATATTTATAAAATATTCTATTATTTATGTTAGTAGCTTTTAATTTTATTTGTTCTCTTCTTCTTGCCTTTTCTTTTTGACGGGTTCGTAAAATCATGTCATTTAGGTGGACGGATTACGCCCACATCGAATTGCATATCTTCAAACACCAAAACAAGGAAAGGGGAAAGAAAAATAAAAAAAAAAAAAAATAAAAACCTGTTAGAATAAGTTGCCTGTTGCCTTGCTTGGCCAATAAATAAATAAATAAAAATAATAATGGGAAGAGATCATTCAATTTACGTAAACTTTTTCAAATAAGTACAAATATTTAATTTCTTAGTGGCACATTGCAGCACAACTTAAACATATCCCAGCACAATCTTCGAGTTTTTGAACAAAATGAATGGCGAAGCTAACTTTACAAAAAAAAAAAAACATCTTAAAACTCATATTTGAAAAAAGTTTTGTTGCAAAGCGTATAAATATAAGGTATGTATCAAATACACCGAAGTTAACTCTATTTTTATCGAAAAAGGTTTAACTGCGTTGAATACACTTTTCAAATTTTGTTAACAATGCTCAAAAAAAAAAAAGAAAATTTCAAAAAGTTATTAAAACATTTTGAAAAGCAGCTGCTATTGACAGCTACATACGAAATGACGTGTATGTGTCAGTTAAAACACACACAGCCACACACACAAATACCTTCACTCAATACAAGCAAACTTAAGCGTCACACTTTCATGCCTGCTTTGCATGAAAAGCTGCTTGTCGCATTTGATATCCTTTTGATAGACATCAAAGTCGACTCGACGTCAAAAAGAAATAAAAAACGTGCAATAAACAAACAGCAACAAGAATAAATCATGTCAACAATCATAGCAACAGCAGCAACAACATCAAAGCAGCATATTTCTTAAGCTATTTTTTCTATTTTTTTGTTTTAATCTTTCTTTTTGTACCAGTTGATTGTAAGTTAACGGTAGGTGTGCTTTGCAAAATAGAAAGCTTTTGATTTCAAAGCCCTGTGAGCAGCAACATATATTTGACATTATTAATATTCTGAGAGTTGAGATCAAAATAAATAAATTACTAATAATTTATTATTAAAGCACCTTTTTTTAAGGTTAGCAACAACAACAACAACAACCAGTGGCGGATCTAGGATTCGCCAAAGGGGGAGGGCTGAAACTACACTTTTGTATTTTTTTCCATATAAAAAATTCTCCAAAGGGGGGAGGGGGTCTAAAGCTCTTTCAGCCCGTATGTAGATCTGCCACTGACAACAACAACAACAACAGCTGCAGCTTTAATTTTGACTTGTTTTCTCAACCATTTTATTGTCAATTTCATTTGAAATGCACTTGCGACATGTTGATTTCTGTTGGCTCCTTAATGTATGCAAGCATTTTGCATGACATACAATATTTCGAAAAGCAGTTGCTGCAGATAGTGGCCTGCAATAAAAAGAATTTTTCGTTTTTTTAAATTTCCTGTTCAGTCACTTGCAATTTAAAGCAGCAAGGATCAGCGTTCACACAATAAAGCCAGAAAAACAAGCAAAAAAAAAACCAATAATGTAGGCATTGCGCAGTGCCTAAAAAGCTGCTACAAAATGCTTTACACGTTTCGGCTGCTAAGTAATTGAGTTGAAAAATGAATGCGGCGTGAAAGCAACGCAGCGGCAGAAAACAAGATGTAGCAACTGAAGAAGAAGAAGACAAAAAAGAAGCCACAGCAGTAGATGATGAAGCTGCTTAAATGCATGACACGTTGAGGAAACAAAATCTAGCACAAGCTTAGCATGAACAACAACAACAACTACAACTACAGTGTGCATAGCTTGACGCATTTATACACGAGCAACATTGACACTTTTGCACCAACAGCTGCTGCTGTTGCTGCTTCTACTGTCATAAATGTGTGTCTTTTGCTTTGCATGCTGTTGGGCGTGCGTTAGATGCTTGAATGTCGTTTGTTCTGATCTGTGTGTTTTTGTCGGAAGCTTGTGCGTGGCATGCAAATAAGCATTAGCAGAAGTTGAAATGCAAATATTAAGAACAGCAACAAAAACAAAAAAAAAAAACAAAAAAAAAAAAGCTCTGCGCATTACTACTGCAGCATCAAGGAAAGACTGCGGAGCAATATTCTTACTACCTGCACTGACGATAACGACAGCAACGGCAACGACAACAACACCTGAAACTCAAACAAACATTAAGACAGACATATAGACGGATAGACAGAGCAAAGCAAGCAAATAGCTTAGCTTAGCTGCCGATTTCGTTCTGCATTTCATCTACTTGTAACGCCGTTTGTTTGTATTTACCTTGGTTACCAAGGTGTTTGTATGTGACTTGAAGTGTTTGTGAGTGTGTGTGTTGAAGTACTGTATGCGAGTGTGTGTTGTTATGTGTGGCTATGTTGTATGCATTGTAAATTATGCCAATCGTGCTGTCAGTGTCAACTTTCCGTGTTGTTTTTGTTGCACTCAACTTTTCATAAATTGTTTGTTGTCTCTAGTGTGTGCGCGAGCGCGCCTAGAAGTTTACTTTGAAGTTTTATCAGTTATTTTTTATTTTTTAATTTTTTTTTTTGTGCTCGCATGTTTGCATATGCAAACCTTATGTAAACTGCATAAATTTCGCAAAATCTTTACGTTACTTTGAGGCAGCAATGTACTAGGAGGAATTTTCATCTAATGAAGCCTAATTTTAGACGCGTAAAGGATGACATTTTATAAATATTAAATACAACACAAGCAGTAGTGTAGAAAAAAGAAGGAGTTGGTCTTAATGCAATTATGCTCGTTAAAGCTCACAAGGATGTTCAGCAGCAGGAAAGTAGAGAATATGTATTCTAAAAAGAAATATATATTTTTTCTCAATTTTCGAAGGAAGTTACAAGAGTTTAAAAAAAGACGCAGAATAGTTTTCCTGCAAGCTTATCTCAATTATGCTTAGAACTGGATATAAGCACTTCCCACACGTCACTCAGCTAACGAAAACTTATCCCACCAGCATCAGACAAGATTTTTATTGGCATGCACTGCATTGTAACAATTCACAGCATGTTTACATTAAAAAACATGTTTTAAATAGAGATGGCGTTAGCGTGTGGCGTTGCCTAAAGACGTAGTATCATGTCCGTCTCTTTGTTTGGAAAAAAACACCGATACATTTTAACGTAAACTTCCGATAGATTGCTGCTGGGATCGAAGATCTAACTTTGGTTCTTAATACATTGCAATTGGAAGTATTGTGTAAACAAAGATCATATTCGCTCCGATGGCTTACAGGTTGGCTTCGGTCAGTCTTCCCGCCATTCTAAGTGTTTTTAATCTATATTTATTTTATTTCGGTGACTTTCAAATCAGTTTTGTTTGGTATTCCCACCTTCTGTAAAGATCGTTATTTTTGGTTGGGAGTCTTTCAAGTAGTGTCTTCGAACGGTTTGTTTTTACCTACCCCTGTGTCTTATGACTTGATATGACTTTCAAGTCGTATAAGTTAATTCTTTACCCCTTTTTTTATTATCTAGACATGAAATTATTTGCTTGGCTGGCTTTCAAGTCGTCTTAAGTCCATCTCTTTATGATCCTGAAAGTCTAAAATCTATACTAATTACATTGTGTTATTGTCTTTTACAAGATTTCCATTGAGTTGGTGTAGCGGCCAAGGAAACATCTGTCGAGTATCATGATGGTTTTTGCTTCTATAAAGAACTTTGTTGGTGACTTTCAAGTCGGGTTCAGTCGTTCTTCTCACCAACCTGAGTATCTTAAGGCGTTTTTATCAGCACGGAAGGCTTTGAGGTCGGCTTGAGTCGCCAAACCTACACAATCCTATGTATAGGCTATACTTAGTTAAGGGTTTTCCATTAAGAACTTTACAATTTTTTTTTAAAATAAAACGCAAACCATTTGAGATATTTCCAAAACTTTATTATCGGCTTGAAATACAATCAAAACATTTATAAATGGAACTTAACTTCGTTCATATGGCCACCGCGGGCACGTATGCAGTGGTCGATTCGTTGGACACAATTGTCGATAACTCGGCCATACATTTCGGCTAAAACGGCCGCTATTTCGAGTGAACTGTTGGCTCTGACCTCTTCCAACGTCGTTGGTTTATTGCCATAGACCAATGACTTGACGTAGCCCCAAAGAAAATAGTCTAGAGGCGTTAAATCACACAAACGAGGCGGCCAATTGACTGGCCCATTTCTCGAGATAACACGCTCATCAAACTTACTGTTCAATAAATCGATTGTAGCTTGTGCTGTGTGGCTTGTGGTACCGTCCTGTTGGAACCACATGTCCTCCAAGCCCAAAAATAATCAGTAATCATGGCGCGGTAATGATGGCCATTCACAGTAACGTTAGGATCGTTATCGTCGAAGAAAAATATGGTCCAATGACGCCACCGGCATGTGAACTGCAGCAAACAGTTATTTTTTGTGGATGAAGTTGTGATTCATGAAGCACATGTGGATTTTCACCCAGCCAATAACACATATTTTGCTTATTGACGAACCCATTGAGCCAAAAATGAGCTTCGTCACTAAAGACGATTTTGCGATGAAATTCATCATCTTGGCGCATCTTTTCCAGAGTCCAATCCGAGAACATACGTCGCTTAAAATGGTCCATAGGCTTCAATTCTTGCTCATTTTTGGCTCAATGGGTTCGTCAATTAGCAAATTATGCGTTATTGGTCGGGTAAAAATCCATATGTGCTTCATGAATCACCGCTGCATTCGTGCCCGCGGTGGCCATATGAACGAAGTTGAGTTCCATTCATAATTTGATTGTACTTCAAGCCGATAGTAACGTTTTTAAAATATTTCAAAAGGTTTGCGTTTTATTTAAAAAAAAAGTTGTCGAGTCCTTAATGGAAAAACCTTTATTTTAAGGGGTTACTCCAACTTCCAACTTGAATTTTCATTGATTTTGTTTTTTATATCTTTTATAAGTATAAGTATATCTTATACTCGTATATATATATATATATATATATATATAGTTATATAAGTATTACTTTCTGCAAATACGTCCTTAGAATTTTAGGTCTATCCGAACAAAATTGACTGAAATATGAGCCTAGAATGGAAAGAATCCGTTGCGTAGACGGCTGGCTAGTTGAAACTTTAAACGCGTTTTTTTTTCGACATCATATTTTTGTAATGTAGTGTAGTGATTAATATGTAGTTCGATTTTTTCTTTTAAAAAAAATGTCCATTTTACAGTAAAAACGACCGTCTTTTTAGTGAAAATCGAAACATTAACTTTGACTGACCGCAATTTTGACAAAAATGCATATTGAGACTAATTGTTGAGCTCGAGGCCAAGTATGTTAATGAAGAAAACAACTAACAACAATATCAACAACAACAAAACCAATAACAAAAATAACTTTGTATAGAGGTAATCACACCGCAGACTAGACAGCTGTTTCGTTGGCCGCTTCACCAACTTCATCAGTAGTCTTGCGTGATTTTCATTGTGAACCCCTAAGCTACTAAAGTTTGTTAGATTTTGTCAATTGTCTGACAATGCCTGAAAGTTTAAAAAATAATACTTTGGCCTTTTAACAAGCGCGTTACCACTCGACTAACGAGGCCATTCATTTTTTATTTTTTTATTTAAACAGAACGAATCTATGGACATTAGAGCAAGTCACATTTGTATGAATTTTGTTAAATTATCTGGGATCCTCCGTGCCTCCCCCCCTCCCCCCTCTGAACAAAACAATGCTTGCAAATGAAGTAAGTAGAACCCTTGAAAGTCCGAAAAAATGTCTAAAATGGCACGGTTATGTTTGAAAATGCAGGTTTTGGAGAGTAATTTTGGATGATATGTAATTAAAATTTACTGATGCATTTTAAATTTTCAAAAAAAAAAAAAAAAAAAAAAAACAAAAGTACCTATGTACATCTATGTTAACACGTTAACTGCCATGAGGCCCATACGGTGTGCCTCAATAAAATGTCCACGTAGGCTCTGAGACACAGCGCATGTGCCTCAGTATTTGATTACATCATGGTTATAGTTCATTGTTTAAAATTAGTACCTCGAAATGAAAATCTGTAAACGTAGTTCAATTCCGCATGGCCTGGCATACCTAAATCTATCTTTAGCGCATCATTTTTATACCTCCACGATTAAAAAAAACCCCTGTTACTGGGGTATATTAACTTTGTCACTCCGTTTGTAACGCCCATAAGGCAGCGTGGTAGGTATAGAAAAGTATATATATATTCTTGATCAACATCATCACCCAAGTCGGTTTAACCATGTCCATCTGTCCGTTTGTCTGTGATCATGATTGGAGCCGTAATTTTCAAGCTATCATCACGAAATTCAATATTTAAGGTTTTATCTAAAAAATAAAGGCCAAGTTCGAAAATTAGTCAAATCGGTACGAAACCACGCCTACCTCTTAAACAAAGCGTATACCTTAGGCCGTGCGGTACATATTAAAGGGCTGCACAAATGCATTTGAATCGCTTTACAAATCATTTGTGTGGTGCGCAATTACTTTCGCTCTTTTACTCTCAATTGCGGATAGCTTTGGCGTGAGCGCAAATACTTGGTAGTGTGCGTAAATAAAAAACTAGTTGAAGGCAAAACAAATGAGCCATTGAGTCTCACTCAATATTTTTGTAAATAAAAAGAACTTGCAAGAGGAGTACAAGTAAGCAAGTAGTATAAGTATTTGAGTATTTTAGAAGATAAATTTTCATTGCATGTGTGGTTATAAGGGAGGGCAGGAGAGGGTTAATATGTATGACCAACCCCCATTACTTTTGCAAGAGGAATATGTTTTTCTATTGGGACCCTGTTCAAGTGTATGGGAACCCACCTAAGGAGAGGTCGGAGTGGATAGGTCCCAAAGGGAAAAATGTTCCTATTAAAAAAGTAATGGGGGTTGGTCATACATAATAACCCTCTCCGACCCCCCATTTAAGCTGAAAATACTGATAATTGTGACTGGTTAAGCACACTGAAAATGCCTTTTGATTTTAACATACGCAAGTATTTGGAGTACAAGGTAGAACTATATAGTTATTTTTTCATTTGCCCTGATAGCGGACGATAACTTTTATAATTGACGAGAGCAAGTTGCGTATGCATTTGATCCGAGAGAGAGTGAGTTAAAATATTAATTGTTCTCTGAGCAACAAGTAACGCTTACGCTATCTCTTTGCTGAATTATTCTACAAGTGATGTGCTTAACTTAAAGTACTTGGTGTAATCAAAGAAGCAAATACATTTGTGCAGCCCTTAAGTACATATGTTGTGCCTCAATAAAATATTTCAAAATTTCACACAAATATAAAAAACAAAAACACACAATATAGAAACACATTTTCTGATATTTTGTTCGGATTTTTTGATACCAAAATACACTAGATCTGTAAAAACAAAATGGCCCGGAGTTAAAGTGTTAAACTAGCTCAGATTCGAAGATCCGATAGAAGATCATTGCAAACTTTTTCCATGCGGTACAACAAAAGTCAATATTTCTGAACGCATGCACCAAAAGAAATTCCATTCACAATGATTAAAATTAATTCTTTTCAAAATCAATATAAAAAATATCTATCTCATTCAATAATGGATCGATCCTTTTTTTTGGCATGAAAATGGGCTGATATATGCATCAATTAATTTTGAAAAAATGTCCTAGATCAATGCAAAGGGCAAATATGAACCAAAAATTAAATGAAAAATTTTAAAATTATGACTTTAAATTCGTTTATTGGGATCGGATTTCATGGTACTTCGTATCTAAGTCCGGAATCAGATTTTTCGGCTAGTTTAACAGAGAAGTAGGTACACTTGTTTTGTTTCGAAAATTTGAAATGCATTAAAAAAATTGAAACACATTTCATCTAAAATAAGTCTCAAAAACCCGGATTTTCGAACAGAACCGGGCCATTTTGATAATTTTTGATTTTATATTGAAAACAAATTTTTCGAGCTCTAGGCCAAGCATGTTGACAACAAGAGAACATTAAGAACAAACTTATAAATAATGAAAAGGCCGTATACAAATATTAAGATTAAATATTCTGGGAGAGCACGCCCATAAAAATGTTAAGAAAAATGATTGGTTGTGTGTTTATCACATAAAAAACAACAAAGTCTTTCATAACAAAAAAAATGGTCTCCACGCCATCTTAGGTGTACCATCAGTTAAACGAACTGAACCCTAAAATGAAAGTGTGGAAAAAAAAGGGAGGACCTCAACAGCAAAAATAACAACAACTTCAATATGCTCTGATAGCAGTAAACCACTGTGATCGAATTTCGAAGATGCACATGAATTAAGGCTATGCCTAAAAGTATGATACGATCTAGGTTAACCTTGGTACAGTGTGCATCAAAAAGAAGATAAGAACTCAGTTACAAATAATTCAAGCGTTCTCTGCCAAAAATAAATTCCGGGAAACTTTCTCGGCATATTGGTAGTATATGTAGAACCTAAGTAGCTTGAGTGGATCACAGTGTAAAGTCATACAAAGGCTACTGATGAGTTGGTGTAGCGGCCAATGAAACAGTCTGTATAGTCAAGCTGTGTGGTTTGCTCTTTACAGAGCCGTTGTTGTTGTTGTTGGTTGTTGCCTTCAAATTTGTTCTTCATGTTGTCTTGTTGTCAACATGCTTGGCCTAGAGCTCGAAAAATTTGTTTTCAATATAAATAATGAATGAAAAGGCCGTATACAAATATTAAGATTAATTTTTGATTTTCAAGGGTTCTATTCACTTCATTTGCAACCATTGTGTTTTACAGGGGAGAAAGGGGGGGGGGCTCACGGAGGATTCCATACAAAGTAGCATTGGACTTGGTATAATGGACATCTATTGTGCTACGGTGTCAGTTTAAGTTTTAAAGTGCTCGAAAAGGTTCATCCTTCATCATTTAAAATAAAGCACGCAAATATAGAAAAAAAAAAATTAGTTTTGCGTATTTTCTTTGAAAAAATTTTATTGTCTTTTTCAATACTTATTTCAATCGAAAAATCGTTTTTACTTTATTTATAAACTAATTAAGATAAAAAGTAGATATTTACATCAAACATCTCTATAATTTTTTACAAAATTAAAATTAAAAAATGTTCTGCCTCTAGCGTAACGCATCGTAACATATCGCATATCGATTACATACATTAACATAAATATGTAAACAATAAAAAAAAAAACAGAAAATACATAAATTCACATTAAACTCCCCGAACTCATAATAGTCATAAATTTAGTAGCAGCATTTAAATAATGCACTACACATAAATAACAAAAACAACAACAGCTGGGCCAGAAGATACAGTTACATGCATAACCAACACACACAGACACACCAACAATAACAATAAAATATTTATATTTATTAAGCAAAAAACAAAAAAAAGAAAAAAAAACATAAACATGCGCTACCATCTCTCATTTATTGGTACTGTGTGTGTGTGTGTGTGTGTGTGTGCGTGTGTGTGTGTGTAGTTGTAAATATATGTGCATTATGCGATATTTATGTATTTTTGTTTATAATATTGTACTATATCTATTTGTATTATAGTATATATATGTATTTATATGTATATATATTTGCATTGTATATATTTGTATCTGGTTATTTAATCATATGGAATGAATGAATGTATCTGCATAACTCAACCACAACAACTCTGTGTTGACTTTTAGTACCCCCCGCACGCCCAATAACTACCCTATTAAAGTTGTTTTTGTTGTTTGTGCACGCATATGCTGCTTGGGGAATAATTTTTGTGGGTAAACACAGAAATCTGTGGTTGGCAGCATTGTCAAAACCTCTAGCAGTTAAGGCCTAGACTAGATGTTCCGAAGGCAAGAATCTCTCACAGCTGGAGTCGGAGGTAAAGTTGTTTCAGGTTGAATTGTTTTTAATATTTTTTAATGAATTTTGTTCAAAACTTGCTAACAACGTGAAAAATTTTTGAAAAAACAATCTAAAAATATTTAAAAAATGTGCGTTACTTAGATTTTAGGGTTGCGCTTTGCTAAAGTACGCTTTTTATTTTCCGAAAATTTCCTTTATCTGTGTGATAGAAGTCTTCTTCGCATCTTCTGAGAAATTTTGTTCAATTATAAGTTTTGCTACAATACAATTTTCCTATTTATACACTCTGAAAAATCACGCAAATTAGTAGCAAACCAGCAATAATAATTATAACACAAACAAAAGAATGAAGAAAAAAAAAACCATTTCCGCCCAGAACAAGTTCGGCACAGAACAGAAACTTGAAGAACTCTAATTAAAGTGTATTTAAATGCCACTTTGGTGCATAACGTAGCCGTCCGGGTACCTCCCGCCCCCCCCCCCCCCCCCTTCCACACGCAGTCAGCAGCGAAGTGTTTTTTGGGGTGCAAAAGTTTTGAATGGATCTCTTTCGTTTTGCTTTTTCTATTTCGCCCCAAATTTGAATGCTTGAACGATTCACTAAATTTAAAAAGGAAATTGAGTTGGAAATTTATGTACTGGCATGGGGTTTTATTGCCAAACCTTGACAAAAGAAATATGGGGTTGTATTTGTTGTTGTCATCGGAGCCCATTATATGCTGCCAATTAAAATATTTTAAAAAGCATGCTTTCGGGCGCGTGAATCCCAACTTAATTAAATCGCCCACAGTGCTAAGCTGTCAAAAAGTTTTCTTCTGAAGGTGTTCCACAAAAACCAACAATATAAGTGCAAATAAGAACGAAATGGTGAGAAGGTGCAAATGTGAGAATATGAGAGAAAAAGTTAATGCATCGATTAAGCGTGAGAAGTGATTATCTTAATCTAGCTTTTCTTATGGAAAAACAAAGAAAAAAAAAAAAAAATTAACTTAAACCTTAGAAACTAAAAAGGTTTAGAAAGCTTTTGAGAACTTTTTTAACAAACATCAAAGATAAAGTTATTTAATATTATCTTCAAGGCTTAAGCTATTTTTGAGAAATTCAATCAGACATTTTTTTTTTGATATTGTTGTTAAATGTGATATTCTTATCCAATATTTCTATTGATTTGGGTCATCTACGGAGGCAATATCAGCCTCTGAAGATGGCGTGAGTGATATGAATTTGTAACATGTAACGACTTGGTTGTTTCTCTTTGATCAAGGATAGTTGATAGGGGTTGACAGAAGTGTTGACAAACACTGACTGCTGCTTAGTAACAGAGTTGTGCTGTACAAAATTTTACAGTGTATTTCAAACTTTTGTACAGTAATTTAAAATCAAAGCTGAACTCAAAACGAGTACTATACAACATTCGGCTGGTTCTCAAAAGAGTTTGATCATGCACACCCTTTGTATAACCGCATAAGGTCAGATTGCAGTGCTGTCTGTTTAAAATACAGTGTGTTTGCCAAGAAATGAAGAGTTTGCCAAGTACACAAAGTATATTTCTGTTTACCATTTATTTTCCTTATATCTTTATGTTTTTGATATAAAATTCTACATATCACATAGTTTACTGATACAGTATGACGGCATAGGATGGTAGTATTGTATGCTATGGTATTTTATGGTACGTATGGTATGGTATTGTATGGTATGGTATGGTATGGTATGGTATGGTATGGTATGGTATGGTATGGTATGGTATGGTATGGTATGGTATGGTATGGTATGGTATGGTATGGTATGGTATGGTATGGTATGGAATGGTATGGTATGGTATAATGTGTTTGATTGTTTGGGTTAAAGTTTTACTTCTACCGTGTGTGTTGGACACACACACATTTTTTTTTACAAAAGAGTTTTTAGATTCATCAATATACAGGTTACGTCAGTTAAATGAGAACATGCATATATGTGACCATAACTAGTAAGTGTTACCTTTTTCTTTAATTTTTTTTTTCAGATAATCAATAAAGAACAATAAATTAACCGAGGAAATGAAAAACCTCGCTGTGATCGTGGCTTTTCACACAAAGCACAGCGATTTAGATCTAGAAACACGTAATGACGATGTGGAAAGTGCTGCTAAACGCAAAAAGCGTGAAAGAGTTCCACAAAAACGCCACAGGACATCGGAATTTGTCTCTCAAGTTCAGAGCATTATTAATGTAGACCCTTCGAAATCAATAAGAGCCATATCGAGAGACCTTCATGTTTCTGAATGCACTGTTCGTCGGGTCATCCACGAAGACAAGTCAGTTTATGTCTCGACAAACGAAAGAGCAACATGTCATCCACGGAAAAAATCTTTTGAACAAGTTAAAGCATTCAGATGCTTAGGTTTTATTCCGATGAAAAAAATTTTGACCAGGATCAAAAAATAAATCGAAGGAACGACAGGTGGCTATGTTCGGATTCTCGCAAGGTACTAAATTTCCAGCAAAAGTCATGGTTTCGGGAGTGATAAGAAGAACATTTCATGTCACCCCACTTTTTTCCCCCATTACTTAGGGTGAATGGTGCTGTTTACATTGAGGTTTTACGAACAGTTGTTAAGCCTTGGATAGATAGAGTACGTAATGCGAGGATATGCGTGTTCCAACAGGATTCTGCTCCCTCACATAAGTCCACGAGGACGCAAGAGTGGATGTCTCAGATTCTGTATGACTACATTACCCCAAACATTTGTCCTCCTAGTTCTTGCGACCTCAACCCTTTGGATTATTTCGTGTGGGGCGTTGTTGAAAGTTAGAGTAACAAACATCGTCACAAAACAATAATGTCACTAACTGCAGCTGTAACCACATAAATGACAAACATGGACAAAGGCCACTTAATTCGGGCGTGCAGACGTTTCCGGTAAAAAATTGAAGCCGTTATTGATGCAGATGGGGATTTTATTGAATAGATCCTTATTTAAGGAGTTAATTAGTCCATCCAAAAAATTTCATTCAAATATAATAACTAAAAAAGGAGTTACAATGGCTTAAATTTTGAAATAAGTTTGTTCTCATTTAACTGACGCACCCTCATTTAATTTAGTTTTATTTTATTTAAGATTTATATAAAAAGTAGTTAAAAACAAATTATCTTCAGCTTTCGACTACAAAAAATTCGAAATCAAGAACATCCAGCACAAATTAAGTAACAAATAAATTTATGAATAATTTTGTTATAGCTGCCACATTAAATATAAGCTGCCCATCGTCATTACAACAACTTTAAGAACCAATTTCCTTGATTTATTTATAATTGCCCATTTCAAATATAATAATAAACGGGCCCGGAGGTACACAGACTATCGATTACGAGTGATAAAATGCATGATAAAATACTACAAATACAATAATTAATGACATTTATTGTTTAATTTCATGATAAGTGCACCCTGTTGTAAGTGCCGCATACGGCCGACGCACCCTATTGCAATCTTAAACTAAATAGGAAAGGGTTTTTTGTCCAAAGCATGCTTTGCTTTGATGCTACGATGTGTAAAAGGTCAATTAATTATCATTTGTACTCAATGACAAATCTTTGCTATATTTCACAGAGGGTTTTGAAAAATTTTAAACTCTAGCGTAGGACATTTTAACTTGTGTGGCCTTCTGGAACCATCTCACGTTTGTAAAAAATAAAAAAATAAATAACTGGCCATTTTAGCCCCTGAAAGGACTTTGACCAAGTTTCTTATGATCAATTGTGTTGTGCGTGTTATTAAGTTTGTACACAATTGACCGAGAACCGGACCTTCATGTTTAACGCCGACTCCGAACGGCGATGAACGGAATGTTCTCGTTCTCAAGAAGCTTTACATGGCACTTTGATTACTCTCTGAGGTTTGCCATTGTCTGCAGAGAGGTGGCGGCCGTACAGAAAAATTATTTTAATTCAAATAATTTTCTGTCGCTGCTGGGGTTCGAACCTGGGTCTCCAAAGTTCGTTGACATAGCGGCCACTGTTTAACCAACTACGCCACGGACGCCATGGACGCCACGGACGCCACGGACGCCACGGACGTTTGTAGCGTAATTAGAATGGTTTTATGCTTTTTTTTACCGTCATTACACTAATAATTGCTTCAATAGGCACAGGACTCTCGGCGGCAAAGCAGAGTGTTAAGAGTGCCTGACTACCCGACAAGTCTGTCTTATCTGCTGTGCAAACAGTTTATTCTGGCTTTCTCCGAAAATATGTTTTTTCCTATCCTGACTCTCGGTGTCTGAATACCCCAGCTGGAAGCACGGTCATATACTCCTCAAACTTAAACTCGTTAAAGTGTAAAACAAAGTTTATTTGGTCTTATTGGTCTATTTGGACTTATACTTTGTTATCATGTAGCTGTACCCTATCATTTGAGTACTTGCACACATCATTTTTTTTTTTAATGTGGTCCATTGTTGGATCCCCTACAATTTTAGAGGATGTCAAAATCCCATAACAAAACCAAAACATTACTTTGCTGACAGGTTGATGGGTTTTGTTTATTTTTATAAATCATCAGTTTAGTATCTCAGTAGTTTACAGAATATGATTGAAATGAAAATTAAATTGCACATTTGCGGTCACGTTGCATAGATAGGGTAAGTCTGAGTTAATTTTGAGGTATCAGTACCCTGCCTGTTGAAACACATTTTAAGTTTTGACTAATTTCTGGCATTTAAGTTGAATTTTCAGCTTTGGTGTATTCAGAGACTTATAGTAAAATTTTATGAAATTTTTTTTTTGTGAAATATTTTAACCCGTTTTATTCTTGTTTTATGACTCTTTTTTGCCTTTTAACACAAAAGGGTAAAAAAAGACCAATAAATTGAGAAGTTAGGGGGTTAAAATGTTCCATAAAAATATTTCTCGTAATATTTTACATAAATTCTCAGAACATATCATGTACCCCAAAATGTAAAGATAACATTATTTCCTGTGCCGATTCGCTATAAGAATGAAAAAAGGGTTAAATAGGGGTTTGATGGATTTAAGTGTTAAGAAAGTTTTTCGTATATTCATAATAAACATGTTCTTATTCTCAAATAAGAAATGTAAATAACCTTTAGTTACGAAATTTCATGCAGATTTTCGTTGGGGGACATTTTTTGATTTTTGATTCCATTTTTTTCAAAATCCTGACGTGATGACTAATTTAAGTCTCAGATTCGTGATAAGGTGCTTAGAATTAATTAAAAACAATTGTTTTTTGAGTCACAATTTGGCTGTTGCAATGTGTTATAAGTGAACTGAACTTTCTTGCTTTAAGTCGAAATAAAAGTGTGGTAATGAATTTTTTAAGCAACATTGGCTCATTGATTTTTCTTTTACTTCAATTGAGGGATTCATTAAAGCATCTTTATCGTTAAGTCGATAATAACAGAATGTTAGCAATCTGGTAGATTTGCATTCAATGCTATTATTTTAATCTTATATTTCACATATGGTTTTAAGAAAAATGTAATTTTAAGTAACGGTTTTAAGAAAAATGTAATGTTAAGTTACAGTTTTAAGAAAAATGCAATGTTAAGTTACGGTTTTAAGAAAAAGGTAATATTAAGTTACAGTTTTAAGAAAAATGTAATGTTAAGTTGCAGTTTTAAAAAAAATGTAATGTTAAGTTACAGTTTTAAGAAAAATGTAATGTTAAGTAACAGTTTTAAGAAAAATTAATTACTAATTTACAGTTTTAAGAAAAATGTAATGTTTAGTTACAGTTTTAAGAAAAATGTAATGCTAAGTAACAGTTTTAAGAAAAATGTAATGTTAAGTTACAGTTTTAAGAAAAATGAAATGTTAAGTAATAGTTTTTAGAAAAATGAAATGTTAAGTAACAGTTTTAAGAAAAATGAATTACTAATTTACAGTTCTAAGAAAAATGTAATGTTAAGTTACAGTTTTAAGAAAAATTTAATGCTAAGTAACAGTTTTAAGAAAAATGTAATGTTAAGTTACAGTTTTAAGAAAAATGAAATGTTAAGTAATAGTTTTAAGAAAAATGAAATGATAAGTAACAGTTTTAAGAAAAATGTAATATTAAGTTACAGTTTTAAGAAAAATCTAATGTAAAGTTACAGTTTTTAGAAAAATGCAATGTTAAGTAACAGTTTTAAGAAAAAAGTAATGTTAAGTTACAGTTTTAAGAAAAATGTAATGTTAAGTAACAGTTTTAAGAAAAATGTAATATTAAGTTACAGTTTTAAGACAAATGTAATGTTAAGTTACAGTTTTAAGAAAAATGTAATATTAAGTTACAGTTTTAAGAAAAATCTAATGTTAAGTTACAGTTTTTAGAAAAATGCAATGTTAAGTAACAGTTTTAAGAAAAATGTAATGCTAAGTAACAGTTTTAAGAAAAATGTAATGTTAAGTTACAGTTTTAAGAAAAATGAAATGTTAAGTAATAGTTTTAAGAAAAATGAAATGTTAAGTAACAGTTTTAAGAAAAATGAATTACTAATTTACAGTTCTCAGAAAAATGTAATGTTAAGTTACAGTTTTAAGAAAAATTTAATGCTAAGTAACAGTTTTAAGAAAAATGTAAAGTTAAGTTACAGATTTAAGAAAAATGTAATATTAAGTTACAGTTTTAAGAAAAATGTAATGTTAAGTAATTGTTTTAAGAAAAATGTAATGCTAAATTACAGTTTTAAGAAAAATGTTATGTTAAGTAACAGTTTTAAGAAAAATGAATTACTAATTTACAGTTCTAAGAAAAATGTAATGTTAAGTTACAGTTTTAAGAAAAATTTAATGCTAAGTAACAGTTTTAAGAAAAATGTAATGTTAAGTTACAGTTTTAAGAAAAATGAAATGTTAAGTAATAGTTTTAAGAAAAATGAAATGATAAGTAACAGTTTTAAGAAAAATGTAATATTAAGTTACAGTTTTAAGAAAAATCTAATGTAAAGTTACAGTTTTTAGAAAAATGCAATGTTAAGTAACAGTTTTAAGAAAAAAGTAATGTTAAGTTACAGTTTTAAGAAAAATGTAATGTTAAGTAACAGTTTTAAGAAAAATGTAATATTAAGTTACAGTTTTAAGACAAATGTAATGTTAAGTTACAGTTTTAAGAAAAATGAATTACTAATTTACAGTTTTAAGAAAAATGTAATATAAAGTTACAGTTTTAAGAAAAATGTAATGCTAAGTAATAGTTTTAAGAAAAATGTAATGTTAAGTAACAGTTTTAAGAAAAATTTAATGTTAAGTAACAGTTTTAAGAAAAATGTAATGTTTAGTTACAGTTTTAAGAAAAATGTAATGTTAAGTTACAGTTTTAAGAAAAATGTAATGTTAAGTAATAGTTTTAAGAAAAATATAATGTTAAGTTGCAGTTTTAAGAAAAATGTAATACTACGATACAGTTTTAAGAAAAATGTAATGTTAAGTTACGGTTTTAAGAAAAAAGTAATATTAAGTAACAGTTTTAAGAAAAATGTAATGTTAAGTTACAGTTTTAAGACAAATGTAATGTTAATTTACCGTTTTAAAAAAAATGTAATGTTAAATTACGGTTTTAAGAAAAATGTAATATTAAGTTACAGTTTTAAGAAAAATGTAATGTTAAGTAACAGTTTTAAGAAAAATGTCATATTAAGTTATTGTTTTAAGAAAAATGTAATGTTCAGTTACAGTTTTAAGAAAAATGTAATGTTAAGTTACAGTTTTAAGAAAAATGTAATATTAAGTTACAGTTTTAAGAAAAATGGAATGTAAAGTAATAGTTTTAAGAAAAATGTAATGTTAAGTTACGGTTTTAAGAAAAAGGTAATATTAAGTTACAGTTTTAAGAAAAATGTAATGTTAAGTTACAGTTTTAAGAAAAATGTAATGTTAAGTTACAGTTTTAAAAAAAATGTAATGTTAAGTAACAGTTTTAAGAAAAATGTAATGTTAAGTAATAGTTTAAAAAAAATGTAATGTTAAGTAACAGTTTTCAGAAAAATGTAATATTAAGTTACAGTTCTAAGAAAAATGTAATGTTAAGCAACAGTTTTAAGAAAAATGTAACGTTAAGTAACAGTTTTAAGAAAAATGTAATGTTAAGTTACAGTTTTAAGAAAAATGTAATGTTAAGTAACAGTTTTAAGAAAAATGTCATATTAAGTTATTGTTTTAAGAAAAATGTAATGTTAAGTTATAGTTTTAAGAAAAATGTAATGTTAAGTTACAGTTTTAAGAAAAATGTAATATTAAGTTACAGTTTTAAGAAAAATGGAATGAAAAGTAATAGTTTTAAGAAAAATGTAATGTTAAGTTACGGTTTTAAGAAAAAGGTAATATTAAGTTACAGTTTTAAGAAAAATGTAATGTTAAGTTACAGTTTTAAGAAAAATGTAATGTTAAGTTACAGTTTTAAGAAAAATGTAATGTTAAGTAACAGTTTTAAGAAAAATGTAATACATATTTAGTTACAGGTTTAAGAAAAATGTAATATTAAGTAATAGTTTTAAGAAAAATGTAATGTTGAGTAACAGTTTTAAGAAAAATGTAATGTTAAGTTACAGTTTTAAAAAAATATAATGTTAAGCAACAGTTTTAAGAAAAATGTAACGTTAAGTAACAGTTTTAAGAAAAATGTAATGTTAAGTTACAGTTTTAAGAAAAATGTAATATTAAGTTACAGTTTTAAGAAAAATGTAATGTTAAGTTACAGTTTTAAGAAAAATGTAATATTAAGTAATAGTTTTAAGAAAAATGTAATGTTAAGTAATAGTTTAAGAAAAATGTAATGTTAAGTTACAGTTTTAAGAAAAATGTAATGTTAAGTAACAGTTTTGATCTGGTAACAATTGTTTGAACTCAATGGAGGATTTTCGGCCTTATAATTCGCATTTTGTTTTTTAGAAAAAAAGTACAAAATTCAAATGTGTTTTTTATATGAGTAGTTAGTTAAGAAGTGTAGTTAAGGTTTTCATTGAATGTCAATTTGAAGAAAAAGTATAAGCTGTGTACTTTGTACCCTCATGTTCTTTCTAAAGCACTCAATACTCTGTCTAGTTGTCAAACACCAAGATTAAAAAAATTTTTTTTATTCTTGTCCACCAGATTGTTGTTTGAGGTAGGCTTGCTAAACAGTTCCGGAGTCCTAAACAAACATGGAACTAGTTCGCGGAAACATGTTGGTGGAGCTAAGTAGTTCAAAGGAACTGTACTGCTGTAGAAGGGAAAATACTAAAAGGAAGGGAAAGTTTGAGTACTAATTACAAGATAATCTCCTAGGATATGAATAAATATTATATAATCAGCCGCTCAAACAGATGATCCAGTTATTTGGAGAATAGTTTTTTCTTTGACATACTTAGTTAATATTCTAAGCACACCAACTTTTTGAGCTTAGAACCTAGTAAATATTTTAAGTTCACCAACTTGACAAAAATATCGAGATTAAACTTTTAGAAATTTATTATGAACATAGCAAAGAAATTCTTCAATATTTTTGACTAAAAGCTTTAATGGGAACATTTTCTTTTTATTTTGTGTACTGTTATAATTGAATAAAAATCTTTATTATAACTTTTTTATGGTTTCAATTCCACAATAAATATGTAGCTGTGTCATTAAGCCAGCATTACATCTTATCTAAATTTAAGGATTCCCAAATTGAAAGCAATCTGTTTTTTTAAAGGCTTAACAGCTAATTCAAGCATTACGACCAACAACAGCAAAAAATACACAAAATATCTACAACGTTGTGTTGGCCCACAAACAAAAGTGTAAATTGTTTAACTTAAATTTTAAGATCTACCATAAACACACACATGTGCGTTAAATCTCTAGGATTTATCACACACGCACACACACAGTCATCTCAACTGTTCATTTGCGTATTAATATGTAAGCTGCTAGGCTCCTCTGCCAATGTCGTCTGTGTCAGCATTTCGTCTAGCGAAGAATTTACCCTTACAGTTCTCTACTCTATGCTGTTCTTCTTACTTCATTATGTAACTTTGAATAAATTATGCTGATGCTTATTCATAAGTGGGCGGGCGGTATGCCTGGACTCTTATGTGTTTAACAGGATATCTTTCTTTATATAAACAAGGATTCGTTCGCTGGCTGATGATTATTAATGCATAATTACCTCGTTTGTATGGCGTAAATTATGTTGATACAATTTGCTGCATCTGGTTAGGATGTTAAGACCAGCCCAAGCCCAAAGCAGGATCACATTTTTGTTTTTTTTTTTTATGGACATAATGCTCCGAAAATAGCTGAAATTGAAGAAGCATACAAAAAGGTTAACTATGGACATAAAGAACTTGTTAGTTAAAGGATTTAAGCAAACTATCTCTTGGGTGAATAAATATACATACATATAACATATACTATAAGATACAATGATTGCAATGATTGAAAGTTGATAAGATGAGATTGAATTTTATAAACAAATTTGCCAGAGCAGAAGTCATGGCTGCAAAAAGCTGTTGATTATATTAAATATACTTGGTATAAAAGGGTTACTTTTCTGGAGTGCTCAACTAAAATGAGTTTTCATCACTGACATGGGTCACATAAATGTATTACAAGAGAGAAAAAAAAAAAAATTAAATTCAAATAAGAGTAAATAGAGAAAAAAAAAACCATTCATGCATAACTTAGCAGCAGTGCTCTGGATTACTGCATGACCGGTTAGTAGATATCTCTGTCAATCATTGAATTTTTAATGGGATCTTTGTCACTGGATTAAAGGGAATTTTTTGAAAAGTTTTACTTAAGTAAAATTTAATAAGTTTTGTTTAATTTTTACTCTAAATTGTCTTAACCATTTCATTGTAACCAAATTGTCTTAAATTTTCAGTCACGCACTTAAATAACCCTGGAAGTATGCAATGAAAAAAACTTAAAATTCTTAATGCCCAAGTTATAATCATTAACTTTGTAGTTTATATATATTATAATTTAGTAAATTAGCCAAATTAGCCCTGCTCCTCTCCACATATGATAAAGTTCATTTTATCTTTGTTAGCATTTTAGATATATTGCGCTATTTTTCAATTAAAATACAATTAAAACAATGCTGCATATGCTGCGGTTATGTTCATTTATTATGACAAAATATCAATTATTTGACTGCCTGCAGCTATGCAAGAATTTATGATTAACTCTTCTGACATTATTGCCGTTAACTCAGCACCTAATTAAATCAAGTGGCTTAGTTAAAATAATGCCATCAAATAGTGTTTTCAATGAGGTATGAGAGTGTACATCGAGTTATTTATAATTTTTTTTTTCGAGTTAAATTGAATTTGTAATGGCATGTTTAAAAAATACTGGTTTAAAAAAAAACAAAAAAAAAAAAACAAATTGAGAAAAATTAAGTTTTTCTCTATTTAAAAGAAAGTTTCTACAAAGAAAGTTCATTTTAAATAAATCAGAAGTTCTAACGTCTAACAGTGATTTGATTTTAGCTTCACTGCAAATGAGAATCCAACACGAATTAATTTTCAGAAAAGGCTTTGAGGAGTAACATTTCTTAGTTTTGCATGGAAAAATTACGTACGAAAATAATGTTTCCTTAGACAGTGAAGGTTGTTCAAGACAACACGCTGACGGAACCACAATTACTAAAAATTGCAGAAGATTTTTATTGTAGAAAATTAAACTCTCGCAACCGGATTTTTGGAAATTACAAAAGGGTTCTCCCATTACTTTATGCTGGTCTTGAAACTTAGTTCATTTGTGTCATTTCGTGTCAAAAGGTTTTTCAGTTTACCAAGAAAATAACTACCAACAACAAATCTGTTTTTTTTTCTGTTTTGAATCAAGGATTACAGGTAGAATACCTATTTAGTCAAGTCTGTCTTGGTTCGAAATGGGGTCATAGATTAGTGGGAAGGAAAGGTCAATCAAGTGAAACACTAAGTATGGTGGAAAGCCAAAGAAATATGTGAATTTGAATCATAGGCAAGTGTTATGCCTTTACCTCAGTCAATTCAAAATATAAAGACAATCTCATCCACAAACTTCTCTGCCATCAACTACAACTTGAAGTCGTAAATATTGATGAATTTTCAATTTCAGTTGATTAGAAATGAGGATAGAAAATTGCAAATGCGAAGTTTAAAGCTTAAAGTAAAGAATCACGGCCTGGCCGGGAATCGAACCCGGGACCTCTGGGGTAGCAGTCGAGCACGCTACCTACTTGACTACCGAGGCCGCCAATGCAACAAAATACCTGAAAATGCATGCAGATGCCAAAAATGAAATCGCCATAGAAATCTGTGACGGAAAAACGCCAGAATAGAATCAATTTTATTTTTTGTCTGACGGCTGGCGGATCTCTCTTTGAGTGGCGTAAGTGGTGCCATATTATAGCTAAGAATTGGCTGTGTTCAGTGCTATTTTCTAAGTTTTTACCATGAGCTGACGTTTGATTTTGTGTGTATGTGTTGCATTTCATGTACCATTCATACACCGAAAAGCAATGCTGATGCTTCAACCGACAACTGCTCCTATTCTGGACGTGATGTCAGCGAATTTCTCCGAGAGAGGACCGCCAACCGACAGTCGCTTTGGTTCTATTCTGGCTCTTATACTATAATTTCTTGTACACTCAGTTAATACTTGTCTTTTGTATGACTCAAACTCATTGATACCACGCTATCACTTCACAAATATTTCACTTCCAACGGCAATGATTTTGCAGTAACCTATCAAACCAATGCCAAACACTGTGCATGAACGCAATGAATATCAATATGCGCTGTTTTGAGGAATTGACTCGTATACCATCGCATGTTGATTTGTACTTCGGCTAAGAAGTGATACGAATGAACGCTGCCGAACAATAAAACCAGCGCAAGCACTGCAAATTGACTGCATTTTAAAGTACATTCTGCAGTATATGCGCTGATTTCATTGTTTGTGAGTTTAACATTCGTATCACTGCAATAAAAGCGTTGGTTTTGTATGCCGTAGTTGCGATGCATAACTTTATTTCGTTGCTTGTGAACGATCATACTTACCACTGCTTACCAGAAGTTTAAACGAACTTCCGCTGTTTATCAAACCAACAATGCACACGGGAAGTACCCAGTCTGACGAAAGACTACCAGCGCAATTGGAATCAATTTCGGCAGTATGTTCGACACAACAGCGCAATGCTTACGATGTGCGTTCATACTGGCACTGCATTTGTTGTGAGTAGATTGCAAGTATGGTATCGCTTGCAGTTCTCTGGTACACGTATATCAAATGAATGATCATGACTTCTCCAGCCTTGCCAACTTTGGCGTGTATAAAGAATTTAAGTTTGATTTGTTATATTATTAAAAAAAAACATTAAAAAATATAAAAAAACAATTCGGTGTTACCTTTATACTCTTTTAACAGCGACAAGAACAGAGCATAAGTCCAGAAGCAGTCACTGCCTTTTCATAAAAAAATACGCAAGTATTCCTAACGAGCTATCGGACTTTTGCTTGAGCTATGAGTACTTGGTATGATTCATAACAAGTAGTTCGATGTTGAAGAGTATTTGGTTGCACTTTGACGTTTTTGCAGCAATAGTGCTTCGAGCAGTAGTGCTGGTTGTTGTTTGATGTGTACGTATTACATACTGCTATGTTTTGAATAAATCACTATAAGTCACTAAAAAGCGACTCATTGCAGATCACTGATATGAATAAAGAAAAAAATAAATTACTTACATGAATTTACAAACGTCACACAGTGCGCTTTTTTCGATTTTAGGATGACAAGTTTTTTTTTTGTTTTAAATTTAACAAAAATATATTTTTTTCGACAGCTAATTAATTGATGAAATACTATGGAACTGATATTATAAAATTGATGCTCTCTTCTGATATTTTTATGGAATTTTTGAAAGTTGAAATTTTTTTCGAACAAAAAGTAGCGCATTCTAAGCTTAAAAAAATTTGAAACATGTATTTCTTAGAAGAGAAAGCAAAGTTTTAAATTTTGTTTTTTGTTTTGTATTTGTTACTGACTTAATTACCATTGAATTTGAAACAAACAAAAAACAAAAATATTAGAAAACTAAAATTAGAAAGAACGTGGAGATATGTCTCTCAATATATTAAGTAGTTTTTATTTGACTAAAATTTAGTGGAAAAAATCTAAAAAGTTCAACCTTATTACAATCGAATAATTATGCTTTCATAAAATATAGTATATCTGCCTTATGTTTCTTAAAAAGTTGACTGCGCAAAGTTGCGCAAAAGAAAAAACACTTCATTTTAAAAAACGCTTAGAGAACAAGTTTTCCTCAAAACGCACTAATTTTCAAGACAACTTCGTTATTGAACTAAAAGATGTTTGTTGCGAAATACAAGGTAAGGTATTTTCCTTTTAAAATCAATAAAGTTAATTAAATTTTTTATTAAAATAATTATTAAGTTCCTCGCGGAACGAGCCTTTCTGAACATGACCAGGGAAAAATACTGGGAATAAGTGAAAAAGGAAATGGAGAAATAGCCAAAAAGCTTAATAACAACAGGAACACAATAACAAATTTTTTTAAAATGCCCTAGTAGTTATGGCACAGCTAGACGGAGTGGTAGAAAAACCAACATTGACACTTGGTGTAAACGAATATTTCAACATCTTGCAGTAGTGGAAGCAGTGAGTAGCGGACAAATAAAAAGTCAGATGGGGCTTAACGTAACAAGAAGTAGAATAGTTCAAATATTACATGAAAATCCTAAAGAAACACGTACTTCCATGACGCGACAACCTAACCTTTAGCCTCGACATATTAACGCACGTTTGCCTTCGCTACCAAGCACCAATTTTGGGATAAGGAATGGCGTAACGTTATCTTCAGTGACGAAAAACAATTCAATTTTGATGGGCCTGATTGTTACAAGAAGCATTGGCAACATAAGGATCAGTTGCGGCGCACCTGCCACCTGTGTGTCCATGGGAGAAGATGGTGATGATCTGGGCTTCGTTTTTTTATGAAGGGAAGACTCCAGTGTGTTTCAAATCAACATAAATGAATGCTGAAATGTACGTTAGTTTATTAGACAATGAACTAATACAATTTGCCGGCCAACTTTATGGTGATAATTGGACTTATCAGCAGGATAATGCGCCAATACACTGTGCAAAGCATACAAAAGAGTTTTTTACAGCCAGAAATATATCATTTCTACAATGGCCAGCAATAAGTCTAGACTTAAACCCCATCGAGGATCTCTGGGGAATCCTCTCTGGATAAGTATATAAGAATGGAAGGGAATTTGAGACAGATAGAGACTTAAAAATAGTAATAGAACAAGAATGGCAGAACATCAGTCCACTCCCCCTAAAATCCTTGATTAATTCTATGCCATTCCGGCCGAACCAAGTTATTTTAAAAAAACGAAAGCATACAAATTACTAACATGAAATTTTATTTAATTTTTTTATTATTAAGCTTGAAAATAAAGCAACAAAACACATATACTTGAGTTGTGCACATATAATTATTTACTATGAAAAAATTCTTTATGTTAAATTTTTATTTAATTTAAAGGACGATTGAATAAAGTCGTTGTTATGTTATGTTACTGTTGTCATAAATAATATAACTGCAAAAGCAGAATTTTGAAACATTTTTATTTTAGCGCAAAAACAATTTGACCAATGGTGCACATATAATTATTTGTATGAGGTATTGCCATGTTTCCGTCTGTCCAACTGTCTGTCTATCCATCTGTTATGGCGATTATGGCTTTAATATTGAAGCGATTTTAATGAAATTCAAAATATAAGATTTTATCAAAAAAATAAAGGTCGACGTCGTAAGTCAGCCTATTCGGATGAAAACCACGCCTACCTCCCATACAAAGTGACCATATAAAAACCGTTAAATCGCATTAAATTACACAAAAAGTTCTTTTTTGACTTACAACTTTGAACGTTTGATTTTATTTTAGACGTTTACATTTTATTAGCAAAAGTAACATGCTGAAATAATAATATCTTCATGTATATTGCCTATTGGCCAGCTCTCCGGGCTCAAGAAGCCAGAAATAAAGACAATAGACGCTTCAGAGAATTTTTTACAAGAAAGACATCAAGAACAGATACAAATGTTGACCTTATTCACAGATTGCTGTTTACATCCGATCCATTTATAAATTCTTTAAGGTAACCACCTAAATATAAAAAATAAAATATAAATCCATATGTTCTAGGTCTTTTAAAATCGCCATGTCTAAGTGATAGTTCAGAAAATAGCACAATATTAAAAACTTTTTTAATATTTTTTAAGGATGCAGGCATGCACACAAGAATATTAGCGAACATGTGAACTATCATCAAAACAGTGCCTTGGGCTGTCTTGTTGTGTGGGAGCAAAATCTAAAAGTTGTCCGATCTTAATTATTTTTGGCATGGTGCTTATTTTGTTGTTAAAAAAGTGAATTTTATTTTTTAAGTTTTTACATGAGCAAAATTAGTGGGATTTTCGCTATTGAAAAAAGTCACTTCGTATGGGAGGTAGGCGTTGCAATTCGCCTGAAATCCTAATTTTTATCTTTACACTTATCAAGAAGTGTGTTTTAACACAAGAAGCATTGGTGCGAAATTTCATTACTCTAGCTTTTATAGTTTTTGAAAAAGGTCGAAATGTCATCCTAAAATCGAAAAAAACGCACTGTGCGTCGTTTATGAATCATGCTGAATTTTGAACTATTGACCAAGACCAGGACCAGGACCGAGAGTTGTTGTACTGAATTTCTTATAAAATAATAACACTTCGAATTTAATGGACTCTATCATTTAAAGATTTATGCAGTTTTAATACATAAATGTTTTATTATTTATTATTAACAATTATGTTTTTATTATTAATATCAAAACATTGTTTGAGAAAATTGTAAAAATATCTTCAAAGTCTTTTGTTGATATTTGAAGAATATTCTGCAATTGAAAGTTACCAAACTGTTTATTAAAGAGCATTGGGAAGTGCAAATTTTTATGTATTTTTCTATTCAAGTAAAAATAAAATTAGTCAAAAAAAATGATTCTTTCAAAATTGCAAGTCCTATCGAAAGTTAAATAATTCTATTTAACCCAGCCAAATAAATAAATAAAAAAAAACATGTTTGCCAAAAATTAATTCTTCACTTCGTTAAAAATAAACTGTACACTGTATATTGTATACATATTGTTATAATTTTGCAGTTAACATCATTGAATTAATTAAATAAATTAGCAATAAATAATATGGCAACCAAGTCTACATCCCTTTCTCTGGAAAAAAAGCGTTACTTTTATGGGGCACCATCAAAAATTTATCCCAAACACGCAATTTTGGCATCATGCTAATTAAATAAGTTAAATGGATCCATTCGGCATAATCCACGAATTCCATATTTGCCTTAAATTATACAAAATATGTTTTCTCTAACTTGCTTAAGTTATTAATTTTATTTACTTTTGATATTTGTTTTTTTTTTTTTAATTGTTCCTATTTATCATATACAACCTTATTGAAAGAAAAAAACAATAAAAGTTTTGACAAAATATTAATATAAAAAAATTACGTTCTCAAAACAACTTGACCAACTCTTACTACTTAGCTACCAGCTTACTTTCTTAAGCTCAAAAAATAAATTTTTTTTTGTTCTATTCTGTCACCATTAACTTCAATGGTAGTGCCTTTGTTATCATTTACAACAAACCAAACAACAATCATTTATTATGTCATTATGACGTGTTGAACAGCTTGACAGCCCTTAACGCGACATAATGCGACACACCCAATATTGCTGCCTGTTGTCGTTGTTGTTTGATGTTAGTTGTTGTTGTAGTTGTTGATGTTGTTGTTGTTGTTGTTGTTGATGTTGTTGTGTGCTTAATGTACAGAATTTGAATGTAAAAAATTAGAAAAATGCGTGTTTTTGGTGCGTGCATAATTGAGGAACGCATGTTGAGGAACAGAGGCGTAGCACTAAAAGGGAGTTATTTAAGTTTAACAAATTAACTTTAATAGAGTTGACGCACACTTGAGAAAAAAAAAATAACAGGAAATTAGAATCAATTCATTACTTCCACAATTATAGGCTGAGCAAGAATATATATACATATATATTCAGAATTTCCAGCTACGCCTCTGTTTAAGGGCTTAACTTTTTAACCATTTAAAAGTACCTACCATTTGCTTTTATTGTTTTACGTTAAGTGAATTGCGTGCTGCTATATTTTGACTAATTTGCAATTCGCTCTCTTATTTTTTGTCACAATTATAAAACAATTTAAATTCATAAAAAAGCAGAAATAACTCTGATAAGCGGTAAAGTAAACAATTTTGTTTCAATTATTTTTTTATTATTTCTGTTGTTAAACAAAAAAAAAAAGTACTTTGTTTATATGTAGACATTAATTTTTATAAGTTAATAGCTCATTACAATTGAGGCAAGTTGCGTGCCTCGCTGCTTCCGAGCCTGGGCTTCTTATGCTTGAGCTTTTTAGGCAAGAAAAAGCTTGTATTTATAAGAATCATCGTTCAACAAGGTGTACAGGGAATAATATTTTATGGTTGAGATTTTTTTTTTTTATATACAATATAAAGCTGATTAAGCGCGATTGAAGCATATTATAAAAAATATTGCATACTTCAGGGCTTTGACGGAGAATTTCAGCAGAGCTTTATAGGAAATTAATTGTCTGGGTTAAAAATACATTAATTTTTTTTTTCTTTTTTTTACGAAGAAGCTCTTTGTTGTGGAAGTGCTTTGAACTTTTTAAGATTTTGATGAATTTTTAAAATAATTTTATTTTGTATTGTCTGGGTTAAAAATGAATGAGTTTTTTTTTCGAAGAAGGTATTTTTTATGAAAGGCTTAAGACCCTTGTATCAATATGGCAAGAACTTTGGCATTTCGAAGAATGCTATCAAGCTCTTTGTTAAGGAAGTGCTTTGAGCTTTTTAAAATTTTAATGAATTTTTAAAATTGCTTTATATTGAACTGTCTGGGTTAAAAGTAGTGTTGTCATTCCCGGTTTCGGGTTATTCGGGGTTTTATTGATTTTTCGGTTTTTTCGGTTTCGGTGTTTTTTTCAAATTGCACATTTCGAATAGTTAAAATTTTTAACTTTTCCATTTTTTTTAGCAGGGTGGGGTGACGCGTAATCCGCCGCGATACGCGCAATACGCCGCCAATATTTCCTTTGACTTGACCAAGCAAACTCAAGGAAATGATGCAAAAACAAAAGAAAAACAAAAGAAGAACCGCTGCTTTTACTTTAAATACCGTTATCTTTTAGAACTGTCTGACGTTTTTTATCAAATATTAAAAAACGAAAGATTCCAAAAAAAAAAAATGAAAAATCAACCAAAAAATGTAAAATCGCCCAATTTTTTTTTTCGTATGGAAAAAAATTTGGTGATTTTTCATTATTTTTTTTTGGAATCTTTCGTTTTTTAATATTTGATAAAAAAAGTCAGACAGTTCTTAAAGATTTTGCGGAGAGCCTAAATGGACTATAGTATATATAAGAACAATATTTACGATTTATTTTCCTCTCAAGTTTTTATTAAATTTAAAAATATATTTTATCAAAAACCGGTTAACTGGTTTGAGCCGGTTATTTTTTTAAAGTATTCGAAAATCCGGTTTTTAAAAAATGTTCATTTTTGGGTTATTCGCGAAACTGGTTTTTACAATTTGTCGAATATTTGACAACACTAGTTAAAAGTGAATGAATATGTTTTTTTTTTCTAAGAAGGTCTTTTTTATGAAAGGAGCTTAAAGCTTGTAGCGATATATACAGTGATGGAAAAAATAATGAAAACGGTAAGCACTCAAAGTATGCTATTAAGTTAAAAAATCAAACTATGCAGTGGCAGACCTAGGTTTCGCCTAGCGGGGAGGGGGCTGAGACTACAGTTTTGTGTGCCAGGAGGAGAGCTGAAACGTCTTTTCGGACTTTTTTTCATATAACGCATTCTACTTTTCTTAATAATATTGAATATACAAGTATTAAGCAATTATATTCAAATACGTTTTAAAAGTGTTAATCAATTATTGGAAAAATTAATAATTTTTTGTAATATTCTTATTTTCGCACCTATTTTGTTCAGAATGGGAAGCGGAGTGGATTGCACCGATGTTGAGCGCCAATTCATCCGAAAATTAAGAAATGATAACAAAATAACGTGTGAAATTGCAAAGTTATTGAAGTGTTCAAAGAAAAAAAAAAACCAATGTATTCGGCTAGGACGGTCAATTCTGAATGGTCAATTCTGAAACACGACCATTTGTTTTCCTGAAGTTTTCAGAGAAATTCTCAAAACCAATCGCCAAAGACGAATCATTCTCCATCATGACAATGCGAGCTCTTATGCAATCGTCAAACATGTGCATTTTTGAGCAGTCAAAACGTCGAATTGATAACTCATCCTCCATGCAGTCCTAATTTGGCACCCAATGAATTCTTCTTCTTCCCGAATATCAAAGGTAATAAACTCAACAGAATATCAACAGAAGCATATGAAGCGTTGAAAAACCATGTTTTGAAGATGTCTCAAGAGGAATGGAAAAACTGCTACGACAAATGGTCTGAACGAATGCAAAAATGTATTGATCATCAAGGGGAATATTTTGAAAAACAAAAAAGCCATCTTCATTTGAAATTTATTTGCTGTTCCCGAAATATAAATAGTACCCCTCGTATGGAATATATCACTAGAAAATGATTTGAAAGCACTTTCCACAAGAAAAGTAATATTTTTGAGCAAAAATGAAAATTCGCAACAGAGTAGCTTTTGCACGAAAGAATCTGATATGAAAAAATTGGAAAAACATGTTGTGACCATACAAAATAATGGTGAAATTGTTCGGTTCCGATGGAATGCCTCATGTTCGACGTCCAGAAAATACTACACATAATCCGAAGCACACAGTTAAAATTACTAAATTACATGGTGGTTACATATAGGGTTGTTTTTCCTCTTCGGGCGTATGCCCAATATATTGGATTAAAAGCAAAATCTGGGAATGCAGTTAAAATATGCAATTATAGAAGATAACGATTCCAAACACGCCTTGCAACTGGCAAAAAAAATGATTCGGGCACAATGGCATTGATTTATTAGAATGATCATCGCAGTCACCAGACCTTAATCCAATTGAATTCCTTTGGGGGATCTTAAAGAAGAAAATAGCTGGCTACAAATCCAAAAACAAAAAAGAACTGTAAAAAAAAAGTGCAGGATGAGTGGTATGCTATTGATCCCTCAATTTGTGACAAGCTGGTGGATTCAATGGCCGTTCGATGCATTGAAGTTCTAAGAAACCGTAGTGCCACAACAATGTTTTAATGTTAAACTACTTAATAGTATAAAATTGATAGATTTTAAGAAAGAAGTATTAGTATGTTAGTTAGTAGTCTTCTGTTTCTATTATTTTTTCCAAGGTCAATAAATAAAATGGTTTTTTTTTTGTTTTATGAATTGCATGAAGCTGATTTTCTTTATAATCTAACAAATATTCCCTTAATCTTTAAGTCATATGCAAACTTTTAAAACAAAAATTTATTACATTAAAAAAATAATCAAACAAGAGAAAAACATACAAGCCGTTTTCATTATTTTTTCCATCACTGTATATCTACTGCAAAAATGGCTGCTAAAAATCAATATTCTGAATCGTTTTGCAAACCGTTTATGCTGCTAGTAAACAATAAGTGATTGCACCAAAAAGAGCTGCAAGCTCTCCGAATCAGCCGACCGATCGGTTCGTTCAAGAATCGTTAGTGGAACATGTCAATAAGTAAGTATAAGAACCTCAGCACAATATATATATATATATGTATATCCAAGATATTTCAGTCAAACCTCTAAGCTTTCTTTCTAATATTAATGTAGAATAAAAAGACCATGTAACTTTAAGTCTTAAAAGTGCTTTATTATGTAAAAGCTTTTTATCTTTTAATGAAATGAATTGAAAAAAATTTTGTTTCTTATTATATATATAAAAATATAGTATAAAAAATAATGCTCTTTAAAAAGGAATTTTTCAATATACACTCAAAGGCACTCAAACACTTCAGTTTCGTAAACTTTTGCGTATAAATTCAGGCCAAAGAAGCTTTCAGCTTGCTTTTAAAAGTTGTGAAAATAAACATTAAAATTAAAATTAACATATTTTGTTGATATGCATTTTAATGCAAGCTTTCTTGCTTAACTATTTCAGTTTCTCAGTAAAAATTAAAACTCTTTTAATTTAAAGCTGGTTTTTATGTATTTTTTTTTCAAACTCAAAATAAGTTTTTTTTTTTTACTTAACTTTATTCTTTGACTGGTGTGACATATCGCTTTAGGTTGTCTGAATAATTTGCTAAAATATTGATTTAATGCCAATGTCTAAATAACGAGCAACTTATTTTATTTCCACGTTTTTTGTACAATTATTTTTCACATAAATATATTTTTATTTAAACGTATATGAATTGATTTGATAAAAAAATTAAAAAAAAAACATGAAACACGGCTTTTATTTTTAGCTTCTATGACAACATGTTTTTTGCCTACATATGAAAAAATACATTTTTTTCCCCCCTCTGACATTGTGACATGTTTATGCTACACAATAAAAGTTATTGTTCCCTTTTTTTTGTATATTTAAATATTGCGTTATTGTCACTTATTAATTATTAAATATAAAAAATACAAATAGAAAAAAACAAAAACAAAAATATTTTGACCATATCGCATAGAGCGGAAAAAAAGCTTGAAGTGTATTTATTATGACTTCCGCAAATTTAAACGCATTTGACGTTATCTGAGTAGAATAGCTGTCTAGTTATCGCGCTATAAGTGCGACATAAACGTTTGTCGTTTAACAATAAAAATAAATAATTTAACAAAATCCTGTTTGCCAAGCTTTTGACTTATTATATATTTATTGTTTGTTAGATTGAAAAAAGGAAATTATAATAAAAAAAAACAAAACTCACTAAATTAAAGTAAAGCAATTAACATTAATCAAATGTCATGGCTATAATTTGTGATCTAATAGAAAAAATAAAAATTAAAGCACGTTTTTATTTGAACCTTTTAGCAGATGAGATTATTTACTTCACAATAAATATGAAAATATGCAATACAATACTTAAAAACTTATTAAGTATTACTTAGGTTACAAAGAAAAAACATTTACGATGCAATTTTATTATAAAGGGTGTATCAACAAAAGGTGTCGAGTTGCAAAGACGTATCCCTTAACTGTATTTTTTAACTGCTCAATTGGCAGTTGTTAAATGTGCACGTTTTTCATTTATTGATGTATGTAATATACCATGGAAGACAACACTTTAAAAAAAGAAAATAATTCTTTAAATTTTGAAGACATAAAATGAAGACTCGCGTCCCATCGTAGTGACAATGCGCAAAATTCGAGCAAATATTCCTCGTAATTATGTGTCTTCTGAGACGTGGCTGCGATTATGTTTTGCACACACGAAAAAATTCCAAGAGAGAGGCTCATATCAAGACATTGAAACCACTTTACTCTGGACGTGTGACCGAAAATATCGGCGCAGTGAAGGAAAGTCTGGGAAACGACCCAAGCACCTCAATTCGTAACCGTGGTTAAGAACTCGACCTCTCTACGTCAACACTGCGTCAACGTTCAATTGACTCAAAAACTATAGCCAGCGAACCATCAGCAGCGCCGTACGGTCTATTAAAGGATCTTAGGTTAGGTTAGGTTAGGTTAAAAGGGAGGGGCAACTTTACGTTGCCTACACGGGGGCCTATTGGTCCATTGTGGTTCCCTATATCTGTGGTCCTAATATGGCAAAATCAACTAAGTCTTGCTAGTCACTGGAGCGAGGTTGAAAAAAGTCTTAGAAACCATGAATGGTGACGGTGATTTTTGCAAAAACATCGTTCTTTTTCATGAAGCTCATTTTCATATTGGCGCCTACGTCAATAAGCAAAATTGTCATATTTAGCGAAAAATCCGAAAACCCGCTAATAACACTGTGCGATACCAAAAAATAACTGAAAAAACTCCAACGCTTTCTGATAGCCCATAGAACAAGCGGTTTTTTATAGAAGGGCAGGTTTTTTTTTGTCATATGATGTTCTGCAAAGTTATAGATAAGATGTTAAAAAGTTTGTTTGTAGAAGTAATAAAAATTATATCGCCCAGAGTTTCTGAGATATACTACTTTTTTTTAAGTATAAGGGGTTTTTGACCTCCTGTGTAAATATTATGGGGGGGGGGGGTATTATTACCCCTTGGGTAATTATGTTTCCCAATTTCAAAGCTCATTAAATTTTCAAAAATTTCGCGGAAGATTTTAAGTCAAAATTTTCCTTAGCTTAGGAGTTAAAGGAAATTAACAACGGCCCCATAGTATAATAGTGATCTTGAAAAAATCGGTTATTGATCTAACCCAGAAAACTTCCCCCTTGGACGATATATTCTATGGACCAATGGCTATCGGAAACCTTTGGAGTTTTTTCAGTTATTTCAAATGACCCTTAAATTATCGCACAGTGTAATTCAGAAGATGCCAATTCACTTACAACGAGTGACTGTTTGTTGCAGATTGTGGGCCGGATGGGTCATAAGCGGGTATGGGCACCATTACATTTAAAGATTCTGTGTTGTTTCTGTGTTTGTTTTTTGTCTCTGCTTTGTTGTTGCGTATTGTGTTGCTACATAAGCCTTTGCTCTCAATCGCTCTTAATGGCTCTCAGCTGGCTCCGATGCTTACTCCGTGCCTATAGCTGGTCATAAGGCTTTACTTTTTCGAAAATTAACTACTATTGAAGAGCCGATTTAGTCAACGGAATGTGCTACAGTGGCATGGTAGCATAACATGGTAGCGTAACAGAATTATTATTCTTTGTGGTCGGATATGGAGAATACGAATAAAGAAAACCTCTACCTTTAACAGAATGGGACTATGTGGCATAGGTACATGTTGAAAAGCAATCGAGTTTTGCGAGTTTTTCGCATGTAGTTCTCTGTTCGCGTATTTTTACATATTAGAGTCACCAAATGGCTACGAAGATCCTACGATTTACCACCGTTGTACTTTTTCTTTTGGGCTCACGTGAAGAAAAAGTTCTAGGCAAAGTATTCACAAGCAATTCAAACTCGCAAATTGAACATTGAAGTCGCCATCGCCAAAGTAGAGCCTCAATTATGCGAAAGAGTGATCGAAAATTTCTCAAAGAGAATTAAGGTATGCAAATCAAGCCAAGGCGGAGTATTTTATTTAATACATAATCTCCATGTATCTACTTTGTGATCTAAAAAAAAATTTAAGAAACATCCTTACTATGGTATGTTATTTTCAAAAATAAAACTGTTCAACTCATTTTGAGACACCCGCTATTTGAAGTTAAGTTGTGAAGTATTTGAAACTTACTTTATACATTTGATATTAACTCTATTGAAACTTAACCTGCAAACATTTTCTGAGTGCCTCAAAAAACAAAAAAAACAAAAAAAAAAAAAACTACAAACAGAGTATTTCTTATGCGTGTTTTATGAGTACGCAATAAAAAAGCTACTACAATAGTCCTTGATATGATTATAAAACGATTGCTCAAAAATAAGACTCTAAAAGAGTACTGAGAAAAGAGTAAGAGTATGAGTATGCAATAAAAAGACACCTAAACGAGTTTTTGATATGATTGTAAAATGATTGCTCAGAAATAAGACTCTAAAGAGAGTATTTTTTGCGTGTTTTATGAGTACGTAATAAAAAGACTTATAAAGGAGTCTTTGATATGATTGCTCAAAAATAAGACTCTAAAAAGAGTACTTTTTATGCATGTTTTATGAGTACGCAATAGAAAAACTCCTAAAGGAGTCTTTGATATGATTGTATATGGTTTGTTTAAAAATAAGACTTATACGCAATAAAAAGACTTCAAAAGGAGTCTTTGATATGATTGTAAAATAATTGCTCAGATATAAGACTCTAAAAAGATTATTTTTTATGCGTGTTTTATGAGTAAGCAATAGAAAAACTTCTAAAGGAGTCTTTGATATGATTGTATATGGTTTGTTTAAAAATAAGACTTATAAGCAATAAAAAGACTTCAAAAGGAGTCTTTGATATGATTGTAACATGATTGCTCAGAAATAAGACTCTAAAGAGAGTATTTTTTTTACGTGTTTTATGAGTACGCAATAAAAAGATTCCTAAAGGAGTCTCTGATATGATTGTAAAATTATTGCTAAGAAATAAGACTCTAAAAAGAGTATTTTTTATGCATGTTTTATGAGTAAGCAATAAAAAACTCCTAAAGGAGTCTTCTGTGGCGCCCGTGGCGTAGTTAGTTAAAGTGCGTGGCCTCTATGTCAACGAACTCGGAGACCCGGGTTCGAACCCCATGCAGCGACAGAGAATTATTTGAATTAAAATAATTTTTCTGTACGGCCGCCACCTCTCTGCAGAGAGGCAAACGTCAGAGAGTAGTCAAAATGCCATGTAAAGCTTCTTGAGAATAAGAACATTCCGTTCATCGCCGTTCGAAGTCGGCGTTAAACCTGTTAGTCCGTTTCTCGGTCAATTGTGTACAAACTTAATCACACGCACAACACAATTGATCATAAGAAGCTAGGTCAAAGTCCTTTCAAGGGCTGAAATGACCAGTTATTTATTTTTTTTTAAAGGAGTCTTTGATATGATTGTAAAATGATTACTCAAAAATAGGACTCTAAAAAAAGTACTTTTTATGCATGTTTTATGAGTACGCAATTAAAAGACTCCTTAAGAATTGAGTATTTGATTAGATTGTAAAATGATTGCTCAAAAATAAGACTCTAAAAAGAGTACTTTTTATGCATGTCTTATTAGTACGCAATCAAAAAAGACTCCTAAAGAAGTCTTTGATTTGATTGTAAAAGGATTGCTCAAAAATAAGGCTCTTAAGAGTCATTATTATGATTGCTTTATGACTTTTCATAAAAAGAAGTCATTAAAAAGTCCTAAATTAAATTAAAGAGTCTTCATTATGAGTCTTAAGAGATTTTATTACATGATTCTTAAAAGAGTATTAAATATGGCTCTTAAAAGAGTCTTAATTTTTAGTCCAAAAAGACTGATTTAAATAAGAGTCTTTATTATGAGTCTTTAAAGAGTCCTTATTATTAGTCTTAAGAGTATTAAACATGAGTCTTCATTTTGAGTCCAAAAAGACTAATTTATATGAGTTCTAAAAAAATCTTTATTATGAGTCTTTAAAGAGTCTTTATTATGAGTCTTAAAAGAGTATTAAACGTGAGTCTAAAAAGCGTCCTTATTTTGAATCCAAAATGAGACATACATCAGTCACTATTATGAATCATACTTGATTACGAAAATGTACTCCTGAATGAGTCTTTTTTAAGCGCATTATGACGATAAAAACTAGTTTATATGAGTCTTAAAAGAGTTTTTTAAGAGTCATAATTTTTGCTGGGAACCAAAATAAACCCAACAAACACTAATACAACAAAAAAAAAAATATATATATATGAATAACAAATCAAAATTTTTAAAATTCAAACAGTTCTTCCACCAAAAACCATATATTTCTTATTTTATACGACCGCAGCTTACTTGGTAGTTTATCAAAAGTTATGTTTTCTTTGTGCAGCTTTATATTTCCCCAGCTTAAAGTTGACCCCACTTTAAAGCAAAATGATTACTTTTCAACAAGACAACATGAGCTTATTAAACATTCTTCAAATATACACACTTATAAGATGAGCAATTTCCACAAAGTTCCTGTTCCTCAACAGAAGCTGTTTAATACAGATAAACAACCGAAGAAAAGCTTGCCACCCAAAGTCCTTCAAAACCTTAAAAAAACGTGGACAAATAAATTATGAGACAAGTTCACAAATTTGTCGGCTCTTCAGAGGGAGGGGGAAAAAACAACTGTTAAATTAAAGCAAAAATAACAACAATTACAATAGCTTAAGCTTGCAAGCATTCAGGCCTAGGCAGTCATAAAATGTTCCTTGGGGCACATGTTGAGCTGAATTTAAGAAAAAAAAAAAAACCAGCCTCCCAAATACCGCACCCGCTATCTTTGTACCTTTTCGCTTGGCTAAAAACTCATGAATATATATTTTGTTTTCTTTGCGTTGTTACAAATTTTATTTACAAGAAAAAAAAAAATACACAATAACAAAAATAACATGAAGTAGCCAACCACTTCAAATACAAGCTTTACATAAGCGTGAGAAAAGCAAAAATATTGTTTGCTCTCATAAGCCTAACGTTTGTAGAAGCTTAAAGCTTTAATATTTGTTAACTTGAAGAAAAACGCATTATTTTTTTTTTTTTTTTTTGCGAAACATACCCACACCCACTCTAGGAAGCTTGAAAAATTCTAAAGTTACCTAATAACGTATTTTAATATATATTTTGACAAAAAAAAATTTGCGTTGCTCTCAATTTTTTTTCTTTTTTGTCATCTTGATTTTTGACTCAATGTAAAGCTTAGTCACATTCAACCAAAGTAGAAAAAACTAAACGAGTATTTTATCGACTCTACCGCGCTGATGTCATTGCAAATAAATACTGTCGTCAAGTTTTTTTTTAATTTAAAAAACTTTTAGCATTTTATTGAGTTTTCAAACTTTATAAGTCACTTTTTTTTAAACATATTTATATATTTATATGCACCTTTGACTTCTGCGCACAAGTCTAAAATGAAGCACTACAAAATTTTTTATTATGACACTATGTAGACCGTTTTATTCATAAACTAGAATAATAGTTTTCTATAAAAATTCTTTTTCTTGAATTCTTTTGTTGAAAAATTTGTTCATTAATTTTAGGGATTTTCATACTTGGGACTGTATACTACTTACCGTTGATGATAACATTTTATGCCTAACAAAATTTTTTAATTTTTTCATTAGAATTTATAAAAGGGTTTATGACATTTTTATAAAAAACGCTAATTCAAAAACAAAAAAAAAAAAACAAAATGGTATTAGTTTAAACGATTTCTTAAAATTAGAAAAAATCCAACAGGAAATGAATTTCTTCATAACTTCGGTATTTATTGTCCGATCTTAAGGAACGATATGTTTATATTTTTGTCTCAGAGAGATCTATTTTTTGTTTCCAAGACTTATTGACCTCAGTTGAACCCTTATTTGACGCAGTTGACACACCGTTGACACTCACATCGGAGTTGACACACCGAATTTCAGTTTCTACCATCCTTAGGTACCATTTTGAATTCAGAAATGGAAAGTCCGTAAAAAATCATTAAACTTTTACTAAAGAAATTTTTTGTCATATCGTATTATTTTTATAAAATATGCACCGAAAATGTTCTTTGCACCTTCCTACACACAAAGTGATGTCATTAAAATAATAAAAAGCTAATAAGTTCCACAAAGACTAATTCACTGACATGTTATTTTACTCATAAGCTTGAAGGTTAAGACTTATTCTGAGTTTGATTTATGGAAAACTATATAAAATCATTACTTATCCTTCATTCAAAGTGACGTCATCTTATCCTCCATTCAAATAGCAAAACCTTCATAAAAACCACAAAAGTTAATGCACGAACTTGATTCTATACATAAAGGCTTAAATATTTAAAGTGTACTTTGAGTTTAAAATTAGGCAAAATTGGATAAATGCCACACCCACCACCCATACAATGTGACGTCATATTAATAATAGAAGAGCCTTCTTAACTACGTACGAGTATATACTTAAAAATGGCAGTGTGGGGAAAGTATTTTATATTTCCTCATTAATATTTCCGTAAAACTGCTTCGATTCCAAAGAAAAGCTTACTTTATAGTGCAATGGCTTCCATAGGAGGAAGAAGGGGGCGCTTGCCCCCCTGGACTGACAAAATTGTACTTAATTGTGGACTGTATATATTACATTTTCATATCATCATTTTCACATAAATAAGTGGACACCTATGCATACTTTTGCCCATCCCCCAATCGAAAAATTACTGTGGACGCCTATGTTATACAGCACAAAACCCGCATAGCAACAATTATTTCATTTCAACTTTGCGAAACTCAAACAATGACATTTTCACGAGCCATTCATAGAAGAAATATTGTCAAAAAGAATAGCGTTGCTAGGCAAACGCTTTCAAAGATATACGTTTTGATTGACTTAAAAGCTTAAAATTATAATGTCACCCTATGTGGCGGCTCAACTACAATTAATGTCAGTGCTGTCAAAGTTGATAAACTTGTGCTTTTGAGCTATTGCTTGAATGACTGAGGAAAGGCAACATTTTTCAAGAGCTCAAATTCCGGCTGCTCATATAAGTCAATAGCTTTGAGGCGGTGTTAAATATGAGTTTTAACAAAGCTCAAAGTTCTTAAACAAATACGCTTAAAGGTAGCATATTTAAAAGCTTACAAAAACAACAAATTTAAAGTGTTTCACGTCTATTACAGTTAGAGCTGAGAGATGTTCTAGTAGAAAAAGATGTTGTTTCCTTGCCGCCTGCAACACTTCCTCAGCACTTTGCAGGCTTAACGAAACTCTGCTGGGTCCTTTGTGTGTGAGCGCTTCTCTGTCAACAACATGCAAAAACTGGAAGCTTCCTGCCTGCTTCCATGCGACACTGCTTAACATGCAGCCGCCTTTGCTGCCTGCCGCCTGTCTTTATTGTTAAAATTTAACCATAAAATCAAGATAAGTTATTGGATTTGCTGTCAGGAAACAGGAATAAGGACTTTTTTTCAATATTAATTGCTTTTTTTGGCATATATTTTTTTTTATTTCCTGTGGCACAGTCCTCTGCGTGATGCAGATGCTTTACGTTTTGGCAGCACACTCCTAGACTGCTGCTGCTGCATCCAAGCGCCATTGAGCCCAACACTACTTTGGGCTGCTTCAATTCTTCTTTGCTAACAATGGCAGGCAGGATTTGCCTAGGTTAAGTGAGGATTTTATTTACACTGAATGCTAAACGCTGCTGCGTTAGAACGATGAAGACTACTGCTTCTGCTTTTTCTTGTTCTTCTACTGTTTAGGTCGCACGACAAAGCGAAAACGGAAACGTATTGTTTTCTTTTCTTTTTTTTTTTTGGTATTTTTTGTTTTTTGCTGATAATGGTGTGGGAGCAGCTGCGGGGGGGGGGGGGGAGAATTTCTGCTGGTGCTTATTGCAAAGGTTGGCGTGATTCCTGCATAAATAGTTGGTAGGCGCGCTCTTTGAGTGTCACATACACACACATACACAATGCCACAGATATGTAATAAAGCTTAAAGTGAAAAACACGATTTATTCTTTTTTTTTGTACTTCCCAGCTTAAGACATACATACACACCCACATGCATGCATGAATAGAATTACAGCTTTTGTTGTAGCTGTCAACGCGCTTTGCTTTGTGTAACATTTAATTGTGTTAATGTCTCTATGTATGTGTCTGTATGTGCTTTAAGGCGTATTTATGAAATAGTTTGAACACACAAATGCCTGGCTGAATAAAAAAAAAAAATATCGCAGCGCTTTGCTTAAGCACTTCATTCTTATAATTAAGCTTATGGAATTCCCGCATATCTTAAATGAAGTCTAGCATAATTTTAGGCGTTAAGACACAGCAACTTGTGCTGTGGCCCAAAAGCGATAGAGCAAAAAAGTGTAAGTTTCTCTATTTGTGTGTGTTTGTGTTAGTGTGTGTGTGTGTGTGTGTGTGTGTGGTTTGTGTAGCTGTGCGTGTTGTGGCAAACAAAGGATCTCTGCAGGAGGCGTTGAAGCGCTCTGCAGCTTTATGCCGCTCAGGTGTGCCATAAATTCATTAAAAACACTGTGAATGAGTGTCGACTGGGAGTTCATACAAACACACAAGCACACATATCTGCAAATAGAGTCACACGCACTCACCTAAACATTCGCACACAATCACTAAAACAATTACTGAGATTTTTGGGGCAAAAATTAAGATAAATGTTTTTGTTTTTCATTTGTTTTTCCAACGTAATGAAATATTATTATTTATGTTTGTTGTTGCTGACAGTGAACAAATGCTGCTGCTGTTACACAAACATATAACTACTGCTGCTTCTGACAGCTTAATAAAAATAATAATTTATTTACTTATTTTATTGAGCACGATGAGCATTCAAGGTGTTCATAATAAACTTAAGTGTCTTATTATCTTCAGTGCTTTAATTTTCACATAAAAAGGATACGAAACTAAGAGATAATTTGTTTTTAAAGCTGTGAGGAATAACATTATCTCGGAGATATTTTACGATATGAATTAATTTCTTTAAATTTCTATTTTTTTTCAACTCCAGTTTATAACATTAATTTTAAAAAAGTCTTATTATCCTTTCTGGTTATTTTGATATTTTTAAAAATTTGTTTGTCTTGCAAAGGATTGCAAAAATAGTCTTTGAAGAGGGATTTTTTTCTCATCAAACTGAGGTTTTTGCACTGAAAAGCTTTATGAGATATTACCAGCTTTTGAACCAGCTTTGAGGTCTAGAAATGGAAACTTTAGGGACTAGACTTAAGATGTCTATGAAGAAGTTGTTCTAAATAACTTGCCTCTTAATTTTACTAGAATTGACTTAATTCTAATTGAGGCAGATTTTTTGGCAAATTTTTTCAACCTTCATTCATACAGAGCAAAATATTGAAGATTCTGGATGATTTTCAAAGGCTCCAAAAAACAAAATCTCCCTGGAACACTCACTTAAGCCAAAAATGAAGAAAGAGAAGAAATTAGACTTTTACCTAAGTTGTCGAAATCAACTCGAAATTTTCTAAGTCAGGTCTTATAAGAATGAATTTGTCATCTGATTCATATATCTCAAAATAAACTCGACCTATATACTTCACAACTTCGACAGCTTGATAGTTAGGTATCTATCTATATCTTAATAATATAAAAATGAACTGACCATTTCGGCTCTTGAAAACACTCTGACCGAAGTTTTTATGATCAAAATTGTGTTGTGCGTGTTATTAAGTTTGTACACAAATAATCGAGAACTGGACCTATTAGTTTTAAGCCGACTCCGAACAGCTAATATGCATGTTCTCAAGAATCTTTATATGTCATAATCAACTCTCTGAGGTTTGCCAGAGGTCTGCAGACAGGTGACTGCCGAACAGAAAAATGAATTCAACTGAAAAAACTTTCTGTGTCAGATGGAAATTGAACCATGGTTCCTCTGGCGTATGGGCCACGCACTTTACCCACGGTGCCACGCCAGTTTCTGTAACTAGGCAGCGTTATAACAGTATTTAAGCGTTTGTTTTATGGTATTGAGACGCTCTCTTAATTTTGGAACTTCAACATTATCATTTAGATCAGCAATGCCGAGCTCCTAACTCTTTCCACTCCTTTCACTCTTTTCACTCTTTTTACTCTTTTCACTCTTTTCACTCTTTTCGCTCTTGTCATTCTTTTCACTTTTTTCACTCTTTTCACTCCTTTCACTCCTTTCACTCTTTTCACTCTTGTCATTCTTTTCACTCTTTTCACTCCTTTTACTCTTTTCGCTCTTTTCGCTCTTTTCACTCTTTTCACTGTTTTCACTCTTTTCACTCTTTTCACTCTTTTCACTCTATTCAATCTTTTCACTCTTGTCATTCTTTTCACTCTTTTCACTCTTTTCACTCTTTTCACTCTTTTTACTCTTTTTACTCTTTCCACTCTTAACAAAAACTTGAATATTATAATGTTTTTTGTAATTTGCTGAATTCAATCAACACTCTCACGCTTGCTTCTAACTGTTTTGTTGTTTCATGTATTTACGAACCATCGATCGTTTTTTTAAATTTCAATATATGCGTGATCCTGTGAGATGTCAGCATACTTTTTGTTAATTCAGCAGAAGCTAACAACAAAATTAACCTTTCTTGCCAAAGTTTAGCAAAGTATCATTTTAAAGGATATTGATGAAGTCAAGGAATGAACTAATTTTAAAATTCATCAATATTTAACATTGAACCTTGGCCTTGTCAGAACTGGGGGTGGAGGATTTTCTCGCGAGTCTCATTCATCAGATGCTCTTGGGCAGAGTAGTGAACTCAGAACTGAGAGGATCTTCTACCCGCAGGTTTGTAAGCCGGGAGACTCCGCAAGGGGGAGTTTTGTCTCTGCTTCTGTGATCCGTGACGGTTGCGTGTTATGGAGGGGGAAGGCTACAAGGCATCAGCATATGCTGATGATATCGCTCTTGTCTTTAAAGGAAAATTTCCTCAAACTCTCTGTCAACTCATGGAGAAAGCACTCTTAATCTTTTCGAGATGGGCGTCCTTTTGTGGTTTAAGTGTAAACACGGAGAAAACAGATCTCATCCTTTTCACTAGGAAAAGTTGACACCCTCTTAAATTAGGCCTTTATTGGTATACCCATGTCCTCCTTTAAACTCCGGTGCAGGAACTGATCTTTAAGTCTTGCACAAGAACGCTGGGAACACCTCGCCACATGTAGGACAGCAAGTTAACGTGGCCTTTCTACAACCTAAAGCGCACCAACTCACTACTTGAGCTAAGCTAAGCTCACGGGTCACTGTCTAATCGGAACGCATGCTCTTCGGTTAGGACCAATATCTTATGATTTTTGCGGATGCTGCAAGGGTGAAGAAGAACTAGAAAATATTCAGCACTTTGTCTGCGAATGCTCGGCGTTACCAAGAAGGAGAATGGCAACTCTGGGACATTCCTTCATAAATGAACTTACCGAAGTCTCATGCCTGGAAATCAAGCATATCCTAAAGTTCATCATCCATTCGAACTGGTTTGCTGAGGAGGGAAATCTCTCATAGGTATTACTGCCATATCTCTCTCAAGAAGATACAAGAGGATATCCCCAGTTTCTCTGTGTAAGAGCTTTTACTTTGATAGCTTTTTTCACCTTATAAAAGGAAAGAGAACTCATATTCGATCGTCACCACTCAAGTACTAATAAATTTAAAAACTATTTCAGTGGGAATGCAAAGACACTGCGATATTCGTAAAGACCTATTTATTGGACTTAGATTTTGCTAAATGTTAAAACTATTCAGATTCTTACCGCTTTGCTTTCGAGATAGTTAACACGAATACCGTAGCATTTTTTTTTTTTTTTGTAGTATTTGGAGCATCCTTTAAAGTTTGCTAATGTACATTTTAGAGAGCATCAATATCAACTATTATAATTTGTCAAATACTTCCTTGTATATTCCCAACTCAAGATAAACAATAGAAAATTACGAAATAATATCCTTGCTAAGCGTTGCATAAATCAAATATTTGTGCAGCACATCGAAAGATTGATGAAGTAGAGTTCAAGAAAATAGTATCTGCTCCACTCACTAGAGGAGACATGACAGTGTGATGTAAGCACACCACAAGAACGCTACAACGACACTTGCCACAGGATTGATAAATGCAAGGAACTGGTTCAACCAGGTTTTTTTGTATTTTTTTTTTCTCTTAACAATAAAAATAAAATCCCAGCTAAGCTAGCATCATGCAACGAAAAGCATGAAAAGCTGATTGAAATGTCAATGAAACAAATGCGGCAAGATGCATGTCTAAGTGCACAAATACATGCATTCAAAGGATATATAGACATAATTCCAGTATCATGCAGGCATGATATGGTGAGAAGGAGAGAAAAAAGCAACGATGTATTTCTTGTGCTGCATATTGCCAGCGAGTGATATGAAGAGTTGCTATTTCCATGAGCTATTTGCAGACAATGTGGAGCTTGCTCCACTTGAAAACACCTCGAGGTAAGGCATAAAAGTTCAAGTATTCATTCGACTTGGTTATTTTTACGCTTTTATTGTTTGTCACTGCGGCAATGTAAACCAATCAATGTGCAAACATAACCAACTATTTGAAGCTGCCTTCAAAGTGAATCTGAAGACTGCAGCAATAGCAGCAGCTCAGTGAAGACTACGTCATGATGACGTAATCTACACGCCAATCTTTAAGCGCAGTCAAACACTTGAATGCTGTTGATAGCAAATTTGTTGTTGCTGTGGTTTTGCTGCTACAAACACTGCGGCAGTTCGTGTTCAAATAAACTCACTCACACACACGCACACAGCAACCGTGACACCTACAATCTTCTTACAGCACGTTGTAATCGGCAACGCAACGCTTCACTTGGCATGCTTCGGTAACATTTTAATTTAAGCTCATGTTTGTGGAGTTTTTTATACAAAATATTTATTTTTTTTTTTCTATATTGCGTCTATTCTGTGTTTGTTGATTCAGAATGAGTGTGTGTAAATTTGTGTATGCTGTGATTTTTGCAAAGTGGGTGTGTGGGTGGCTATTTATTTATGCGTTGACGATGTGTTGCACAGAATATGTTGTCATGCATATTTTTCTCAATTGAAATTGGATTATTTAACAACGTGTCATCGTGTCATGCTGACGCATCATTGAAGAAGCGTCATCATCTTTATTGTCGCAACACATTCAACACATAACTTCTTCAAGCCTATCAGCAACCTGGTGCTGCTGATACGCAGCTTTTGCGTTTATTCTTTTATATTTTTTTAATAAGTACGGAATACATATTATTCAGGATAACTTTTGTGGTTGTCATATGATATATATTTTTGTTTTTTTGTTTTTTTTTTTTGTCATCTTATGTGATGGCAAAACTTTTTTTGTCATAATTTTTGAATGCTCGTATTTCTGTGCTGCATTGAAAACACTTAAATTAGGCACAGACATGAAATTAGTAGATTTCGCAGCTTCTTTTTAATTATATGTGTGTGTGAAGGAGACAGATAATAAAGAGCATATCAATCAATCTAATATATCGCATTAATTACGCTCCATAAATGCCAATTTCAAGCATTTTGTTTAATTTTTCTTTTTGTGGTATCTTCAATCTCATGATAGCACGGTAGCATGGTAGCATTCTTCCCATTACATAATGCCTGTAATTTTTATTAAATCCAGCTGCACTTGAATGCCGCACAGTGGTTGAGTTCCATATAAAAATTATCAACAAATAGCAGATCACTAACACTCAATTCGGGTTGTGGATAGTGCCCAGTAATACATAGACTTGCACTTCTTGGAACTTTTGCAAATTTCTGAAGTGTAGTTGTCTTTTCAAGGGCCCTCCACCATACCAGTGAGCTATAAATAAGTATGGGGAGAAAAGTTGCCGTATAAATCCAGCGTACTATTTTGGGGGAAAACCCCATTTCTTACCTATCGATTTTTTAAAGGCAAATAGAGCTTTATTTGCCTTTTTAATGCGCTCTTTTATGTTATAATTCCAGATAAGTTTCTTATCCAGAATAACTCTTAGGCACTTCGAACTGTCACTAAAGAGCAACCTCGTGCTGTTCCGACAGGGAGGTTCTGAGTTGGGGATATTATATTTCCTAGTGAAAGGAATGAGATCTGTTTCTCTGGGTTTGCACTTAAACCACAAGAGGACGCCCATCTCGAAAGAATTAAGAGTGCTCTCTGCATGAGTTCACAGAGAGTTTGAAGAAACTTTCCGTCAATCAATTAAAGCTATTATACTACCTACAATTGTTCATATTATATCACAAATATAAATGTTTTATCTACCCACAATCACGCCCATCTCCCATATAACACAAAAATGTTAATCGATGTTTTCGAATTCTTCGTATAAAAACGAGATCAACCTCTCAAAAATCTTGTACATATACGCAGAATTGAAAAAATTTTGTTTCACCCACCCGCTTAGTTTTATGAATGCCGAAAAAGAAAAATATATTGTTTTTTATTCGTTCATTATATCATTATATATATTTTCGATAATTTAATCTCAGTTATTTGAAGAGTCTTCAAAACTTTCGGAGTGACTTTCTCGTACTGTGTAGTGCAGCAGACAAACAGCCACGACTTGCCATTTCATGACATAACCAAAAATTGCGTCTTCTCAAACTTTAATACTGAGATGAAGTCCACCAAACCCCAGAGTGTCCACCTTGGGGGACTGTCCCCTATATGAAGAAAAATTGTTGACTAGCGAGTATTTATTTTTCTCAAATACTCAAGGAGTATATGTATATTTTTCTCAAAATGCGTTTTGAAGCATACACCTGGGCTTTGTTATATTCCGAGCTTAAGACGTTTTTATGAAAGGGTTCTTATATTTGCTTTACTTGACATTGTGATGGTTTTATCACTATATGACTAAAAGTATACTGAGCAAAATTTTTGTAGTACTGTGCCACACAAATTAAGAAGTTTTTATTTGTTTCAAACGCTCTAAGTTTTTTTTTCAAATAAGAGGCCGGAGAGCCTAATATTGGCTCAGTTTTATTTTCTCAATATTTAAGTTAAATAACAAACAAGTTAATGTCCGTTTTTAAAAAAAATTTTAAAGCCTAGCTATGAATACAAGTCACACTTTATGAAAAGATATTTTTCTTCACAATGTCTGATTAAGTTTCTTCCTGAAAGTACGCTAAAAGATTGTTGGATTTCTCTGCCTTGAGACGTAACAAGTCTTTCTTTTCAAAATGTGTTTTAATTTAAAAGCATACTGTTGGGATAAGTTCCAGTAAGTGTTTAACGTAGACACCTGCCTTGATGGCTCTATTCTACGGTGCAACTTGGTACAAGGAGTCTATGGGTTCAAGGAAATGACGTCCAGTAGATAAATTTGCAGGAACGCCAATTTAGCAACGTATGATAATTAACGTCCATCCAATATAGATGATCTTCCGGACGCTAAAACCAGCTACGTTTCATTAGCGTACTTCCGACAATCCACTGCACCCCACTTCCTTGATGCCGGACGAGACCAACGCCCTACTTTATAGCCTCAATAACGGTTCCATGACCACACGTAAGCATATTTAATTTAATAAATATCCTGTGTGGATTGTGTAACGATAATGGAACCATAGTACCAATCATGGAAGGCTAGTGTTATCACCGTGCACATTTCTTGGTAGAAATCGATACTGATCTAAGATCTCTGACAATTTGGGGCATTTTCACGGTGTATACAAGTGCAACTCCACGCCGATCACCACAGACCTGCACGTGAGATTGTGCTACCACAGCCAGCACGAAACTCCCCGAAGGGCCAAACCTGTGATAGTCTCCTGGGCTAAAGGATTTGCCCCGACATAGCACTTACACACATGGGCATATATCGTATCACACATGACTGCGAAGAATATAATTCAACACTTACTACACTAAGATCAACCATGAGCCACCAAATGACGTCCAACAGCCTGTCCAGCATCACCAATTTGCGCTACTGAGACCACTTTTGGCGGAAGTGAACTCATCACGCCCATAATCCACCTGAACAATCTGAGACCACCTTTGAATTGGCAACTAAAGTGAGTCTCTTCAGGCTCTTAATGCTTCAGTTAATACATCTGGCTTACGCCTTCAGTTACTTCACATTATTTATTGACTCTGATCTACGCCCTTTCGAAAGTTCGCGTTTTTTGCTCCGAGTTTAATAGCTCACACCATTACTACATACTCCATCGCTACAAGTTTTATAGCTTCACTATATCACTTTTGGAGTAAGTAATATTCCGAGTTCAAAAACATTTTTATGAAACATCTTAATACACAGGGTGGTCCAAATACAGGTTATTTTGTAATCATATGCTGCCATGTAACTCTGATGGATATGTTTTGTGGGATGTCGTTAAAGATCAATGCAATACGGAGAATCCAAAACAATACAGACCCTTAAATCAATTATACTACTGAAAGCGACATATAAGATGGAGGAAGAAATCGTCAACAAGGCCTTGGAAAATTGGTTTGACACGATGAGTAAAGTCGGCCGGGGAAATTTTTGTTCTCCAAATAAAGCCATAATAAACAGAGTTTTATTCATTTAATTTAATTTTTAAAATATCGTAAATTTGCACAAGTCTGTGCAATAACATTTTTTAACCCTCCGTCGGTCAAATTTTTCGATAACCTTTGGACGGTTGGATGTGGTCTGGCCAGAACCCTAAACATTGACGTGTATTTATATGGGAAAATATCGTTATTCGTGTCAAATTCAAACGTTATTATGATTTTAGGAAAAGTCAAGAGATTTTAAGACAATAGCTGAACTGGAAATATATTTCAAATAGCATTAAAATCGAAAAAAGTCTGGCCAGAACCATCTGACCGACGGAAGGTTAATACGTACAAAAATTAAGGCTGTCACGTAGCAATAGAACATATGCATATTGTTGGTCACATATGGGTTAAAATAAATAAAAGCTTCATATTTTTATTGCTGCATATCAGAGAGCTGGCAAAGGACTCTGCTTAATTTTTGAAAGACTTTTTTGTACTACTTGTAGTTAGGAAGTTATAAGTGTTTAAAAAAGACTGTCACGTTACATACTTTTGCAAGTGAGTTTTGTATTTATTAAGAGTTTGTAATAAACTCTGCAACAAATTCTGGTCTTCTTCTGAAGAAAATAAATTTTTGTTAAACTATGTTAGAGTTAATGCATGAAGGAAGGGGGAGGATATTGAATTTTAATGAAATAATGCGTAAACAACATTGAAAATTGCAAAAATTTGAGACTGGCTCTGCTAGAAAAAAGTCACTGACGTGTACGCATTTTTTTTATAAATTAAATCTTTTGCAAAAATGGTTACTGGGCAATTCTTAAACGAACAAAAAAAAAAAAAAGTAAAAATATTTATCAAATGATTTATGAAGTTTTTGTACACTTTGCAACCACTGTGCGATGCCATGTGTGCCATCATGTTTCAGCTACTTATTAATTTTGAATTAATGTTCATCATACGCCATGTTGTGCGCCACATTAAAAAATGTACTTGCTCCTCCACCAGCCAAGTATTTGCTTTTATACAAGTCAACAGCAATATTTATTTACAAGCCAATCTGAAGTAAACATGCTCCCGCATTGCCCTGCATTTAAATTAAAGCATAAATCAAGTCCTTCTCACACAAACACAAGGTGGAAATATGCCTGCATTTGCCTCTTTTGAATTTATAATCAATTATTTAAATTTTATTGGCTATTAAAGTGAAATGTTTTGTAGTTATTGTTGCCTGCTTGTGTTGTGTTAACCTGTCCAACACATTTAAAGCTTATTTTATAATATGTATGCCATGCGTACACAAACTGATGTGCGTGCATGTATGTCTGTCTACCTTCTGCCTGCTGTTGGTGTTGTGCAAAGAAATGTTCAATTTTTAATTGCATATGTTGGTATGCGTAAATCACACACACTCATACATGCACAAACAATCAAGTTGAGTTGGCATATAAATACAAATATAGCTTTTATATACAAACATTTACACACATGGACACCACCAATGCAACTCATTATTTGAGCGGAAGCAATATTCGCTTCCGTTTCAATGGCTGTAAGCTATTGCTTTTGTTTTAAATTTTTCATGTTTTCTGTTGATGTTTTTTTATGTTGGAATTCTTGTGTTATTTTTATTTTGTTCAGTGCAGCTTTCAATAATAGTTTTCAACAAAAGTTATTTTCTTTTTATAATTTAAATAAAGCGCAGAGCTACGCTGTTTTTCTAGGCTGCTTTAAATATTAATTTTTAAAATCTTCATCTTCATTAAGTATAAAGTATAAAGTATAAAGTATAAAGTATAAAGTATAAAGTATAAAGTATAAAGTATAAAGTATAAAGTATAAAGTATAAAGTATAAAGTATAAAGTATAAAGTATAAAGTATAAAGTATAAAGTATAAAGTATAAAGTATAAAGTATAAAGTATAAAGTATAAAGTATAAAGTATAAAGTATAAAGTATAAAGTATAAAGTATAAAGTATAAAGTATAAAGTATAAAGTATAAAGTATAAAGTATAAAGTATAAAGTATAAAGTATAAAGTATAAAGTATAAAGTATAAAGTATAAAGTATAAAGTATAAAGTATAAAGTATAAAGTATAAAGTATAAAGTATAAAGTATAAAGTATAAAGTATAAAGTATAAAGTATAAAGTATAAAGTATAAAGTATAAAGTATAAAGTATAAAGTATAAAGTATAAAGTATAAAGTATAAAGTATAAAGTATAAAGTATAAAGTATAAAGTATAAAGTATAAAGTATAAAGTATAAAGTATAAAGTATAAAGTATAAAGTATAAAGTATAAAGTATAAAGTATAAAGTATAAAGTATAAAGTATAAAGTATAAAGTAAAAAGTATAAAGTATAAAGTATAAAGTATAAAGTATAAAGTATAAAGTATAAAGTATAAAGTATAAAGTATAAAGTATAAAGTATAAAGTATAAAGTATAAAGTATAAAGTATAAAGTATAAAGTATAAAGTATAAAGTATAAAGTATAAAGTATAAAGTATAAAGTATAAAGTATAAAGTATAAAGTATAAAGTATAAAGTATAAAGTATAAAGTATAAAGTATAAAGTATAAAGTATAAAGTATAAAGTATAAAGTATAAAGTATAAAGTGTAAAGTGTGTGGAAAAGTCTGCCCAGTTCCTGTCAAAATGATATTCGCGTAAATCTAGATTTTTAAAGTTTACATTTTGGAGTTAATAAACATCAATTTTATTGCACGAAGGTTTTAAAAAATATATGGTTTTGGAATTAATAGTCATTGTTCTGACCTTTCTTTTATTTCAAAGTTACTTTTTCTTCTTCTTTGCATAGCTAAATATTTCAAACTCAGAGTAAAAGTAAATTATTCCATTTCAGAATTCTTTGCATTTTTACAACCAATATAAATACTTTACTTTTTCCATAATTGCCATAATAATGTTCGGAAGCTTAGCCAGCTCCATAGTTATTTAAAGTATTTCTCTATAGCTAGCTCTTTGCCGTTTCAAAAAAGCTTTTTTATGCGCTTATGTTAGAGGATTTCTACAACCAATAAAAATTTTATTGCTTTATGTGCTTCACCACACGCTGAAGATTTTACAACTTTACACTTACCACTCCAAGCAACAGTTTTCTTAACTTTTTGCAACTAAGAAGGTTCTTGTAAGCTGCAGTAATATATTTTCTTTTTGCCTTTTTCAAAATAATTTTCCCTCCAGCACTACTAAAAACTTGGCGTTCTCTTCTTCGCAGTTGAACCATAACAACTACCACAAGAAACAAACAATAATTATTTCTTTGAATACTTCCTTGATGGTACAAGAAAATTTTTGCATGCAGCGCTTCAATTAAATAAATTTTACAGCCGATTAATTGCAGTTGTAGTAAAGAGCTTAAGTGGCAGTAAAGAAGAACTCTACCTTTATATTCTTCTACACTGCAACCCACCCCCTTCCAACTTTGTTATTGACTACCTTTGCATTGAACTTTTTGCTTATTCGTTTGTGTTACGCTTGCTTTTAAAAGCTTTGCCAACTCGTGCATCAACATTGTTAACGCCCACATTTCACACCCACTTAAGCGGCATCTCTACCACTTCTACAATTTATTCACATTACTCTGGGTTGTGTGTGTGTGTGTGTGTGTGTGTGTGTGTGTCTGTTTGTGCGTAGGTGTGTTCATCCGCTTGACTGCCACCTACACTGAGCCCTTTGTGCGTATGTCGATTGTTATAATGCGTCTGTGAGTGACTCTTATGCACACACTTATTTGCTTTGCTTGCTGCACAGTTGGACTTGAACTGCAGCTTTTTGCTGCTAATGTGTGCCATATGCATGACTTACACAAAAGTGTGAGTAAGAATTTTTTTTATTTTTTTATTTTTGTGTTCACACTGACCTCTTCTTTAGTGCTTATGCTCGCTTTGTACCCAGTTAAAACTATTAAATGCAGCAATTTTCTTGTTAGACGCCATTTGCACGTTCGTTCACTCTTTGGTTTGTTTTTTTTCCACCCCTAGTTTATTTGCAGTATTTTAATTTAAATTTTTATCTTTTTTGCAATATTTTTTTGTTTTCTGGGATATTGCAGGAATTTTAAGATGAGAAAAGTTAAGTGAGTCTTTCGAAACATTTTTGAATTGTGTGCCTATTGTTATATAAGTTGTATCAGCAAGATTTGCAGGATTTGCTTTTTTAATAATACAGGCAATTGATTTGATAAAGTTTGGACAGTTGTATTGCAAAGTAAAAGTAAATGAACTCTTTATTAGAACATTTAATGTGACCGTTATATCTATATTTTATTTTAAAACGGTTTTTCTTTTGGGAGTCGCTGAGGGAGAACGCTTATACATTTAAATATACTTGAGGTATCTAAACAAAAGAAATGTCATGTTGATGTGCCAACTATCGAACAACTTTTCAAATTTTCAAAATTTCAAAACCATGGTTAGAATGGCTACATTTCTCTAAAAGGATATCCAAATGATTAATTGACGAAACTTTTTCATATTAATTATCAGTAGAATATTAAGTAGAATAATCTGTCGTTGAAAAGTTATTCTTTAAATTTGTTTGTCAAATATTTGGAAATTGTCAAACTATCAAATATTGTCAAACATTGTCAAATATTGTCAAATATTGTCATATATTGTCAAATATTATCAATTCTGAAAAGCTATTTTTTAAATTTTTGTTTGTCAAATATTTGGAAATTTACAAATATTGTCAAACGTTGTCATATATTGTCAAACTGTCAAAAATTGTCAAATGAGAAAAAAATAAAAAATATACAGATGCTGAACGATTTTGATCTAACCACCAATGTTGTTCAAGGTTTTGACCAAAGTTGAAAAATGGACATCTTCCACAAAATTTTCAAAAACGTAGTTGGAATGACTAATTTTCTTTAAAAAGCTATCAAAATGATTAGTTGCCGAAATTTTTTCTTATTATATATCAGTAGAATATTGAGTAGTATAACCTGTCGTTGAAAAATTTTTTGAAATTTTTTTTTACCAATTTGTCAAATATTTGGAAATTGTCAAATATTGTAAAATTGTCATATATTTTCAAATTGTTAAAAATTGTCAAATGAGAAAAAAAATTAAAAAGTATGAAGATGCTGAACGATTTTGATCTAACCACCAAGATTGTTCAAGGTTTTGACCAAGATTGAAAAATGGACATCTTCCACAAAATTTTCAAAACCCTTGTTGGAATGACTATTTTTCTCTAAAAAGCTATCAAAATGATTAATTGCCAAAATTTTTTCATTTTAGATATCAGTAGAATATTGAGTAGAATAATCATCGTTGAAAAATTATTTTTTTTTAAATTTTTTTTGCCAAATTGTCATATATTTGAATATTGTCATATATTGTCAAATATTGTCAAACTTTCAAATATTGTTAAACTGTCAAATATTTTCATATATTGTCAAATATTGACAAATATTGTCAAATTGTCAAGTATTGTCAAATATTGTCATATATTGTCAAATATTGTCAAATATTGTCAAATTGTCAAAAATTGTCAAGACACAAAGGTGGTTCGCAAGATTTTCGATAGTAAAACTAGAAGAGTTGCATTGGCTGAGTTAAAGGCATAACACTTGCATCAAATTAAATATGTTTCTACTGCTTTACTCAAAATATCCAACAAAGCCTTACAAAGTACATCCCTATTTAAATTTCATTCAATTTTCAAATCAAGACAAAGCCCAAGACGAATTTTCAAACTAGGGTTAAGCCAAATAATACTACGTTTAATTTCATTGCTTTAAGTCATGACCCTAATTAAGACCCGGTCAAAATTAGGAAAATTCCAAACATCCCTCTCAGACTTAGGATTAGTCCTGCATATTTCACGGATTTTGAAACTATCCCGTTTGTGGTTGAATAATTATAACTGTTCAAAGGAACAAAAAGAAATGCTAGCGTGATTGACTGCCATCCTGAATTTGAGTCCCGGCCAGTCTTTTGTGTTCACCTTTTTCAATTTTTTCTTATTTCTACTCCTGGGCTGGTAGTCAAGTATCTGTAATCGAGTCTGCAGAAACGGCTGTTCAGAAAAAAATAATTTCAATTGAATAAATGTTCTAATTTATCTTGGATTCGAACCTCAGAGCTTCGCTACTCGAGAAAATTGGCACCGAACCTCAGCCTCAAACCTCAGTAATATAACCATTTTACTAAGTATACTTTTAGGCAAGGACTGCTGATATGAACTAGGTAAAGGTAAATTTGAGAAAGCAAATACAAGAACCTTTTCATAACAATGTGACTTCAACTCGAAATATCAGAGAGCCCAAAAAGTATGCTTCAGTTTTCATAAATTTTTTTAAGCAATTTATTACGAAACGCATGAGAATTTTACTTAAAACCAAAAGCTTTATTTTTTTTAATTTTTTATAGTGGTTTTGTGAAAGTATAGTAAAAAGGGGCGTGGCATTTTTCAACTCTACAGGTATTTATTCAATTTTTGAGAAAGTAATTTTGATTTTAGTTTAATAAGAATGAATGTAAGACGTGCCAATGTTTCATGTTATATGGGCGGTTGGTTGTGTTTGTAGTTGAATTTGAAGATATTGGGTTTTTAAGCAAAAAGTTGCAAAAATAAAAATATATGAATTCTAAATTTTTTGTCAAAAATACAATTTTCAAAATTTTCTTTTTATAATAGACCTTTCGGTGAATATAAGCTTACAGATTAAAACACCGCCAATTTTTGTTTTTTGTTTCAGACAAGCTAATCAGCTGATTTCGTGAAGGGAGTGAGCGTCCATTTTTTCGAGGGAGGTGTCCTCAGAGCGCTATTACTTTGATTCTAATGAATATTGTTAGCTAAATATTTATATGTGTACTTTTGAACACTTTTTGAAATGATAAAAACTCCAAAGTTCTATATCTTCATTGGTTCTCACAAAAATATCCCAGAAAATGCTTAAAAATCCGACCGTCAAACTAGAGAACCCCCTTAAATGCGGTATAATTTTGGTTTTGAGTGTTTTATTAACAAAGGAATTACTTCTCGTCAACGAAACAAATTTAAGAGTTATCACTAATGTAGCGATTGACACATGCACACTTCCATTTTATTTTTATTTTGTTTTTTTTTATTCTTAACACTTTACACAACATCGTGAATACCCGTCATAATATTTTAGTGAATTTAAATTTTAGTTAACTAAGAATATGAATAATAAAAAGTTTAAAATACAATTAAATACCTTTAAATCGTCTTGGACCATAAGTACTGCTTAATTCCACTGAAAAGAAAGAAATGAGAATGTAATCAAAAAATTTTTAATAGAATTATTCTTAAATTCAATACTCAATCATTTTAATATGAAATGGCATAAATTCTGACTTAATGTTTTGAATCCTTAAAAAATTAGTTTTCCTTAAAGAAGAAAACAAAAAATACAAACAATCCCTACTGCACATAAAATACGCATTTAGTTGACTGCTGCTCTTTGCTAGCCATGACTTTGCTGCTGATTGTGATTTATTTCAAATTGTTTTTTAGAAACTTAGTTTTTGTCGACTTTTTGCAACTTTAATGTGACTTTAAAAGTACATCAGCCAGAGGACATTCCACAAGGATTTCGAAGAAAAAAAGAAAAAAAACTATTAAAAACTAACTTACAGAGCGACATGGTGGGAACGGACAGACAAACAGCCGTACGGTCCAACACAATGCCATGTATAGCCATTATGCTACAAGATACAAATTTACTTCTGCTGTCAACGTGCTCATACGACGCACACAAGCAGACTGATGCTGATGCTTGCTCCAACTCCTATTTTGCTGCCTCATCTTCTTGTACTGCTGCTCTTGCCGCTGCTGCTACTGTTGCTACGCTGCCTCTGTTATAGCAAGAACTTGGACTTCAACTTCCGCTTTTGTGACTTTTGATTGTTGCGGATAGCAAGAATTTGTTAAGCACGAAGTCGATGTTGTCGCCGCCGTAGGGGGCACAACAGGGCAGAGCAAGCATGTAGTAAAAGATAACTATATGTGTGTATAACAGACAGACAGACAAACATACTACTTCTTCTTCTTTTTCATAGCTGTGTGTGTCCTTGTCTGCAACAAGCAAATTTCCGACAAAGCAGCAATATTAGTTGTACGTTAAGACATAAAAGTTTGGCCAAAAAAGACACAAAAATATTAGAAATAAAAATTGAAATTCAAAATTAATGCAAATGACAGCCATAGCAGCAGAGTTCCAGATAAAATATAAGCCACACGCACACATTCTCAAATGCACATTCTGAAAAGAATGTAACAAATATTAAAAGGCAAGCACGTATGGCATTACAACTGAAATTAACAAAATAAAAAAAAAACCAGAGCATACAGCCAGGCGCTTTTGAAAATTAAAATTTTTATCAAATGTCGCATCGTACAAATATATTTCATGTACATAATAAAATAATATTTTTATATGTACTCGTATTTTCACAACATGTAAAAGATTTTTTTTTTTATTTCTTTTCAGCAGGTTGTAGCCTACATTAAATATTTTCGAAATATTTAAAGGGTTATTTTTTCAGTATAGCTTTAGAAATAGTACTTTGTGCGTAAAAAGCCAATAATTTTGTAAGCTTTTCAAGTAAGAATTTGTTTGGATGCTCGAAGAGATTATTTTTTTCAACTAAAACTTAGTTTTTTATGAAAAGCAAACTCGTTTAAACTGTATTCTTTCAAATAGCGAATGCCTGAAACTATGCATTATATTTTGTAGAAACTGTGATACATTTTGTGGCGTTCGATGAAAGTTGAGTCTCATACAATAATTGTCAATAAATTAAAGGATTTCTTCACAATTCTTAGAAAATACTCGGAATTAGATCACAGAGAATACCACCTTGGTCAAAAAATTGCCGGAATCTATTCAGGAAATTAAAAATACAAGATTATACATCAAAATCGATATTGTCCCCCCCTTCAAAGTGCTCCCCATCAACTGCAACGCATTTATGCCAGCGCTTGATACAATACTCGAAACATATTTTATATTCGGTTTGCGGTATGCCCATCAGAACCATCTTCGATTTTTCCATGAGCTCGTCTTGGGTGCTGAAACACATTCCGCGAAGCAGTTTCTTGAGTTGACCGAATAAGAAAAAGTCACGGGGAGCCAAATCAGGTGAATTCGGTGGTTGTTGAATGGTTATCGTTTCGTTTTAAGCCAAATGTTCACGGATAACGATGGTGGTGGTGGTGATCGTAGTTCAAGATCCACGAGTTGTTTGCACACAAATCCGGTCTTTTTTCGCGAATTGCTTCACGCAAACGTCTCATAACGCCCAAACAATACTCCTTGTTGACTGTTTGGCCTTGTGGAAGGAATTCATGATATAAAACACCCTTATAGTCCATGAAAACTGTGAGCATCGCCTTCTTTTTCGACTGAAAACGACGTGGTTTTTTCGGTCGCGGCTCATTCGGTGCACGCCATTCACTCGCTTGATATCTGGATTTCGTGTCATACTCATAAATCCACATCTCGTCTACAGTAATGATCCGTGTGATGAATGTTGGCTCGGATTCGGCCTTGGAAATCATGTCTTTTGCGACGTCAACACTTGGGCTTTTTTGCATAAAAGTCAGGTCTTTCGGCACCAGCTTTGCAGCTACACGTCTGGGGCCCAAATCATTAACCAAAATGTCTCAAACGGATCCAAAAGCAATGTCCAAATCCTCTGTCATCTCTCTAATGGTCATAAACGGGTATGGGCACCACTACATTTAAAGCTTCTGAGCTGTTTCTTTGTTTCTCTTTTGTCTTTGATTTGTTGTTGTCTTTTGTGTTGCTACATAAGCTTTTGCTCTCAATTCTTACTCTCAACGCTCCCAGAGCGCTCTCTGCCCATACCCGGTCATAAATTAAAAATACATCTCAAAAAATAAATTTCTTCAGATAAGCAGCTGCTGCAATACGGCGCTATGTGTTGAAGACACAAATATTATTGACATTTATGGCAAGACTACTTTGTTTTTCTGTTTTTTTTTCCCATCCATGGGATGTCCCAGGTTCATCATCTATATGTAAAATCTCCGACAGTCTTAGTCTCATTGATTGTGGCAAGTTGAAGTGCGTTTACCGATCTCTTTAGTGAGGTTCAATTAGTTTCATAGCCAAATTGTCCAAATTGACCACGTCCATTGTTCATAGCCAACGACGTAGTGGTTTTGCGTCTTGATTGTTGGCTGTATGTATCACCTGGCTGTTTATGGTACTAACATAGAGAAAAGCGTAAAAGACTACCATAGGCCGTCGCCTTGTTGCTCGAGCACAATTATTATTCGCACATAAACGATCCACGACATCGACGCCACCTTTGGTGTCATTGTAACTCAAAATTATATCCAGCTTTTTAGATTCAGCATCGACTTTAGCTTCATCGTGCATTGCACTAATAAGAAGAACATTTTTTCCTTTCCTTGGCACATGTAACACTAAAACCATGTTGTCATGAAAACCAAACATATTGGATTTAACTTTTCGACCACGCTGTTATGTTGAAGTCTGTAGGAATTTCCTTCTTGTTCTTCCTGATTGTTTCGACGTTAAACCCTTTTGCAGTAATGCTTCAGCTAAGGGTGTACCAGTGTACCAATGATCAGTTGTGACGTTGCGACCTGTATTGAAAATCGGTTCGCATAATCTTTGAATAACAGCAAAGCCAGAATTGTCGAAATTGTATGGGCCTGCTTGTGATTTTTTTTCTTTTTATTTTGGCGTCACAAAGGGCTTCAACTTTGATGCCATATGGATTTGGTTTGTTTGGAATGTATTGCCTAAATGAGCACCTTCCGCGAAATCCTTCCAACTTCTCCTTTATAGTTACAAAAGCAGATAAAGTGTAATAAGCCTTACAATTGTGAACGAATTTCTCGAAAATGGCAGATTTTGTCAAATTGCTTTCTATTTCCCTTGTAGTAGCATCATCAAACCTCAAAACTCGCAGAAAAAATTGAAATCTCTGGGCGGACATTGAAAGCCGAAATATTTCAATCGAAGCACCATCCGTTCGAAACAACTTTTCAACGTCCAGATGATAAGATTTTTTAACACCAGCTAGAAGGAGCAATCCTATCAGGCAATATATTTCCTTGAAATCAAACTCTTTGGCATATGTTTCTTTGCTAAATTTATCCTTCACGGGAGCAATATATTGGTTGGTATACTTGACAATTATATGAATAATAGAGTCCTCAAAAAAGTTTCTCCAAATTCCAAGAAGGTCTTTTTCATTGGCTATAACCTACTTTGGTCCTGGTAACAGTGAAACTATGTTGACACTTCTAGTAGAACAGATTGTCGCGGAGGTATCTTATTCCATTTCGTACTTTTGTCTTTTCCAATATAAAATAAAGAGTTGTTGTTACCTGAAAGCTCTCGATCATTCAATTCCTCTTCGCTGTCTGAATTTTGTACATCCTCTGGTTCATGATCATTCTCAATTCACTATCTGAAGAACTTGGTGGTTTGTCCTCATCAAGTGGTGTTTCTTGTGGAAGGTATTTTTATTAAATTTTTTGCAACTCTTAGATAATTGCTACATTAAAGCCGAAAAATATGCAACATATTTTGCAATCATATTTATTTTATATCAATTTTTAATTAGCTGGAAAATTGAAGGCATAAAATCAAATTTTCTACAATTTCCAAACACTTGCTAAGGAAACCTACTTGTGTCGCTTTTGCGTAAGAATTTGTATTTATTTTTTTTTTATTTTTCCATACTTCTTCGAAGCTTTTTTCTAGTCTACTCCATTCATTGTTCTTGCACGTAAAATAAAGAGAGAAAAAAAAAAATTAAAAATTCCATTTCATGCGCTCGTGACTTCAACGTAACACTTGAAGGGAGCGCCACCAGCAGCTTATTGCCTACAATCAGTGTTGCTCTGTTGCTGTTGTTGTTGTTGTTGTTGCTATTACTGCAGTAAAGTGCTTTTTAGTGTAAATTTTATTTGCTACTATTTTTTTTTTTTTTTTGTTTTTTTTTAGATATGTTGTGGCTCAGCGTGACCACAAGCGACACGGCCTGCTAATTAGCACGAGACTGCCTGCTAGCTAGCTAGCTTGGATATGGGCAAAACGCTGCTTGTGTGTGAGTTTGTTTTCAAATTTTTTTTCTATTTAGTTTTTGTTTTTTTACAAATGTCGTTGACTACTTTGCCTATTGTGACTATTGCTACTTTTGGTGTTGGTTGCTACTTCTAAGTAGCAGTTTTATGCATGCACGATTTCACTTTAGCCAATAAGGTCGGGTTAGTCGCTCTTTAATGCTTCTTGGCCCGCGCTTAATTTTCTGCTGTGCTCTGCTACAAACTATTCTTTGTGTGCTGCCGCAAATGTATGCGCAACATTAAGGATGTTGGAATTTTCAACATTGCCACAGACATTAATACAAGAGCAACAAAAAAAAACACACACACTCTTGCACACTTGCAAAATAGATACAGTTAAAAAAAAATGAAATGTAAAAAAAAAATGTAAAAGCATATAATTGAAAAAAGAAAAATTTGCACAAAAAAGAATTGAGCACAAAAAAAAAAAATATACTGCCTCGCATATACAAACATTTGTAGCCACTTCCGGGCGGATGCGGAAACGCAAGCGTCAGACAAAAGCACTGTGCTATGCTAGAGTGGAGTGGCCAGCTTAGTGAGTGTGGCTTAGCACCAAAATGTTCTAGTGTGTGTGTGTGAGTGTGTTTGTGTGTGTGTGATGTTGGTGAGCATGTGTTTGCGTCTTTCTGGCCTTTTTTGTGCCGTTCTGTAAAAGACACTTAAAGCAGTTAGTGTGGTCATCAGGATATCATGAGAACATAGGGACACGTCCGCTGCTTGTGCCTCGATTGGTGGGTCGGTCGGTCGGTCGGTGGTGCCTTGTCTGTCTGTCGGAGCCTCTATTGAATGCACAGCCTTAACTACCAATCGTTATATATGTTGTTGGCTGTGTGTAAGCAAGTGTTTTTTTTTTAATTTTTTTTTTCCGTTTTTTAATTTTGTGTACGTTTATGAGGTGAATGTGGGCTTTATGAACCATACACACACACATACATGCAGAGAGTTGTCTCCATATAGCCCAGCAAACATTATGACTCTTAAAAGACTCTATTTATGAGTACATTTTTGTAGGTTTTGGGCTTAAAAATATGATTCATAATAATGACTGCTTTATGCATCATATTGGACTCAAAATTAAGACTCTTTTAAGACTCATATTTAATACTCATTTAAGACTCATAATAAAGACTCTTTAAAGACTCATAATAAATACTCTTTTAGAACTCGTATAAACTGGTCTTTTTGGACTCAAAATTAAGTCTCTTTTAAGACTCATATTTAGTACTCTTTTAAGACTCAAAATAAAGACTCTTTAAAGACTCATAATAAATACTCTTTTAGAACTCATATAAATTAGTCTTTTTGGACTCAAAATTAATACTCTTTTAAGGCTCGTAATAAAGACTCATTAAATAGACATAATTGACTCTTATATAACTCATAGAAAATAGTTTTTATGGACTCAAAATTAAGACTCTTTTAAAACTCATATTTAATACTCTTTTAAGACTCATAATAAATACTCTTTAAAGACTTATAATAAAAACTCTTTTAGAACTCATATAAATTAGTCTTTTTGGACTCAAAATTAAGACGCTTTTAAGTCTCATATTTAATACTCTTTTAAGACTCAAAATAAAGACTCTTTAAAGACTCATAATAAAAACTCTTTTAGAACTCACATAAATTCTAAGTTTTTTTTTAACTCAAAATTCTGACTCTTTTAATAGCCATATTTAATACTCTTTTAAGACTCATAATAAAGACTCTTCAAATACTCATAATAAAAACTTTTTTAGATCTCATATTAATAAGTAATTTTAGACTCAAAATTAAGACTCTTTTAAGACTCATATTTTGTACTCTCTTAAGACTCATAATATCTCTTTTAAGACTCTTTAAATACTCAAAATACTCTTGTAAAATTCATATAAATTAGTGTTTTTGGACTCAAAATTAAGACTCTTTAAATAGCCATATTTAATACTCTTTTAAGAATCATGTAATGGAATCTTTAAATAATCATAATGAAGACTCGTTTAGAGATCATAGAAGTACCAATGATCCGTTTAGGTTGAAATATATTTTTAGATTAAAATTTTTTTGAAATATTTTATAATTGAAAATTAAGAAAAATTACATATTTTTTTTTTTAACATTTCAAGTAAAAAGTAATTGTAGAAAAGTTAAAAGTTAAAAATTTCACTTTGCCTCATTCGATTCGACTTCATTCGATTCTGCAAGCTCCTAAGCTACACACTGAACGTTTGAAAGATAAATTATGACGTGTTGGTGCATTCACTCTCAAAAAAAATATTCACTTTCTCACAAATTACCATCACATTACAAATTACAGAGGATCAGCCGTGATGGTCAGACATACATACATGTGCACCAACGTTTTTATATATTAAGAAGATAAAAACTAAAACTTTAAAGTTTATAAAATCCTCTCAGAACCTAATTGTCGAGTTCTCATAAAAAACTCATATAAGAACACATATAAGATTATTTTATGAGGCCTTTTTATAATCACGCATATAACATGCAATTTAAGTTATCCTTTTGTGAGTATTTGTTATGAACAATCATAATACTGTCTTATTTAGGACTTTTTATTGAGTTCTTTGTATGAGCACTCATAAAGCACGCATAATATTAACTCTTTTAAGAGTCCTATTTTTGAGCAGTCATTTTACAATCATATCAAAGACTCTTTTAGGAGTCTTTTAATTGTGTACTTATAAGGCATATTCTTTTTAGAGTCTTATTTCTGAGCAATCATTTGACAATCATATCAAAGACTCCTCTTGGAGTCTTTTTATTATGTATTCATAAAACACGCATAAAAAATACTCTAAAGAGTCTTATTTCTGAGCATTCATTTTACAATCACATCAAAGACTTCTTTAAGAGTCTTTTTTTTTGTGTACTCATAAAACACGCATAAAAAACACTCTTTTCGTAGTCTTATTTCTGAGCAATCATGTTACAATCATATCAAAGACTCCTTTAGAAGTCTTTTAATTGCGTACTCATAAAACACGCATAAAAATACTCTTTTTAGAGTCTTTTTTCTTAGTAATCATTTAACAATCAAATCAAATACTCTTTTATGAGTCTTTTTATTGTGTGCTCATAAAACATGAGTAAAAAAATACTCCTTTTAGAGTCTTATTTCTGAGCATTCTTTTTACAATCATATCAAAGACTCTTTCTGGAGTCTTCTTATTATGTACTCATAAAACACGCATAAAAAATACTCTTTTAAAAGTCTTATTTCTGAGCATTCATTTTACAATCATATCAAAGACTCTCTTAGGAGTCTTTTTATTGTTTACTTATAAAACAAGCATAAAAAACTCTTTTTAGAGTCTTATTTCTGGGCATTCATATTTGGGATTTAAGAAGGATTTATTTTTTTGATGACGTCACTTTGTATGGATGGTAGGCGTCGTTTTTTAAATCAAGGTTAGGTTGACGCGGCTGTCTCTTATGAGACACACTAAGGCCAATTAAGGCCCGTTGTGGTACCAGGGTACCATTTTCCACTCTATCTGAACCAATTGGAGGTGTTTATGAAGCTGAGTATTCGGTAGACCGAAGATTTTGAGAGCTCATCTAGGTCACTGTGGAATCAGTTACCTAGGAAAAGGTGGCACTTTCTGGACAGCGCTGGGCATGTGCACTGAAGAAGTATTATGGATTTTAACTCCTCCTCGTCTCTGCAGCTTCTGCAGAAGTTGTTTTGGGGGATTTTTAGCCTTCGGGCAGGGTTTCCAATAAGGCAGTGTCCCCCCCCCCATCCCCCCAAGATGAGACCCAGGTACTTTGCTTGTTCCGAGAAATTTAGTCTTGTATTTCCCAGTTTTGGAGGACTGATTGTGGGTAAGTTCTGTTTTCTAGTAAAGACCACTAACTCAGTTTTATCAAGATTAACGCTGAGTCCACAGCTGGTAACTCATTATCATTCATACTCAATGAAATCTTTTCCATCAAAATCGTTCATACATCCTTATTTGCTGCTTGACATTTTTGCCTCAAATAGGACTCATAAAACGTTTGAAGAATAATATTCTTCATTACATTCCACTGTACTTAATATGATGACTATGGGCCACATGCCTTGCTTTTAGTTTATCATTATCATCATCATCATCATCAACATCATCATCATCATCATCATCATTTCAATTCATTTCTTTTTGCCTAATTTGAGCAAAGGTTGTTTTATCTTTTTATTTCTCTTTCTATTATTCTCTTCGCATTTTGCTTTCTTTGCACGTTCTTGTTTGCTTTGTCTTGCATTTTAACATCGTGTCGTTGTGCATAAAGTGCTGCCTGCTGCCTACACGTTTACCGTGATATAAAAAGCAGAAAAAACTTCAACTGCAGCAGCTATTTTGTTGAAGACAAAACGCCTACTTTGCTCACATTTTGATCCTTCCTGCTAAACGCACACTTTTCTTTTTGTTTTTTCCGTCTTTATTTATTTTATTTTATTTTTTCTTCTACTTTAGCGTCTGCTTTAAGCAGCACTAGCATTAGGCCGAAGGACATGCAGAGCTGTTGCTTTAATATCAAAATCAAAATCCTTCAAGCAACAGCAGCCTGCATACCTGCTGTTGATGTTAACGCTCGTGTCCGTCTTTGTTTTTGTTCGCCTTCGTTTTAAATTTTTGTTCACGTTTTCTATTAAATATGTTTTCTTTGCTGGTTTTTCCTTCCATCCCGGAATATTTAATATTTACCCAGTCAGTTCTGGTAAAATTTATATAAAAATAATAAAATCCCCGTCAAACGCTGAGGAGGCTAAAGAAAAACATTTACGTTGGCGCATAAAAATGTTTTAAACAGCTTTACGGCTGCAGCATAAATCCGTTGCCAAGGATAACAGAAGCTGGCAGGCGTTCTAAGCTCTGTGCGAGTGTTGTTTAGCTGTTGATTGTGTGAATGAGCAGCAGCAGCGCTTAAGGTTAAAAATTTTTTTCTTGTTTTTTGTTTTTCTTATTTTGCAGCTCATCATTGATAGCTCATGTTTTTCCAAGTTTTTGCCTTAATTATTTTTGCTGCTGCTTTGCTTTCTTTTTATTTCAACCTTATCTGGCCCCCACTATTTGTTGTACGTTGCTTAACGAGCATTTGGCACTTATTGGGTGTGTCCTGCCGATGGGCTGGTAGGCGAGGCCCACTGTCATTGAGCTGCATGTCGTGCATTTTGAATTTGTTTGTTTTTAATTAATTGCACGCAGTGACCACAGCATTGAAGAGTGGTAAAAGCGGTTTGTTGGGTTAAGTGGGTGGGGAGAGGTTTGATGGCATGCTCTCGCTGCTTACCTGTCCTTGATTTAATGTTTAGGATTATAATTTCCATAGGTATTTGGTGTAAGTTTGAATGTTCACAAAACGTATAGAATAAGTTCTCCAAAAATATCGATAAATTTAAGAAAAAAAATTAAGAAAAAAATAAATATTTCGGTAGTTTAACAACATTCTAAGCGCAAAGTTCAAAACTTTTATCTTACTCCAAGTCAAAACTGTTCTTGTCTGAGAATTCCTCATAATATTTTTTTTCGAAAAACTTAAATTTTTTAAATATGAAAAAAAAAACAAGAAATCATCGATGAACACTGAATATATCAGGAAAGTATGGGTGTCAAATTATCAACATCGGTATATACTGAAAAATATCGATAAAATGTACGCTTTATATATCAGCTAGTAAATTCGAAATATCGATGTTTCTAAAATAATTTCGACTAATAAATTTTGAATTGATATTTTCTGGAAGTGTACTGATTATTGAGTTATCATCAAATTTTCATCGATAAAATTAAGAAATTCTTGATATGTTCTAAGAAAACTTCTGACAGTCGCAGTTTTTTTATTAAGAAAAGTAGTCGATAAATTTCGAAAATAAATCGATTAATTTTACGAGAACTTTCGATGAGTTCTACGAAAAGATTCAGAAAAATTTTTATTTTTAAAAGTTATGGTGTAATTTGTGTACAAATTTTAATAAATATCATTAAACATTATAATTATTTTCTGCAGTTATTGATAAATTTAAACAAAATTATCGATAAATGATACTAATTTTATCGATAAATTAAAGTAATTTCACCGATAAACTATAGTAATTTTATCGATAAATTATAATAATTTTATCGATAAATTTTAGAAATTTTATTCCTAAATTATATAAAAAAAATTTCGATAAATTACAGCAATTTTATCGATATATGATAGTAAGTTTCTCAATATATTATTTTAATTTTATCGATAAATTTTAGTAGTTTTATTGATAAATAACAGTTCTTTTAACGATACATTGTGGTAATTTCATCGATAAATTAAAGTAATTTTATCAATAAATAAGAGTAATTTCATCGATGAATTAAAATAATTATATCGATAGATTATACTTATTATATCAATAAATAAAACTAATTTTATCAATAAATTAAACTAATTTTATAGATAAAATAAAATTTTACATTTTTTTATCAAGAATTTATTTTTAATAAAAGAATCTATTCATTTTAATTCAATATTTAAAAAATATTATTAGCAAATATTATATAAGCATTAATTAAAAAATGTTTATTAAATAAGAGATAAATATAAATAAAATTGTCGTCGCGTTTAAAGACAATTACCGATAAATAAAAAAATATCAAATCACTATAATTATTGTCTGCATTGCACTGGAATTATTGATAAATAAAAATGAAATTATCGATAAATTAAACTAATTATATCGATAAATTATACTTATTTATTCGATAAATTAAACAAATTTTATCGATAAATTAAACTAATTTTCTCAATAAATTGTACTTATTTTATCAAGAAATTATAGCAATATTATTGATAAATAATAGTTATTGTATCGATAAATTATAGTAATTTTATCGATAAGTTTTGATAATTTAATAAACAAATTTAATAAAAAATAAATCATAATAATTTTATCTATAAATTATACTAATTTTATCGATAAATTATACTAATTTTAACGATAAATTATAATAATTTTATCGATAAATTATATTAATTTTATCGATAAATTATACTAATTTTATCGATAAATTATGCTAATTTTATCGAAGAATTATACTAATTTTCTTGATAAATTATACTTAGTATATCGATAAATTATACTTATTTTAGCGATAAGTTACACTAATTTTATCGATAAGTTAAACTTATTTAATCAATAAATTATATTATTATGATTTTTCGATTACTTATAGAATTATAATCGATAAATAAAAGTAATTTTATCGTGAATTAATTTGTTTTATCGATAAATTGAAGCAATTTTATCGATAAATTATAGTAAAATTATCGATAAATTATAGTAATTTTCTCGATAAATTATACTAACTTTTTCGGCAAATTATACTAATTTTATGGAAAAATTCTACTTAATATCGATATTGATTTAAAATTTTTATTTAAAAAATATTTTTCATTCATATATTACTAAAATTATCGATACTTAATGAAATTTCCGATATATTATAGAATTTTCATTTAATTATTCTAATTTTATCGATAAACTATAGTAATGTTATTGATAAATTATAGTAATTTTATCGATAAACTATAGCAACTTTATCTCTAAATTATACTGCTTTAATCGATAAATTAAAATTTAAAATTTTTTATTAAAAATTAATTAATTTTTAAAAAATAATCGATTAATATTAATGCATTATTTAAAAAATCATCACTGAAAAATATTTTTTGCTAAATTTTTATTAAATAATTGATAAATATAAATAAACTTGTCGTTTCGTTGAAAGAAACTTACCGATGAATAAGAAATGTCCATAAATTTAAAAAAAAATCTACTTAATATCGATATTGATTTGAAAATTCGATGCTTTGATTGAAAAATTTTTATCTAAAAAATTTTTTTTTGCACATATTACTTATTTAATATTTAATGAAATTTCCGATAAAATTTTGAAAAATTTTCGATAAATTTCGATAAATTTCCTATAAAATTTTATAAAATTTTCGATAAATGAAAATAAATTTGAGCTTTAGGCCAAATTTGTTGACAACATGAAGACAAAGAAGGCAACAACCAACAACAACATCAACGTCTCTGTGTGATCGATCAAATCACACAGCTTGACTATACAGACTGTTTCATTGGCCGCTACATCATATTGGCAGTATAAGTAGAACTTTAGTAGCTTGAGTGGATCACAGTGAAAAGTCATGCAAGACTAATGATGATGCTCTTTACAGAGCCGTTGGTGTTGTTTTTGGTGGTTGCCTTTTTTGTCTTCAGGTTGTCAACATACTTGGCCTAAGGCTCAAATTTTTTTTAATATAACTAATGAAAGGGTGCATTCAAATTTTACATTTTCGATAAATTTCGATAAACTACCGATAAGATTTTTTAAAATTTTCAATAAATTTCTAATGAATAAGCCTCAGCCACGGCATTTTCAAAAGTTTGTTCAAAAGAGCGTGTACCATTCAATTGGAAAGAGTTTACCAATCGGTCATTACCTCCCTGCAAACATCAGAGTGTAAATAATGCCCTGTATACTTCTTGAGAACATGCACATTAGCAGTGCGAATTCGGCTTGAAAAAATTATCGATTATTACTTATTAAATTTAAAAAATGTTAGCATGATTTAAAAAAATTTCAATACTTATGTATTTTAAGAAAAATATCGTTAAGTTATTGAAAATTCATAAATAAATTTTAAAAACCTTCGATTTCTGTAATAATTTTCAGAACCTTTTTTAAGAATTTTTAAAATTTTAAAAACCTCTCTATAAATATAAATACAATTTCATTAATTGCATGCAATTATTAGTTGTAAAACTACTTATGAGATGCGTATATACACGGCTTCTTCCGGGAGGCCAGCACCATTTGTATCTTCTGAGAAAATTATCCCAACAATTCAGAAAGTAAGTAACACTAGGTGTGTCACACCTCGTTCGCTTATCTGCCGTCCTAAGAAAGAAAGTCACAAACACCAAAATTTCAAAAATTCTTATGATCAAGTTATGTTGTGCGTGTTATTAAATGTTTCAACACAATTGATCGAGAACTGGACCTACTAGTTTTATGCTGACTTCGAACGGCTCAAGAAGCTTTACATGGCATTATTTACTCTCTGAGGTTTGCCATTGTCTGCAGAGAGGTGACGGCTGAACAGAAAAATTAATTCAATTGAAAAAATTTTCTGTGTCAGCTGGGGTTCGAACCTGGTCTCGAATTGGCGTCGGGTAGTCCACGTTCTGTTTAACGCACTCAGCTACGGCTGCCACATTTCCTTCTTTCCCATCTCTCAAACAATATTAATAATTCCTACAAAATGGTTGAATAAGCTTATTAGCTGTCATATATGCAGAGTATAATATGACTGCTAAAGCCTAGCTTAAAGAGCTTCAGGCTACTTACAACGTGTCAAACCTCATCAGATTCAAGCGAATTGAGCTTCAGTGTATCCTGTCTATGTTTCTTTTATAATTCTAAAAACAAGTCAACTTACCTCCAAGCAGGATTTATGACTTATAAACTGTCTTCAACACACGATGACATGGAATTTAAAAACTTTTTGTTTGATTGATAGAAGACATTACTTGTTAGCCAAGTGCCAAATTGACTTGCCAACTGAATTTAACTTGCAAAAGTTTCGAATATGGTTCAACATACATTATTTAAAAATCTCCTATTAACCACAACGTATTTTGTTTTTTTGCTACAACTGCCACAAAGCTGTAAGACTCTACTTTGCATTACCAAGCATAGGAAAAATGAAAGGGGAATGATGCGACCCGCTTTCGCGTGAATGCCAAAAACTTTGAGTGGCAGTGTTGTTGCCCCTTCGCTTGAGCGCACTAATGCAGAATTTTTTCGCCATTTTTTGCTCAAGTATTTCTAGAGTCGCAAGTTCCGCAGGGTTGTACTTTTTTATTTTGTTATGTTTCCGCTGCACTGCATAACGGCACAGTGCACGCCAAGCTTCTGAGGCCCTACTTTTGCAGTGTTAGAGTATAAGCTGCAATTTTATATATGATTTTGTGTATATACATATGTATGTATGTGTGTGCGTTTGTCTAAGCTGATGCATTGCAACATTTTCACTTCATTATTTATGGCCACAAAATTTCGCTCCATTTAAACTTGATGCCAAGTCAAATTCTTAAAGTATATGGGCGCAAATATTTTAGGAAAATCTTTAATACTGTGCAAAATACGCTGGTGTCTTAAATGAAACAGTGTAGCGTAGCCTACTTTTCGGCATGCTTCAAGGTTTCAAATTAAAATAAAATAAAAATAAATTCTAAAATTTGCTGCCACTTCCTTCCGAAATTTCATGGGTAGGTACTTTGGAGCTTCGTTGGAGCCAAAATCAGTTTCATACTAAAACCCAGAACGAGGCAACATAAATTTTCCTAACTCTTGTCAGGCCGCGTTTCCTTCTGAATTCTGAACTCTGCAAGCAAGTAGTAATAGTTCTGTTCCGTGGTTTTTCGGCATGGGCTGTGAACACTATGAGGAGAAGGGATAGAATGAGAATGATGTAGCAGCAGTGAGGATGAATGGTGCAGAGTACGTCAAAGCACAATGGGATGAAAAATAAATTTTTCTATTTAACTACTCTTACTCTTACTTTACTTTTTACTTTTTACTTTGTAATTTGTACTTTTTACTTTTTAATTTTTACTTTTTACTTTTTACATTTTACTTTTTACTTTTTACTTTTTACTTTTTACTTTTTACTTTTTACTTTTTACTTTTTACTTTTTACTTTTTACTTTTTACTTTTTACTTTTTACTTTTTACTTTTTACTTTTTACTTTTTACTTTTTACTTTTTACTTTTTACTTTTTACTTTTTACTTTTTACTTTTTACTTTTTACTTTTTACTTTTTACTTTTTACTTTTTACTTTTTACTTTTTACTTTTTACTTTTTACTTTTTACTTTTTACTTTTTACTTTTTACTTTTTACTTTTTACTTTTTACTTTTTACTTTTTACTTTTTACTTTTTACTTTTTACTTTTTACTTTTTACTTTTTACTTTTTACTTTTTACTTTTTACTTTTTACTTTTTACTTTTTACTTTTTACTTTTTAATTTTTACTATTTAATTTTTACTATTTAATTTTTACAAGAGAAGTTCCACTGTGCGGCGCCTTCTTTGCTTTTAGTGAAAAGTAAAGATAAATAATTGCGTTGCTTACTCGAGTGTAAGACTTTGCGGTGCCGCTTGTGTAATACATACACTAAACATAAAAACACACACATATATACACTGTGTTAATAAAGTTCGCCCGAGTGTGTGTGTTTTGTCTGTGATTCTTAGGATATCTTAGCAATGTAGTCAACAACATTAGAATTAGTTTTCATTTAACCAAAGCGTTCATAGAGCAGAAAACAATCAGAACGCCTCTCTAAGAAAACGCCCTCCTAAGCTCCTGCGCTAAGCGCTAACGTATCTGTGTCTCTATTAGCAGGATAGTGCAGACTAAATTTAAGTAGTTCCAATATTAAAACATGCAGATAAGCAGCTGCCAAGCACTAAAATTGTCTGTTGTTGTTTTTGTTGTTGCTGGTGTAGTTGTTTTATAGAGCATTTATTGTAAAGCTGTGTTAGCAGTTGTTGTTCTCGTCGTGGTCTTGGTTACAGTGGCGTAAGCAAATAAATTTATACGCAATACTCACACACACACATGCTAGAATGTGAGTACACTGCGTAAATGTGTGTATTTCTGTGTTTGTAATAATTGTGCTTTTATGCCGTTTGCCAAAAAATAAATGAACATTTTTGGAAGCTTAACATTTTCATGTTTGCTACACCGCTGTTGTTCTTCCATTTGATGTTATTTTTGTTGGTATTGTTTTTGGCAACACTAGCATTAAATTATTTTACGTAGCTATTGTAACCGCTGCTATTTTAATGACAAAATGCGTAGATATATGTAATGGTTTGAAGTTACTTTGTAGCTTCAAGCTTGATGTCAGCTTGTTGCCAACGTAATGCAGTGAAGTGCAGAAGAATGATTTAGAATAATTTCATAACAAATGCTTACATCGAGATAATTAAACCAGAAAAACATATTTCGTAACATGAAGTTATATTAAAGCTTTCCGATCCCTATCTTCATTGTTGCCCTGAGGAAACTTTATTGATGAGAAACACATGTCATGAAATAAGAAACATTGGACCATTATTTCGAATGAAAACAGCAGTGCTCCATATCGTACCTAGGTACGATTTGGCAGAACTTAGTTTGTAATTGATTTTATTGTTTGAAAGTAATATTGGGGGTGTGTTAGGAGGGAAGCTGTTTAGGAGAAATTTATAATATCCTTCATCAACAAACAAATATCCTTAAAATTAAAAGCTGTTAGAATGACAAGCTTAACATAGAACTAATTGATAAATTAAGTGTTAGGAAGCGAGCCCTTTTTCTAAGAAAAAATTCAAGGAGGTGAGTACTTTACGGAAAAGTATGAATATTTTTAAGGTATCTTATCTTATGTCGCTTTAAGCAACATAAAGTGACTGTCATTAAACTAAATTGTCGACCAGGAATTCAACGTTTAATAGAAATTTATTTTCAGTGAGACGTTTACAGCAGACGGTTAATTAATAAGACAAAACTATTCAACATGTTAATCGTTTTCAATGCTAAAGTTAGCGGTGTTATAGAGATGTAGCTAGTAACGTAAGTTTTTCCGATTAGAATAAGTTTAACGACAAGTTTAACGACCCTGGTTGATATAGGTTGTTATAATTCTTGGGATAATTGTTACCAGCTTATATAGTAGCAACAAATCAGTAATTTGATTGCTAATTGATTGCTAATCGATAGTAAATATTTGTCAGCAAAACTTAGGGCTCCTAACAGTATCTTCTTTGGTGTATAATCGTATCACTGACATTACAATTCTTTGCATTACCTATTTCCTTACCTTATTTATACTTATTCATAAAAAGTATAGAACATTACTTATCACTTGCCGATTATAGAATTCATAAACCATTTGATATTTCATATTTATTGTTAAATTCCATGGAAAGCGCACCCTGTAATGAGTGACTCCTACCTCCGTCGTGCCCTATAGCAAGCTATTGTTGAAAGTTATTGTTGAAAAAAGCATGCTTTTCTTTCATGATATGATGTGTAGGAAGTCAATTAACAATAATTTCCATTCAATGACAAATCGTCTTTATACTTCACAGATGCTTTTTAACATCTTTGAAAATCTTTGAATGGTTTAAGACTTTACTTCACAAATGGTTTTGGACAGTGTTTTGAAGTTGCTCAAAGACAAAATGCTAAAAATATTGAAATAATAATCATTTGTACTCAATGACATAGCGAATTTATGCTTCACAGATGGTTTTGGACTTTGTATAGTTTGTAACTTTAAGCTTTACGTGTAGTTTTTGATAATTTTTACTTAATACAGGTGACATTGCCGCTAAAGGAATATTTTTATACTCTACGAAAAGGGTTTAAGCGTTAGGGGTATAGTATCACGCTCCGAGTCGATTTAAGCATTTTCGTTAATCCATCTGTCCACCGTTAAGATTACAGCCATAATTCTGAAGATATAGTTATGAAATTTGATGTATAAGCTGAGGATATTATTTATAAAAATAAGCCAAATCTTATAAAACTAAGATAATCTTTCATACAAAGTGACGTCATTAAAATTATCTCTAAATGTCTCTAAAAAATCCTCAGAAATTAATTCAACAAATGCAATTTTGCACATAAGCTTTGGTTCCAAATATGCACTAAAAATTTTAAATTTGGCAAAATTGGATGAACACAACGCCTATCTCCCACACTGATTTTGTGACGTCATCATAATCGTAAGTTTTCTACAAATTCATAAAAATTAATGTAAGCACTTAGCTTTGGTTCCAAATAAAAACTCTAGTTTGAAATTTTTCAAAATTGAATGACAATCACGCCTGCCCTCCATACAAAGTGACGTCATCAAAATGATAAAACTCTCAAAGCGTTAGATATTGTGAAATAAGCACGAGTGTGGATAAGAAAGAAAACTTTTCTTGCTAGTTTTAGTCTCATTTAGGAGAGGGGAAAACTGTTTTATGTAGGTAAAAGTAAACAGGTTTAACTATTGCTCCAAAAACACTTCTAGAACTAAATAAGTAATTATTTGCACTCAATGGCAAATCGCTTTTATACTTCAAAGATAGTTCTGGACTTTGATTGGTTTTCATTCAATCAAAGTCCAGAAAAAACCAGGGCAGCATTTTTAAGTATCATTCAGAAAGGGGACGATGTTTTGACGCAAGAATGATAGAAACAAGATTACGCGTTCCAGAAATGAGGGAGAGAGAGAGAGTGAGAGAACATGGCGTCACCGAGCGCTTTTGTTTATATAAGATGCATGCAGTTTCTTTAGGGCCCAAGTCTAAATATTTTTTTTTTATTTTTATAATATGTATATGGATCTCTTAAACCTATTGTTGCAATAAAATTATGTCGATCTTGAATGGTTTAGGAGATAAAAATCATAAAATTTTTAAAAATTTATATTTTTCATATACGAAAATATCAATTTTTTATACAAAAGAGTAATTCTTTTTACTTTACTTTTCCGCAAGAATTTATTTTCAATTTCGTTAATTTACCTAAGCAATCGCAGAGTTGCATTCCTTTTGCTATACAGAAGCGCTGCGTGACGTCATGCAGTCAATTGAAAAAGAGAGCATTAGATAATGGGACTGCGGGACATGAAATGGGCTTTGACGTAGGTGACAGTTTACAGGTCTTGGAATTGCCCAAAAAATACCTCTAGAAATATAAAATTGATATTGATTTGTACTCAATGACAATACATTTTATATTTCACAGATAGTTTTCAACTTTAGACTTTAGCTGGTTTTCGACTTTATACTACACATTGTCAATGGATTAAGACAATGTTCATTCTAGACATTGAATATATAGAAATATATATTCTACTTTTTTCTAGAAATATAAATTAGTAATCGTTTGTACTCAATGACAAATCGACTTTATACTTCACAGATGGTTTTGGGTAATGTTTATTTTAAACGGCTTACATTAACATACAAGGCAGTTTTTTTCTCATTCTGCATAGGGAAAAGTGTGTAAGGTACGTAGATCTTGGAATAAGGTATCCAGATCTTGAAATCGCCCGAAAAAGACTTTAAAAGATATAAAATGCTTTCGAGACAATTCGTTAACTCTCAAGACAACACAATCCATTAGCAACACAATCTATCAGCAATACAATCTACGGTCATATAGCACTTAACCGTTCTTCTGGCACCGGATTGTACCCGTTTGTGATCCAGATTAATTAGATTATTTGTTAGATAATGTATAATGACCGTTATTATACTAAATAAATCAAAGGATAAAAGTTTTTTTTTGTTTTTTTTTTTTTTTGGTTCTTGGTCAATTTTCTATATATAGGCTTAGTTCAAATGTAAAGGCTTTCAATGTTTATTTTATAAAAATAGCTTGTCTTGAATTTTCATTTGGTTATTCTGTATATGTCAAGGACTGTAGGTGTTATTTGTACACAGTTTTCAGCAAACTTTATTTATTGCATTGAAATTTCACAAGAAATTCCCAATAACTGCAAAATGTTACAAAAACTTGATAACTTCATAAGAATTTTCAATGCAAATACTAGACGAATTCACACAATTTATGGCATAGGTCAAGATTTTGCGCACAGGTCAGACTGACAGTCAAGATTGCTACTTTGCAAAACGTATTCAACTTGAATTTCTTTTTTTTTCTATTTTTTTTTGTTTGCTATATTGCTTCTGATTCAATACGTGCAAAGTACATTTCCACCTTTTTTTATAAAAAACAAAAAAAAAATTTAATGCAAATAAAAAAGAAGAGAAGCGATAATTGCCATTTCGCGGAAATGAGTTGAAGTTTATGCAAATTTTGTTTTATTTTTCAAACACACTTCATGCACAAATTTACGCCAGCAGCATGTATTAGAAGTTTCAACGCAACCCTCCACCCACTTGCACTCGCCAAGCACCCAGCAAGCTACTTTAAGCTCTTGCAGCGTGATTAGCAATCAAACTTTTGCCTTTTAACTCAGTATCACTTTAAAGCTGTTTTGCAAAGTTTCTGTTTGTTTTGTGCTTTTAAGTTTTTAATTTGTTGTTAAGTAGCGGCGATCAATAGTGTTTGATATAAAAATAAAAAAAAAGCTTTATTTTTTTCATCTGCTGCTTAAAAGCATTGAAAAAGTTTTAGTATCATCAATGAAGTAGCAGTAGGAAGTGAGAGATAGATAGATAGCGACAGCGATATCTAGGTGGTGTATAAGTTTTTTAATGAACGGAAAATCCGCTAAGGCGTTTGCTTTTTTGAACTTGGTTATTGCTCAAAAGCTTTTTTTTTTTGCAAGATTAATTGATTAAAATTGATAAATATGTAGAAAGAATTGTTATGAAAGTTTTATTGGGAAAAGTTTCGAGATTGATTTTTTCGATGAAGGATATAACTTAAAAGCAAAAATGAAAGCTTTTAGTATGAACGGATTAAAAAAAATTTTAATTATTTAAACAAATTTTTCTTTTTTTTTGCTTTCTCTCTCTCTGTCTCTCTCCCTGCTGCTCTTTTTATGATTCACTCCACAAAAGCACAAAAATAAACAAAATCCTAGAGAAAAAAGGGCATTGCAACACCTGCTGCTTTAAGCACCACAACAACTAAAACAACAACAACTACAATAACTACGTTTACTACTACGAATCTTTGTAGAACCTTTTCTATGCCTTTTTTTAATTTTTCAATAGCTCTTCATATTTTCTTCATGTTTGCTTTTAACTTAAATGTAAAGAAGAGAAACAACAGTGCAGGACATTGTCATACATTACAAATACATACACACACACACTCACACTCACTCAAACACGCACTCATACATCTGCAAACAGCCGTGGCATATCCTTCTTACATAGCTAACGTCACTTGCAAAGCCAAACAAAAATACAATTCAAAGAAAACAAGAAAATAGCAAGAAAAGCAACAAAAACAAACCAAGCAACACTGAAAAAGCACAACAATGGATGTGTTGTTTGGTTGTTGGTGGATGTGGATGTGGGTGTGAGTATTTCTATGTCTTTTCTGTGCATTCTGACAAACTACAATAATAGTGGTTTTCTTTTTGAATGAAGTTTTCTTGTCCTTTTGCCGTGTTGTTGTTGTTGTTGCATGCTTAGTTATGGGAACCACACACTCCGCTGTATACAATGGATGCATGCATTGCATGTTTATGTCAAAAATTTAGATTTCACTAGTTGTGTTCTTAGCAATTCTATTTGTATTTATGTATGTTTTTGTCTATGTGTGTATATGTTTGTGTGCATGTCTTTTTTTTATATGACTTGCTGTATTTTTGCACGTGTCAGTGCAAGCTTTTGCTAAACTGACAGCTCTTCATATACTGTCAGCTGTTTGAAACTTCTTTGATAAATCTTTAGCATTGGCTGCAGTTGAGCTACCAGAGCTTTATGTGCCCCAAAAACATTTCAATATTGTCGAAAAGAAATTGTATTTTATTTATTATGAAGCATTTTGAGCTCCTCTCAGGGACTCACACGAAGTTAGGACGCTGAAGTCTAATTCGAGTTTGAATGTAATTGAATGCTTGTGAAAATGTACTTTGTTGTAGCTTTTGGCAAGTCTAGATTAAATATTCATATGAGCTTATAAGCTCTCATATAACAAAAGTAGAATCTATTAACTCTAATCTGCCTGGAGAGAACTACTTCACTTTAATAGAGTGCCTCTCCTTCTGCTACAATAAATTTTTTAAGTTCCAACAATTATTTATTAAAAAGTACAAACATATCTTGCCTATTGTCTAATTTTTTCAATTTATTTAAAATTTTCCTACGCTCACAATTACAGTTATTTAACCGTTATTTACAACTTTATTTACAACCTGTAGTTATAATCAAGAAAAAACCATCCCAAAACTTTTTATTATAGCCTACTGGCAATATCTTTCTCTTTAGATCGGTCTAAAATTTTTTTTTGTTTTTAGGTTTTCTCTAGCTCTTTATAATTCATAATATGTTTATAACAGTGTACAAATTATTTACAACCTAATAGATAATCATTGAAAATGTGTCTTCTACGCACAATTCAATATTAATCCTCTACTGCATAACAATACCTTTAGAACTGAAAACCTTTTTTCAAATTCAGAAGACAAATCAAAGGTTTCCTATCGATTATATGCTCTTCGGGTAACATTTTTTGTAACGGACATTTTTTCTAGCTTAGCGCATTTTGTAGTTATTGTCAGTTGTAGTTGTAAAAGTGAGCGTTTCGGACGAAAAAATCATACATAAGTGGGTTAAAATTTCCATTCGTTTTTATTCACAGTAACTATCTAAGAAATAAGAGTTAATACATAAGGTTATATCTCCCTTTCCATTTAATTCTACAAAACTTCCATCATAACTGTCTGCACGAAATCATTTCGTTGGCGTGTCAACGAGTAGAATGCCGTCAGAATCTATGAAAACCTTATGGATGACAATTGTGACAACGAGAAATGACAACGATAACGCCAAGCTAGTAATATTCCTTCTATTTCCTTTTTGCTTAGCTTTTATTTTTGACAGCTAGCTATGATTCTTTTTGAAAAATTTGCCATATTCTTAAAAAATTCACACGAATTTCAAGTTTATAAATAACAAACAACAAAAAAAAAAGCAATCTCTGATATTCTCCTAATTCTAAGAGTGGTCGTTTTAGATCAGATATCGGTTTAGATGAGTAGAATTGATGATTATGGATTAGACTTAATTCAACCGGAGTATAATGAGAACATTGGTGAAATTCAGTTTGTCAAAAGTTAAAACTGAAATTTCATACCAATTCTTAGCGATTCTTTCTTGCCGAGATAACAACATCTTGATTCAACGCAAGAATGAAAGAAACAATAGCTGCGTTCGATTCGCCAGTGCTCAACTCAACTACGAAAAAAAGGCTACTCACTTATCTGTTACTTACTGCATAGTTGGCAGCACAGACCACAAAAAGTCTGCCAATAAATTAATTTTGTTTTTGTACTCACATCACATTTTGACAGAATCTATTACATTAACCTTATTCCGTACACAAACCAACTAAAAAATAAGAACTTGGCCACGCAACTTTACTCAACTCAACTGATAATTGACCTACTCTATACTCAACTAGCTGTAGACTTTGTCGTTGTTTTCCCAAACAAATTTTTAAATAAGCGACATGAATTGAGTATAGGCTGGCGAATCGAACGCAGCTAATGTTTTGCATGTCGCAAATGAGAGAGAAAGAGAGCATGACGTCATCCAGCGCTATTGTCAGATTTTGGAATAATTTAATATTAATATTTTGTATACGGCCTCTAATTATTTATATTGAAAACAATTTGTTCGAGCTCTAGGCCAAGCATGTTGTCAACAAGACAACATGAAGAACAAAGAAGGCAACAACCAACAACAACAACAACGGCTCTGTATAGAGCCAATCACAACAGCTTTGACTATACAGACTGTTTCATTGGTCGCTACACCAACTCATCAGTAGTCTTTTGTGTGACTTTACACTGTGATCCACTCAAGCTACTTAGGTTCTAGTTATACTGCCAATATGCCGAGAAAGTTACCCGGAATTTTATTTTTGGCAGAGAACGCTTGAATTTTTGTAACTGAGTTCTTATCGACATTAGATGCAAGCTGTACCAAGGTTAACCTAAATCGTATCATACTTTTAGGCCTAGCCTTAATTCATGTGCATCTTCGAAACTCGATCACGTGGTTTGCCGCTATCAGAGCATATTGAAGTTGTTGTTATTTTTGCTGTTTAGCTCCTCCATTTTTCCACACTTTCATTTTTAGGGTTCAGTTAGTTTAACTGATGGTACACCTAAGATGGCGTGGAGACCATTTTTTTTTTTTTTTGTAATGAAAGACTTTTGTTGTTTTTTTTTTTATGTGATAAACACACAACCAATCATTTATCTTAACATTTTTATGGGCGTGCTCTCCCAGAATATTTAATATTAATATTTTGTATACGGCCTCTAATTATTTATATTGAAAACAATTTTTTCGAGCTCTAGGCCAAGCATGTTGTCAACAAGACACTTTACTTTTCCACAAGAATTTATTTTCAATTTCATCATTTTGCCTAAGCGGACGCACATTTGCATTCGTTTTTGTCAAGCCGAAGCGCTGAGTGACGTCATGCACTCAATTGAGAAAGACAGCATCAGATAACGGAACTGCGGAACGCGTAATCTTGTTACTATCATTATTGAATTCAACGCAGTTGTTTGTTTCAACCATGGTTGAATAAATAATGTTGTCGCATGGATGAGAGCGAGGTTCCATAAATGCCAAATCAAAATTGACAGCTCATACAAAATCTGAAAGCGAAAATTGATAACATGTAAATCCGATGAAGTTGTTGTTGTTGCTTTTCATTGACAATTTGGAGTACTAAGAAGAGAGTACGATCAGACCCGAGACAACCTTATGTATTCAACCATCAACTTCAACTCTTTGTTTGGCTCAACTCAACTGACAAGAGTTTGGCAGTCTCTAACTTTCTCTAGTTCTCTTCTCGTTTTGACTATTAAGCAGAAATTATGAGATGAATTTTAAGTGTTCATTGGCGTCTTACTTTGAACAGCCACTGCAATATGAACAAAACCCATTTAAACACTATTGAGCTAGAGATTTACTCTGAATACTCTTTATTTACTTTAGTGGATAATTTCAGTTTTATGCCCCCGATATGGCATTTTTACTCAAAATATCTCCAAAAAAATTAATATTCTTCTACGTGATGACTTCACTTGTCTTCGTTTTGGTGACGATAATGTAAATGGTGTTTTCGTAATGAAGACAACTTCGAAAATGGTGTAGACAACGTCGAATATTATGTTGACAATGCCGACAGTCGAAATGCGGAAAGAAAAGGCTTGCAATGGTGTACAAATTGTCGGCAGAGGTATAGAAAATGTCAAAAATGGAGTAGACAATATCAAAAATGGTGTAGACAATGTCAAAACTGGTGTAGACAATATCAACAATGGTGTAGACAATGTCAAAAATGGTGTAGACAATATCAACAATGGTATAAATACGCCAACAATGGTGTATGAAATGTCGACATTAGTATAGCAAATGTCAACAATACTGTAGAGTGTATTGACAATGGTGTAGACAATATCTATTAAGGTGTAGGCAATCTCAAAGGTGGATAGAAATTACTCATGGTAATGGCAATTGTGTAGACGATTACAAAAATTATATAGACACTGTCGACATGGGGGAAGAAAAGGTTTGCAATCGTGTGGACATTGCCAACAATTTTGTAGACAATGTCAAGAATGGTGTAGACAGTATGAACAATGATGTGGACAATATAGATGATGTAGAAAATGTCGATAAGTGTGTAGCCAATGTCAATAATGGTGAAGAGAATGTCAAAAATGGTATAAATACGTCGACAATGGTGTATGAAATGTCGACAATAGTATGGAAAATGTCGACAATACTGTAGATTGTGTTAATACATTGCCTACACCATTAGGCAATATCGATAAGGCTGTAGACAATGTTGACAATGATATAGACAATATCTTTCTCAAAGGTGGTATAGGAAACGAAAATGGTAATGGTAATTGTGTAGACAATTTCAAAAATAGAATATACTATTTATAACAGTATATAGATAATGTCAACATGCGGGAAGAAAAGACTTGCAATGCTTTAGAAATTGTTGACAGAGGTGTAGAGTAGACAATGTCAATAATGGTGTAGACAATGTCAAAAATGGTGTACACAATATTGCAGACAAATACTGCAGACAATGCCGACAATGGAGTACACAATGTTGACAATGGTGTAGACAATGTCAACAATGGTGTAGACAATATCAACAATGGTGTAGACAATGTCAACAATGGAATTTACAGTATAAATAATGATGTAGACGATATAGATGGTGTAGACAATGCCAATAATGGTGTAGACAATGTCCACAATGGTATAAATACGTCGACAATAGTGTAGATAATGTCAAAAATACTGCTTATGTTACCGACAACGATGTAGACAATGTCAAAAAAGGCAGCGTTCTTGTCAAAATGCTTAACATTTTGTGACAACGCTATTGCTTTCAAATTTAAACAAAAAATGTTGTTATTAAGATGGGGAATATAGCAATAGCAGTTGTCAACAGAATCGAAAATAGAGTGTTCTACATCTTGAAGTTCTTATATATATTTATAATTGAAAGAGGCAACTTTGTCTTAGTGTTACTTACTGTTAAACAATTAAAGTTAAATTAATATTTTCGTCAGTTTTTTCTTGTTCAAATCTGTCTTTTTCATATAGAAAATACTTATACTTCTAATATTTAAAATCTTAGAAAAATGTATAGTGATAGTTTTTCCTGACCATTTCTAAGTAAGCCTTAACCTTAACCTAGAATTTTTAATTAATTTATTTCACTTTACTTAAAACTGCACAAAAATGCTTGCCCAACACCTTTCTTTCGACCCATACTTGCCGTCTCTCACCACGCGTACATTTGTCATCAACAACGTAGCTTGCTGGCCTCCATTATCTGAAGCGACGTCATTTTGAGCTAGTTGCTCGGGTCGCTGCTTAATTTATTGAATCATTTGCAATGAATGTTTTTTTCTAACATTTATTTATTTTTAGTTTTATTTTTTTTTTTGTTTGTTTGGGGCGCCAAATTTTCGATGCCCGCAGTGTTTTATATGGGCACAAGTAGTATCTTTGTCGCTTCTTGCAACCTTGTACTCAGTGTCGACGTCGTTGTCGTTGTCGTCGTTTTCGCATAAATTAAAAACAAAGCAATTCAAGCCGATGAAGCTGCACAAATTTACGTGGCGCCTAATGACAAAAAAAAAACGCACACATACAACGACAAACACGCTGACACGTGAACAAAATGGCGCAATGGAAGCGGAAATGAGGCAAAACCAAACGAATTGCAATGAAATAAAATGTGCAGCATCGCAAATGCGATTGTCAAGCAATGACCTCATTATAAAGGATGCAGCAAAAGCAGCAGCAATAACTGCAGCACAGGATGTGCCAAAGAACATCACTGAATAGATTTGTACAGTTTTTTTTCTTTTTTTTTTTTCTATTTTCAACATTATATTTAAAGGCTTGCTAAACAGGGTGCTGCAAAGAAACCGAGCTATTAGCGCAAATTGGCGTGGTGCGGTTACTTTAAGCGGGTGTGTTTGTGTGTGTGAGTGTGTTTTTTTGAGTCTTTATGTGTGTGTGTGCTGAATATCCTTGCACTTACCACCACATTATCAACAGCAAGCAACTAAAGCCACAGCCACAGCAGCAGCAGCAGTGTCATCATCAACAAAGGTGCATGCAGCAGCATAACCGCAGCAACAACATCGTTGCATAGCAGGCAACCGTTGATGAATGATAAGCACGTATGCGTATTTTTTTATCCTACATCCCATGCCCACCCACCACATACTCATATGCTTGTTTATGGGGTGCGGTTTAGTTGCACTCATCACTTGCCTACTACTCTTCAAGGATGCAGACATTTGTCTGCCATGTAATAAAAAATATTGAATACATAAAATGTATCTCAAAAGAGAGAAAAAAAATAAATAAAAATAAAACGAAGAAAAAAGACTGAAGAAACAACCAGCAAGTGTCACTCGGCATCACGCGTCCTATACGTCAAAAAGTGTTGCCATTGTCAGTCAGATTTTCATGCAGTTCGTCAGTGTTGCAGCCTCACATCATCACGCCTTGCCACATGAAAAAAAAAAAAAAAAAAAACAACAACAAATTTCAAGCTAACAAGCAAAACAATAACAATAACAATGAAAAGTCATAAAAGCGCATAAAATACGAAAAAAAAAACCTTAAAATGCTTGCGACAGTGAAAAAGTACGCTAAAGTACTGCAAGGGGCGTGGCAAACGTTGAAATATTGCTGATGACTGCGTAGCTAGTTGTTGTTATTGTTGTTGATGATGATGGCGTTGGCAATGCCGATGGTGTTGGTGATGTTGGCTTCGGTGATGTTTGATGATAAGCATGCTGATGCAGGCAAGTCGACGCTACAGAGAGGATATGAGCTCAATGACGAAAAAATGACGCGACAAGAGGTTGACACATTGAGCAGGAGTGAGTAGAGAGGAAAGATGGAGAGACATAGAGATAGAGAGAGAGAGAGAGAGAAAGATAGAGGTATAGAGAGAGAGAGTGACGGATGCAAGTGCCCGCAGCAATAATATCAAGAAATTTAAATTTTTGCATTTTTGTTTTATTCCGGATTTTATTTAGAGTAGCACAAATTTAAAGATATAAGGTTAAATTATTGTTTTGCTACGGCCTAAATATATTCTTTTAATAATTTGATAAAGTAAAGAAACATACCAAATTTTTGCCGAAATAGTGAGGGATTCTGATCAAGCTGAAAAGAGAAAAAAAAATGGATTAATTGATTTATTAATAATAATAAAATTTTCTTAAAACTAAAAATAGGAAAAAAAGTATGTGAAATTTTTAACAGAAAATATTCACTTCATAATAAAATTAAAAAAAAACTTATTAAAGAAAAGTATCTTATTAAAAAAAAGCTTTATTGGATACACTACCTAGAATATGCCCAGCGTTACACAATAGATCAATTGGTACATGTTAAACGAGAGAAAACCAAATGGAATTGATTTTCACATGGAATTGTTAGTCAGTGTGGGTGCTATGATCAAAATAATGTTATGACAGTAAAAGTAAAAGTTAATTCTTCGAATTCATGACAAAAATAAAAACAAAATTAAAGACCTCTTCGGGGCGTAGAGTGAGCAACGGCGAGAGCCGCTCCAAGATTGAAAATGCAGCTATCATGCAACGGCGTTGCAGCAAATTAATACTAGCTGAATATATGCTCTAATGTAAATGTTGTTCTGTACTGTATGTAGTCTTACGATAAAAATAAAATATTAAGTAATGACGTTGTCAGTTCTTGTAAGTAGCAGTTATGTAGCAGTTATGCAATAAAAATGCTGAGGAATTATCACTGAGTAGAAATGCTACCAACAATTTTATTTTACGACAACAACAAATGGTTTTTTGACCTCATTACGAAAATGACAAGGCAACCACTAAATGCAGTAAAAATGCAACAACAATGAAAAAACGTTTCATGGTATTATAACGCCGTGAATATAGACGATACAGTAAATTTTATGGAACAACAGTAAAGCTGAGGATTTTGGTCACATTTTAAAAATAAAAAATTAATATGTTATGAGGCCTGTCTCATTTGTCTTAATATGTCTTAGGAAGCTTCTTAAAGTTACCTTAATGCACCAACTGCAATAATATAAAAAAAAAAAAAAAAAAAAATAAAAAATTAAAATAAACATTATATTTCAATATGACCTTTCAATAATTATTTTGAAAACAACATGAAGACAAAGAAGGCAACAACCAACAACAACAACAACAACGGCTCTGTATAGAGCAAATCACACAGCTTGACTATACAGACTGTTTCGTTGGCCGCTACACCAACTCATCAGTAGTCTTATATGACTTTTCACTGTGATCCACTCAAGCTACTTAGGTTCTACTTATACTGTCAATTATGCCGAGAAAGTTACCCAGAATTCAATTTTTACAGAGAGAACGCTTTTACATTAGTAACTAAGTTCTTATCTACGTATAAGAACAGGGGTTTGGAAAAAGATTGTGGCAATTATTAAAAAGGATGAGGGCAAGGATTTGTATAAAGATTAGGATTAGAAATAATACAGGGAGTAGGGTTAAAATTTGAACAGAGATTATAGCATGGAATTGGAAAAGAATTAGGATAAACATTCAGGCAATGATTGGGAAAAGGACTACAACAAGTATTGGGAAAAGGGTAAGAACAAAGATATAGAACAGATCTTGATCAAAGAATATAGTTAAGACAATTTATAGAACAAGATTAGAAAAAGGACAAGGAATAGAAGTAGGATTTAGGCACACTAAGGACAAGATTTAAAACAAAGATTGGGCGAAGAAGTGGGACAAGGATTAGAAAAGTGATTCGAACAAGGGTAAGGCAAGGAATTCGAGTACGAATTAAATCAAGAAATTGGATAGAGATAAGGATTCATTCTAGTTTGGGATCAAAGTAAAAGAAAGGGACAAGAATAAGAACAAACATCAAGATAGGCAGTTATTTCAAAACCTAAGATACCCCTACGACACCCGTTCACGATAAAGTCAACTTCTTTTTCCCCCTATGCTTTCTATAGTAGTTAATATAAATTCCTTAAAATTGATACAAGAACTGATGTTCCTGATTATTACAATCAATTTACTTGTTATACGCCCAATTTCTGGAAATAGTTAACGATTATCTTTTTATTAATTTTTATTAATTATCTTTAGTAAGATCTAAAGATTTGAAATAACCTAGCCACCAAGCGTGAATCCGTGATTGGATAAGTATCACACTTAACATAATTTTTGCATTAAAAACGATTTTATTTTTTAAGTATTTTAAAATATTTATTTGTTGAAAAACATAAAAATATTTGTGCAATCTTCCGGCTTGTAGATACAATCGTAGACTGTAAAACAGGGGCCCATTTTTTGTCATATGGTAGATATTGCATTCTTATTTTCACCAGTCAAATTTTATGACCCTAACATGAACAGTTTTGTAGATGTAGTGATTTGTGGGATATTTTTGCAAAATAAAATAAGTTTTTTTTTGTGTGAAAAAATAAAAGTTCAAAACTTAACTGGTATTTTGAAACTTTAACTTTTAAAGTCGAAATTTAAAACACAACCTAGGGCTAACAAGGGGATGTCGGGGGGATCATGATGGTGTCCTCAAAAATGTGCTCCGACTATTTCATCCACTTATGGTTTTCCTTTAAAAAATGGGACCATAACTGCGGAACTACCGACGGAGAAGGAAGTCCCCAAGGAAGTCCCGACCAGAGGAAGTACCTAGAAAGTTGCTACAAGAAGAAAAATAAGTACTGCGACATCGAAGCGAGCTGGCAGCGAGAAGTGCCACGAACAAAGGAGAAGAAGCTTGCAGAAGGAGCAGGTAAGGTGTGACGAGGATGATAAAAAAGAACGAGTAGGACATAGGCAGGGTGTAGTGTATGATAAGTTATCGGGTACTGGTGGTTTCGGTTCTGTCCCATAAGCAGTATTGTGATAGCCGTAGAGATCGTAAGATCCAATATCAAATAGAAGTTGTATTCAGTTCTGGTGGCTTCGGTTCCGTCCCGTAAGTAGGAGTAGAAGCTAGAGTACGGAGACCGACGACTACATAGACGGACACAAGTTACACCTGCCGTCAGCTGAACCTGGCAAACCAGAGGCCGAGAGACCGCACGTAATCCCATCATCAAGGGATTAAAACATCAAAATAAACTAAAATAAACGTTACTTCTGCAACGGATTCTGGATTACCTCAGCTCTAGACCCAGAGAACCGCGAGCTTTGTGACAAGCCATCAGTACCCAATACAACTCCTGCTTAAATGCAACTAAAATGTTCAACATGGTGTTAAGTAGTATCAAAATAGATCCCCTTGTCAAAAAAAATTAATGCATTTAAGGCTGATTTAAGTATTTGTACTCGTTTGATAAGTGGATAAGTGCGAGTGGTTGTTGATTTATAGAATTTAAACTATTAACGGTGTCTGCACATTTCACCCACGACCATAATGCCCAATTGTTTTGTGGGTGTTATAATCCAAAAAAAAAACAATCACAAAAAAGATCCTGACCACCTACAAAGTGATCACAACGTCCAATGATTAAGAGGTCATAAGCAGCTATGGGCAGATGGTGGTCTGGGAGCGTTGAGAGCAAGAATTGAGAGCAAGGGCTTATGTAGCAACACAAAACGCAACAACAAATAAAAGACAAGCACAGAAAGAACACATAAGCTTAAATGTAGTGGTGCCCATACCCGGTCATAAGGCATAAATTTGTTTGAGAATTTTCTTTTGGCATGTCCTTGATGAGCCACTTCGAGGCCGTTTTTTTTTTTGCTAATTGTCCGAACACTAGCTTGATGATGATCTGATAGTTGTGTCTTAAATAGGCTTAATCAAATATCACTTCAAGAGGTCATACGGAAATGTCATAATGGTCGTAACGGTAAGTTTATTCAACAAACTACTCTCACCGTGCTTCACATTTTATAAATTTTTAAATTTACCTGTCGGCTTTACATTTTTTTAACGAACATAAATACCAAATTTGGTTTTAATCAGGCATAAGCCATAGGAAGAGACTGGAACATATGAGTCAATTGACATGCCTACCTACTTTTCAAACAAATTGAGTCTTCATTTTTATTTGTAGTGAAAGCGAAAAGAGATATTGACATGCAATTTGATACAAATGATTCTCATTTCGTAAGCAACGTTGTGGTAGAGTTTGGTGAACGGGCACTCATATCTGTCATACTGAATCCCCACGTATTACATTTGACACAGAATTCACAGGATCTGATAGAGATAACAATTTGGTATTTTGACAACGTTCATATTCTTGTATCATATCAATAACATTTACATAATAATTTGCATAAAAATTTACATAAATTAAATCACTGAGTCACAGGGTCCTTGACTGATGGAATTCGTTTTTTTCGTTAATATATTGTTTTTCAAGTCTAGAATAGGATAGTAGACGATTTATAAAGAAAGTTGATAGACATGATTGAATGATTTTTCCCTTTCATGGATAGACTAGGTTACACAAAACATGATTTTTTTATTTAATTTTATTTCAACTTGATATCATCTCAACTAAATCAAAAAGAAAGCCAATTTCAAAAAATTCCATATATATATGGGCTCATACCAACATTACAGTTACAAGCACATACACACATACATACACAGCTGTGCAGCCACAGCAAATGTCCTTTGCTAGCTAGCAAAACAAGGCTATCACAAGCTGTGCTACTCAGCCAGCCTTTGTTTACAAGCAAGGACGGATATTTTCCAAAATGTGCGCCAAATATTTAAAATTCATTGCTTTCTATGTTCAACTTTTTTTTCCTTTTTTCCTAAAGTCTACAGCAACGTTCGTCGTGTCTGTGTGGTTTCGCTAAGCTTTACTACGAGTACATGCTACTATTTTTCTACTACCTTTTTTCTATTTTTTTTTTTTTTGAGCTGCTTCGGATTCTGCCAACCAACATGTTGGCATTTTTAATTTTAAGCAAAATAGAGGAAAAAATGACAACAACAATAACAGCAAACAAACAACGAAACAAACAAACAATATATGTACGTCTGTCTGTATGTTTTGCTGCGCATCCAGTTTTAAGGCTGCTGCCTACTTTTTATGTGTTGCTGCATAAAAAACTCACATAAAAGTAGTGAAGGTAAGAAAAAATGTGCACAACAAACAGAACGTAAAACCAAATAGTGTTTACCGTTATTTTTATGACGACAGTGACTAGCGCAGCCACCAGGAAGAAGCTGCAGAAAACGAATTTATAATTTTTTTTTTTTATTTTTTCTTTCATAATATTTCTTTGGCAATCAGCTTGTGTTGCATTCTTGCTCTCCGCTTGGCTCGTAAAAATATATTTTTTTAATGTTTTACCTTGAAATGTTGGAGCTGGTTGTAGTTTCTTGTAGGCTAAGGGTGAAGCGGTGGCATTTTGGGTGGTAGGGATATTGTTAAAAGGTAACACATTGGAAGAACTTGCTTTATTTTTAGACTTAAAAGCAAAAAGAAAAGGTAGTTCTACCAAAACAATATAAACTCCCAGAAATGATAGCTAGAACCGTTTTTTTTAATTGGCAGAAATTGGCATGCAACTCATGTTTTTAGTGCGTTTTCAACGATTTTTTTGTTTTGTTTTTGTTTTTGTTTTTTTTTTTTTTGTTTGATTTATTTAATATTTATTTACTACTTTCTATATTGACAATTTGTGAAGTTTTATCAATGTATAAAGTATAAAAAATAAGCCTCTTCAATTTTGAATGGTTATTAAACACAGAATATATGTTGAGCCTGCTAAATTGCAAAAAAAGTAATAATTTCAAAACTTTAATGCATGTACATTAGGCCGAATTGAAAATTATATTTTGCCGGACACCAACTCAAAAGTAAGAGGGATTCTTAAAAACTATTTCTACATAATTTTTTTTATTTTCTGGACAAAAAATCATGTTTCCTGCATCTACATTTCTTTTCTTCATAATGCATACTCAAGATATGCGAAAAAAAATACTGATTTTCACAAAAATTTAACACAAGTTTTGGATTTGAATTTAGCTTGTTGGAAAAGTATGGATAATTTCTGCCATTTCTGTATCGTGTGGTGAGGTTTAACCAAAATGAGAAATCGATATTAAAAGCGCTTCCTTTCGTCCTAATTTGTATTTAAGTGCCTCAATTAATTGGTATAAATGAGTTCGGTAGGGCACTCCAGTTTAGCATTATAGATTTTCGAAAACTCTTGTACTAAGGCGCCCTCTGCCGTGCAAAATACACTCAATCTTACTGTAGTTTTGTATCTTACACAAAAAGAAAATATATCAAAAAAGTCAGCAACAATAATTTTTGATGCAATGAAAAAAGTACCACAAAAAGTAGCAGACAAAAACACCCTAACGTACAATTTACAACCAAATAGTATCAAATGTGTGCAACTGTATGCTTGCGACGCCAGAATATATGTAATTAAAGTAAAACAATAAAATTGAAATGGATCTTGCTGGAATGTATTTAAATCTGACGAAATTGTGAACTTATCGCGACGTGTTACAGTACGTGAATTATTTGCGCGATATTAAACGTAATCGGCAGTCAAATGTAGTTATAGACTAGTCGCAAACAAAATCGCAAGTTATGGACGCGCGCGGAAATACCGATGGTAAATATTACAGCGAGTTGTAAAAAATAAATGCGTTGATACTTAGAATAACAATGTGAATACCATGAAAAGTATATATTTTATTGGTGTTTAAAAAAAAAAACTTCTTTTCGAAATATCGATTTGAATATGTAATGAAAAAAAAAATATCGTAATATTTTCAATCCAAAATTTATTTATTTATTTTTCTATTTATTTTTTTATTTATTCATCTATAGAGTAAAGATCCCTTAGACTAATGAATAAATACAGTAATATAAAAATTTTTATATAAAGAATATATAATAAAGTATAAAAATTTGATACTGAGTAACGAAATAATGTTTAGAGCAAATTTAGTAGTTCCTTTTGAAATCAATCACAAGACTGAGAAATATCTACTTTATTATGAAAAGAGTTAAATTTAATTCAGGATATCGAAATAGGATCAGATCTACTGTAATTTGTCCTCGCTCGAGGAATAAAGAAAAAATGCTGCCTACTTCTCAGATGTCGTGAAGGAGCATATATCGGAAAAAGAGACAATAGCGCAAAGTACATCTCTAGCTCACATAACAAGATAATATTTTCGATCGTTTTTAGATCTATTAGAAGACACCTTTTCTTATATACCATGTATAAAGTAAACGTTAATTAGAGAATGGTGATCTAGTCATGGTGATCTAGTAAGACTTATGCTTTTGCATTTGGATATATTTAAGTGCAAACAGTTATCAGTGCACCAGTTTGACAAAGAAAGAACATCTTCTTGCAATAAAATGCAATCCTGATTCGTCCTGATTGCTTTAAACATTTTTAAGTCGTCCGCATAAAGTAGACACTTCGAGTTTTTAATAACATCCGGAAGGTCATTAATGAACAATATGAACTATAAGAGTATAATACATATGACTCCCTTGAGGAACACAACAGAGATTATGTATAACTTTAGACACTGTTGATCCGATTTTAAAAAATTGCTTACGGTTACATAAATTATTACGAAACCATTTTAGTAAATTTGAATGAATTCCTAAGTTTTCTAGCTTTTTATAAGTGCATTATGTTGAACTTTTTCAAAACATAAAAAACTTTTGAAAAGTCAATTTATATAGCATTCACTTGAGCACCATTCTCCATACCTTTCAGACAAAAACTAGCAAACACCGCTAAGTTAGTAATTGTGGATTTACCATTAACAAACCCATGCTATTCATCAGTGATGCTATGTCTTACTTCCCAATATAATCTCCTCTTCACAATAATCTCGAAAACTTTCGGAATCAATTTCAGTTTTGAAATGAGTCTGTAATTGCTGACCTAATTTTTCGAGCATGATTTATGTAACGGAGTTATACATATATGAGACTTTCCATGTATCTAAAAATTCCCCTGATGAAAGGGACATATTAAAAATCTTGGTTAGGGGTTCAGCTAAATTACTACACAATTTTTTTTAAAAATGAAGCTGTTATGTTATCTTATGAAACTTTGTTGCTATCTTCTAATGCGGCTAAATGTTCTCTTACCTCAACAATACTAAGCTGCATAACATCCGGATTTGTAATAGGTGTAAGACTATGATATGTACCTACATGTATAGTTCTTTCAAAGTTTGATTGGAAATATATCGAAAAAAATCCTTCTCGCCATTTGAACAACGATATTCATACGTCATCAGAGCTGGAAAACCAAGAAATTACGTTTTCCATTTAAAAAATTCCAATTGGCCTTAGAATTCTTTTTAATATTACTTTCTATGGAAAACAATTAATTTTTGTAGAGAAAGTTTTTTAAGGATTCCTAATCTCCAGTAGTACTCAAAACGCAAATGAAGACAGGTTGTGCTGATCTTGCGCAACTTACAAATTTTATTTGTAAAATTACTCAAACGTCTACTAAGCCAGACCGGCTTGATGCCCAGCTTTGGTCTTTTCATCGGTACAAACTGATCATATGCTTCTTCAAGTTGTTTAGTGAACGCATTATAACAAACTTTTAAGCAAGATGAATTGAGATTAGAATCCCAATTAGTAATTTGAAAAAATAAATTAAGTCCAATAAAATCTGCGTTAGCAAAGTGTCTCTCACAGAGTTAGTAGAATTTTAAGAAAAGTTAAGTCTATTATTATTAAAACATAAAATTTATATCTCATATCATTATGATGTATGCTGTTATTTAATAATGGTGGCTGAGCCAACATAAGACTGCCTACCATTTGTATGCGATTAAAATCTTTATATGTTTGCTTATCTTTGGTATGCTTATGGGTAGAAATAATGATTTTTGGGCGAAAAAGGGGTTCAGGAGAACCGATTAAAAAAAAAAAACAAAAAAAATTGATGCAGAAATAGTTTTTAAAAGTCCTTCTAAATTTTGAATCGGTTCCGGCTGACTTTTTTTCTATAAAAATCGATCCGGCTTCATGTACAAATGATTTTCCGTTATGTAAAGTTGGCTCCGCCATTTACATTTTTCACAAATTTTAAATTTATGCTTAGATGTGCTCGAAATTGTGCCACAAAATTAATAACTTATTAATTAATTACTTCTTTAACTCCACTGCGTATTTTCTAATACAGACTTTTTCGTTTAGAAATACAGAACTTTTTCAACCCAATGAAGCCTTTGAAAGTATATGAGCTTTTTTGTTGTTTTGACTTACTAAATGTGGTAAGTCCCTCTGCGCAGGGAGCTAGTAAATATAGTATTAAAAAAAAATTTAATATCTAAAACTTTAATGCTAACATGTTTTGATGCTTTTTTCCAATTGAAGTTCTCCACTCTTCCATTCAATTTTTCAGAAGTCTGAAAAATATGCTGCAATGTGTTCAAGTTATTTGCCATTGGGGTGATTTTTTTAATTAATTTATTACTTCTTTAATAAAAAATCAAGTAATTTTTGTATTCTAAGACTTTCAAACTAGTATGATTTTGATAAAAATATCTTCTGCTGAATGTGAAGTTAGCTCACCAGTTAGTTTTTTTTTAAATTTGGATATTGTTATGTAATTTGCTTGAGTTATGACGTAGAAAGATTTTAAAAATAGCTTCTTTAATAAAAAATTTCATCGTATGTTAAAATCTTTCTTTAGTTGCCTATAAAACCTGCATTTAATAACAAATTTTGATCAAATAACTACAGGTAAGGATACAATTTACATTGTTATGCTACATGATTTACAATTATGCAAAGTTTATTAATATCTCAAAGCACAACTTGAGCATATTGCAGCACAACTCCAAATTTTTCCGAAAATAGCCGTGGAGGTAACTGTCATGAAATAAGTACAGCCTCAAGTCAATCTAATTTTATAGGGGAGATGGCTGGGTTGTGAACCGGGCACGGTTATGAACCATTACTATTTTTTTGTTTTCTTAATTGACACATCGCCAATCTTTCAACTGCTAAATTTGTCTTTTGACATGACTCAATTTTTGCAGTTACACCGTAGTGTACAGATGTATTGCTTGTGCCAGCTTCAAACATCGTGTTTAAAAATCGACTGAAAACTTTTGCGAAAGGCAATGGAGAGCTGACTTCTCCAGACGAAATTTATGAAATAACAGCAGCAAATTCAAAATCACCAGCAAAAACATCACTGAAGAAGGCACAACCAGCACCATCCAAGCGTCCTTAGGCAAAAGAACCATCAAACCCCATCTGATGAGGATATTGATTTTTGTACCATTTGTTTGAAGTTTTTGCCTAAAGAACTGACACCCAAAAGCTCCAACGAATGCAACACATGTGGCCGGCCTATTCACTTGCAGTGTGCCAATATGGGAAGGCGCCACCGATGAATATGAAGAAAGTTTTGATTGAACACTTCTATTCATTACGATTTTTTAGGTTAATTGGCGACATTATAACTTGTTTTGCCTCTTGAGGTCTTCTAAATAAATAAAATCTCAACTTACTATAAAATTATTTGTGTTTTACTTCGTATTTTTGGACTTTTATTGGGATTTGCCAGATGGTTTACAACCCAGACACTTTTTTGGAAAATCACGTCTTTAGAAAGTTGGCAGTAGAGAGTAAAATTTTAATCAAAACGCTTATCTATCTGCATAAAAAAAATTGCGTTCAGTGGGAAGGTATCTAGGAATACCCAACGATATATAGGATTATTCGATATCTTTGTTCTGTGAATAGTTAGAGCCCAAAAACAAAATCCGGTTCGCAACCCAGCCCTTTCCTCTACATGTTAGCACATATTGAGCACTTTATAGTGCAAATATTTTTTTTTATTTTAATCAGATCGTACCAGACACTTCTTAAAGAAATACAACTTTAAACCTGACTACATCACTTTGCAATCGGACGTTTGTTGGAATACGAGTATCAGCTTTAAGCTCAAAACTCATTTAATTTTAGCTTAATTATGACCCAGACACTTGGCCTCACTTGCTCGACGAAATTAGCCTTTAACCTCATGGCTTAAACATGTTTTAGGGCGACACCAATTTGAAGAGACAACCTAAAAATAATCATCTCCTGCATTTTTACTCATTTTTTTTTTGTTAAGGTATACAGAGCACTTAACTGCCATAATTTTTGAAATATTTAATCCTTTTGTTATCCACTTCTACACAAGCTACATTTTTTAAGCCTTTTTTTTCCCGCCCCATTTCATTAAATTTACTTTTGACGTGCATTTAATTAGGGAAGAAAAAAAAGAAAATATGTGAACCCATGTCACACTGTGTTACGGCCAACAACAACAACACAAACAACGACAAAAACAACAACTGTTGTTGACCACCTTCTGCTGACCCAAACAAAATTACAGCGAACAGTTGCAACGTCAACTCGAAATTTTCATAATTGGCAAGCACCATAAAAAAAGCTCCAAAAAAAAAAAAAAAAATAAATGTGTTGCCTGTCGCCTGCTGGCTATCTCTTCACAGTTATTAGTAGTTACATGGAATATTTTAAAAAATATCTTATTTGTTTTCTTATTAAAATTATTTACACAAAAAAAAAAAAAACAAAAACAAAATTCACTGTTTTTGCTGAACCTTCCTAGCAGCAGCTATTCATTCACCCTAGTAGCGCGACAACCAACGCCTACAGCTATGAGCTAGCTTGGGCAACAATCATCCTCTGTGGACAGTGGGTTGAAATATTAAAATGTAGGTTAGTTTCTTTGGTAAACATGTTCCGCGTTGTCGTTAAAAAAATTTGTAACGACATTGACAACAAACTACAACAACAAAGGGTAGCAGGCAAAAATGTCAGTCAGCAGGCTTGTGCCAAGTGATCTCTTTTACCACGCCCACAACTAGCGATGGGCGTTTCCGTAACCTGTCTTGCGTGACCATTCGTTGAGTTTATTCCTTTGTGTTGATTTTCTTTTTTGTTTTTTTGCCTCTTAAATAAATTTTTTTTCTAGTTTGCTACTAATGCATGCCAAAGGACACTTATGACGCTATGCACACACACTCAGACATACCAACACATACCATCGTTTTAATTTGCTTTTTGCTGCCATGTTTGTGGAATGCTTTAATTCATTAAATTGCAATAGTTTTTGTAATTTTTTTTTTTTTTTTTTTGTAAGCTTTCATGTTGCCCAGTGTAATTAGAATGCAATTTTTAGCTGTCCACTTAGTAGCGACGAAATGTGGACCAAACAAGGGCGCAACATTAGCAAAAATATTTAAAATAACAATGTTCTTTTTTTAGGTTTTTATAAATTTATTCATTTTATTTTTTTTTATTTTTTTTCTTTTTTGTCTAATTTTTTATCTGCTGCATTGAAAGAAAATTAATTCATTTGATATGCATTAAATTCTGGCAAAAAAAAAAAAATACGCCGAAATATATTACCTGCGCTTTTGGCCCTATAGCTTCATAAAAATAACTTTTATGAGCCTTGAGCTGCGATTTCTTTTTTTTTTTTATGTGAGACGCAGCTTTGCTCAATAAGGTGAGTTGGCCCAGCATTACCAGCACCACCAACTCCCCCACCATTAAATAGAACGGAAGAAGTTGAAGTTGGCTTGCTTTGGAGGACGATGGCTGCCTGTATTTGTGTGCTTTTAATGGCGGAAACATTACTTAATTCAATTTTTTATTTTTATTTTATTTGTTTGCTTTTCCTCCTCTTCTTCTTCTTCTGCGCTTTAGCTGCCTTTTCTTTATGCTGCTTTTGTGTGCAATTAAGTACGTTTTAAATGCGTTCTTTTTCACTTTGGTAGCTTGGCCTATGCAAGGAGTGGTGGAGGGGGTGGAGATAAAGCGGGGTTGGTCGCAGTAATTAATTTTAACCTTTTTAAGCAGCGCATTAAAAAATATCTGCTCGCAAAATTACAAAAAAAAGAAAAAAAACAACAAAATACATTCGTATTGCCAGGCCCATAAGTCTTCATGTTAGAGCGAGAAAGCGCCGAAAATTAGTTTTCATTCTTTTTTAAAAACAGTTTACAACAAAAGAATAAAAGTAGATATAAATGAAAAAATAAATGTTAATGCAACTCATTAGTACGCTTTCAATCACGTGCTTTTTTCAAATACAATTTCAAGAAAAACATCATTAACACCTACGAATTGTCAAAATACTTCCACAAAAGGTATTCCGAACCGAATTATGGAGTAAGTTTTCAAAACAAAAAATATTTTTTTCTTATATCGCTCAAAATGGATGTAGGAATTACTAAATTCGAACTTAAAATTAAGGACTGTGAACCCACAAACCTTCGACTGACAAATTTCAGCCATAATCTTCCGCCATTTGGAATGTCGAGCAAGCACATAAAAGTGTAAAGGTTCAACAAGGTGCTTAAAATTGTTATATCAGATAACTAAAGGTTCTATTGGGATTCTGTGGAGCTAAGGACCAGTAGTCTATTCCCTAATATAGACCAGATGAAATTTGTCAGTCTTTTTATTTTTCTGGTACATTTACTCAACGTGTTGAGCTCAACAGTTGCACAACAGCTGTACCTGCTGAACGCAGCCATCATTCTTCGAAATAAAAATGTCAAAATTAAAGCTAATGCTGAATTACAGCCAGCATGAACACAGTGCAAAAAAGCAAGTTCGAAAAAGCAGCTTTTTGTTATGAGCATAAACGCCTTATTAGTTCAAAGTATTTAAACAGCTTAGAAAAAGCTTTTTTTATGGAAGTTATGAGAAGGGTTAACTTCAAAAGAGCGTCAGTAAGAAAAAGATGAAACGATAATACTGTTTCTAATGGTTCTTTATTAGAATCTTCTCTTCAAGCGTCTGCTAAAGCTGAGGCCTCTGGTATGTATATTAGCAGCTTAAACTTTGAACTATATATCCCTATAGAAGCTGTATTTTTCTATTAAAACTCAAGCAATTGAAATTGATGTGTAGCGAATAGAAGCTGAAGCTTCCTGCGTACGCTGCTGCTTATATTTCGGAATCTGGAAACGCTCATGTCATTCCAGTCAAACTAATATTTCTATTAGAAAGTTTCAACATTTTCTAGCATATACCTACTTACAACGCTATGGGGTAGATGCTTACTGCCATGTTTATAGTGCTTTTAAAAATATATTTTAGCAAAAAAAACACGTGAACATTTTCGTGCGATTATTTTATTCAACTTTCGACGTGAATTATAAAAACCTCTATATATCGGTGATGTACAGAATTCAATCGGGGCCATGTAACGAAGCTCCCGGTCATCCGGGTCTATAGCTGAGGTAAGCTAACCGGGAATCCAAGGTCCGATACAAAATTTATAAGTAAAAGATGAACGTGCAGTAGTAGTGTGGTTTTTATTGGTTACTGCGGTCTTATTTATTCCCTAGATGATGGGATTACGTGCTCTTGTGGCGATGGTCGTGCGGGAGCTCGACACTGGATTCGACTAGCAGCAGATGTGGCCCGTGTCCGTCAGTGTAATTTTTGGTCTCCGTACTCCTACTTCAGTGACGGATCTGACGATCCAGGGCACTGATACACTCCACTCTATCTCTTGTCTGCAGCTTTTTTTTCGGCTGTTCTCCATGGTGGCTTCTCAGCAACTCAGTTTTTTGCACTTCTTATTTAGGGGTCCGTCAGCAACTTGGTTGTAGCACTTCCTTCTCCGTTGATGGTCCGTCAATAACTTCTGTGGTACTTCTGCTCTAATTGATGGTTCCTAAGAAACTCGCTTTTAAGCACTGCTTCCTCCGTTGATGGTCCGTCAGCAACTTCGCTCACTGACGAATTTCGTGAAGGGCGTCCAAAATCTGTTGTTGTTAATTTTGACAAAACATTGAACTGATAATGCTTGATTGTCATGTGACATTCCGTGAGATTGAGGCTTACTTGGGTATTACATCCACTAGTATACATATCATTTTACATGAACATATAGTTTTGAAAATTTGTTCACGTTGGATTCCATATAATTTGACAATCGCTCAAAAAGAAAGGCTCGTGTTAATTGGTAAATCCTCAAATAAATCCTCAAGAAATACAATCGCTGTACTTCAAAGGACGTATATAAAATCGTAACTTGTAACAAGTCATGGATCTATTCGTATGTGCTTGAAAGTCGACTGTATCGGTCTTTCATGATGATCCAAATACAACAAAAGTTGTTCGGGCTCGAAGCACTGTGAAGCAAATGGTCGTCTGTTTCTTCCAAAAAAACAGGTCATGTGGCCACGGTACACAACTTGAGACATTTAAAGCGGTCAATTCGTGATAGTACGCAATAATTTGTTTGCCAGAAATATTCCGTGAAATAAGGAAAACAAACAAGTGCCCAAGAATTATGCTTCATCGAGACAATGCGTGCTCCTTCCTACAAATCAGTTTAAACAAAGGCTTTTCTGTGCACTCAAAACATCGAATTAATGGGCTATCTGCCGTTTTATCCTGACTTGGCAGCCAATAACTTCTTTTTGTTGCCGCACATCAGGCACAAATTGCGTGTACAAGGATTTTAAACGCCAGAAGAAGACGTTTATGCGATAAAAACTCTGTTTATTAGGTGTTTCAAGCGAAAGGGGATAAACGTTATGACTAATAGTTCATAAAGGAGAATATTTTGAAAAATAATGAAGTTTTTTCGTATTAGGCTATGAACGTAACAGAAGTGTTAACATTTTATTGAAACTTCAGCTAAAGCTGAAGCCACTCGTATGTTCCGAATTAAGGCCAAAACTTTGCAGTATATACGATATATGTTATATGCTTTAACCCCAATTACAATAATAATTTAATATGATATTCAAGCTATAATTTTCATAAGCATTGAACCATTTAATTTCAACGCCTAGAAGTTAAAACTCTGATCGGTCCATTGGATAATGTTCTGAACATTAAAAGCCTTTTTGCTCGTCTAGAAGAAAACGCGCCCTTTTAAAAGAATTTAAATGTCTATAATAAGCTTCTATATAACTTGCCGCAATCTTCACAGGAGCTTGTGTACTAGTTGGGTCTGGTTAGTTCTGATTTTGGACTTGGATTCGTGAAAAATCGTACGAGTGCTCAGAAAACCCCGAACAAAAAAATTTAAACCAAAATTATTGAATAGAAATAAGTATGTGTGACACAGAGAGTTAAGGGTTATATGGCGCAGAGGATTAATACATATCAACTATTAAATTTTTTAAATCTCATGATAGAGGCGTTGCTTACTCCCGCCCTTTTTTCAACCTTGTCACCCAATTCTAAACAAAATTCCTTTTGATGACGTCACTTTCTATGGGTTTTTGTACTTCGATGACATAACTTTGTATGGGAAGTAGACATGGTTTTCTTCTGATTCCGTCAAATTTGAAATGCAAAGTGCGTATTTAGAATCAGAGCTTCAAAGTTGCAAGGCTTTAAATTATTTTTTTTAGAAATTTTACTATTTAGATATTGTCGCTTTGTATGGGAGGTACGCTTGGTTTTCAGCTGATTTAATTAATTTTCAATCTTGATTTTTCTTTTAATAAAATAAGATTTTATACTTAATTTCATTAAGATAGCCTCAAAATAACGGCTGAAATTGTTGTTTTACAGCCTTCTGCCACGGACATACGGACAGCTTAGATTGAAATTAGGCCTTTAAAAGTATTTTTGACGAAATGTAAAGTAATCAAGACTAAATATAAAATACCAGTGGTGAACTATTCATACTAGCCATAAAACATCTAGAAAATGCGAAGGTTTCCTGCCCAACTTTTTGGAAACAAACGCAATTTAAAGCATTCATTATTTTTTAGTCACTATATATATTTTGAGTACTATATTTTAGATACTATATTGGTCAATATTGAGTACAAATACAAAACTTGACGTCATCAGTTCAAACATTTTACAGAAACCAACCCACCAGTCTTATTTCTAAAGTATTAACTTTTAAGCCAAAAGAAACTGGAGAGGCAGAGATAATTCCTACTTCATTCAGCAATAATCAAAATATTTTAAATTATTCTCGTGCGGAGGCTTTTCCTATAACTTCGGCATGTGGAAAATTGAAACAAATATTCAACGATACAACTAAAATCTGACACCCACAATTTTGACCTTTCATATTTTTGTAACAAAACAACAATTTTTTTTCTATTTATAAATCAGCCATCACTTGAATGTTGACTGAGATAACTTTAAATAGCAACTTGGAAAATGCTTAAAAATTAAAAAAATTTGAACAAGATGGTTGAACACTTTGACTCTTTTTTCGAACTAAATATTTATAAAAGCCATTAAATTGGAACATAAATAATAAAAAATTTCTATTCAAAATTTCAAAAAATAACTCAGTCAAACATCATCATATTTCACTAACTGGCATTGAGCTATTATTTTCAAAACTATTTGCACTTAAATCGACAAAATTAACTTAAATACATCTTCATGTTTTTGATTCCTTGCGGGATTCTTCATCTTTCGCGCAATTTATAGCTAATAGCTGGCAAATTTCAAACTGATTTTAATGCAGTAAATCAATTGAACCATTGATTACATTGAGTCGTGTTGTAATTCATATCATTGCAGGCTAAATAACCAATTCGCAGTCCTTGTGGTTCAATCATGTCGAACTACCACAAAATCTACTGAGTTTGAGTTTCCGCTATGAATTCCCTGGCGTATTTGCCAATGCGCGCCCATTGTTGCAAATTGCGAGAAAGAATTCAATCAGTTTTTCGTGCAGTTATTTTATGGGGCTGCCCTAAACTGCTGTACGCTGCTTTGTGGACTTTCAGCTACGCTTCTGCCGGTACGTTTTGTAGTAGTGGTGAGCACCCTAATTCGCCCCATTTGACTCCCAAATGCAAGGCAGTTTTCAAACTGTCAGACACTCAAGCAGTCTGTCAATTTATCGCACAGTGTCTAGGAAGCTTTTATGTGGCTTCAGGGATTTCCACTGCCCTGTCTGACACCAATATTCTGCCTGCCAAAACGTACGTTTTTCAACGTATCCCTTAGCTGCCGCGTACGAAGTGCGTGCGTGACTGAGATTCTGGGAGTAACTAGCTCAGAGATTACAAAATATTCACAAAGTTCAGATTTGCAATATTTTTTTATTGTTCTTTTTAATTGTTATTGTTGCCTTTTTTGTTGTCTTATAGGCAAAGCTGTGGCGAAAGCTCTGAAGTCATCGGTTGTTCAGAGAGCAATAATTTATTAGCCCAATAAAGTAACTGTCAAAGTGTGACAGGTGAGCGCGCACTTAGAAATGGAGAATGTAAAAGAGTACGAGGGGAAGTGAGCTGCCGAAGTAGAGAACGCGCAATAAAGTTGCTGGAAAAAAAGAATGAGATGAATTGCCGGAATAGAGCATCTATCGGCAGCTTGCTGTGTCGCCGTGATTTGCAAAACAAGCCTGAAGTCAAACTTTTTGACAAATGTTGCAAATAAGCAACAAGTTTTACAGCAACAACTGCACAAAAACAACAACAACAATGAATAAAGATGAACAAGTTGTTGTCATCGCTTTTTATAAGTCGATAAAAATAAAAAGAAGTAGAAGCAATATAAAGAAAAAAAAAACACAGAAAAAGAAAAACACACTCGCATTACTAATAGATACATTTGCGTATCTCATGGCAACATTTGTCTATTAAATAGATACATTTGTATCCGTACTTTTCAACGCAAGTTTTTGGGTTACTTTGTATTTGTTTTTTATTTTGTATCTTAAAGTTTTGCACATTTTTTGCTTGTTTTTTATTTTGGGTTTGCTTCTTTTTTTTCATACATAAACAAATAAAGGCCCATTGAATATGGATGAAAAAAAAAAAAAAAACAAAAACAAAACACCAAAACTACCAGAAGCAGCATAGAGCAAAAATGCTGACGTAATTTTGCCAAAATAGAAATTATTCGTTTATTGTTCATTCTATTGCCTAGTTTATTTCGCTTTGTTTGCTCTTTACTTAAATGTATGATTTTTTAAGTAAACTTTTAAGAAAGGCAAAAGCGATTTTTTTTTTCTATTTTTTGCACAAACGAGCATAGTCTTTAAAAGCTCTTAAAATAGGCATGATTTGCAAGTTTTTTTTTTTGTAGTGAATAGTTTTTAAGCTGAGCCTTTAGCGGCATATATTATTTTATTTAAAGCAAATGTTTTTTTTTTTTAAAACCATGTCAAAGTTTATTGAATTTAATTTCTTCTTATTTCGTTTTTTAATAAATGCTTTGTTAAAAAATTTTTAATATTTAATTTAAATTAAACAAAATAAATTTTTTCGCTGTTACTTAAATTTTTGTTGTTTATATTTTTTAAATAATTTTTCATGAAATTCAGAAATTTGCATTAAAACTTGAAATCTTGCATTTTTGTATAAATTCAGCTTTACTCTTTAATAATTTTTATTTATGAAGAAGCTTTTTTTTTTAAATTCCATGTCATTCTGTGGTTTTGTGCTCAGATTTTAAAATAAATTTTTAGGCTACAACAAGAAAAACTTCGAAAAATCTAACAAAAGCTCAAAAATATGTGTTAAAACAATTAAACAGGCTTTTATTAAAAAGCTCTAAAATATTTTATGCAAAACTTTGGTAAAAAAGCTTTTATTCAAAATTTAGAAAAAGCTTCGTGGCTATTATTTATAAAAAATCTTAAAAGCTTTTATTTCTAAAAAATCTTAAAAACTTTTATTTCTTAAAAAGCTTAAAAGTTTTTATTTCTTAAAAAGATTAAAAGTTTATATTTCTTAAAAAGCTTAAAAGCTTTTATTTCTTTAAAAGCTTTTGAGCTTATATTTCTTAAAAAGCTTGAACGATTTTTCTTAAAAGCTTTTAGTAAAATGCTTCAAAGATTTTTTGAAAATTTGAAAATCTTTTTGTAAAAAGCTTAAAAGCTTTTATGTAAAAAAGCTTAAAAGCTTTTTTGTGAAATAAAAATTTTTTATAACAATATTTAAAGCTCAATAAAGAAGCTTTTAGAGAAAGCTTTTACTCTTATTAAAATATTTTTTAAATTTTCCCTAATTCTATAGATTAATATTTGCATACTTATGTGCACTTATAAAAAGCATATGTTTGCGCTTTTTCTGAACAATTTTGGAAAGTTTTTACATATGTAGTTTTAAAAGTTTATTTAAATGGTGACCGTGGCCAAAAACGTTAAAACGTTACGACATTTTGATGTCAGGTTTACGAATCGCGAGCTCTGTGCTTGGAACTCCATCCGCAACAGATAATTTTTTTTTTTTCAATTTATATAATTTTTTCTGATCGACCAACACCTATCTGCAGACAACGAGTTTAGTCAGAGAAAATACTGCCCTTTAAGTTTCTTAGGGACTTGCACATCACTTTAGTCGTTTGGTTTTATGCCCAGAAGGTAGTGTAATTATGCGAGAAACATTTATTGGCACTAGACTAGAGGAGATTTAACCAAATCGATACAATTAGCATTTTAGCGATTCTTTGGTCTGTTGATGAATGAAATATTTTTATCAGAATAAAATAATATAAAGTTCTAATTTTCTTTAGAGTTCTTTTTCCTACAGATAGACAATATTTTATGCACGGTTCCTGATTTTTGACCAGGGACTACGGAACATCTGACACTGTACTCTCAAAACTCACCCGCGTATGAGTACATCTGCAGAGATACAGAATATGTACAAAAGTCTAGGTAGCTTAAGCCAAGTAGCTGTTATTAATGCATGATATCAAAATAAAAAAAATAATCATATCAGTGTAAAAACGAGATATTTTCAGGGCTTTCTGTTATAAAGACATTTTTATTATTTTTAAATGAAATTACATTTTGAGAAAAAATCACTTGGTTGCTTGAAAATTTCTCTTAGAGCTCAAAAATTTTATTTCATCTATTAAAGTTTGCAGTTCCCATAGCTTCAGATCCAGACCTAGCATGTTATAAGCTCTATGTCAATTTTTCATGAGAACTGCAGTTTATAGTTTTGTGTGTTTTATTCAATTTTATTGACTGATCGTTTTGCATATTGATTGATTTGAATTTTATTGATTGAATAAGGTACTACGATTACCTTATTACACTAAAAATTTCATGATTCACTGATATAGATCGTTATTTGTTTGACTACTTTAATTCCATATCTACTGTGGGCAAAAAATACAGGTAAATTTGAATTTACATTTTTTGGGGCTAACGATAGGGTTTATTTTTAAGTTGGAACTACACTACTCAAAATATTCATAAGTGCTTGAGATACGCGTCCTTTTGTAAATAGCTAAAAGTGAATTTTTCGTTTTTTATAATGCTTGAAAGTATTCGACAACTCAGTTCCATTAAATTTTCTGTGTGGAATGAAATTTCTGAAAGAAGGCCGTCGGTGAGCAAGCTCTATCGAAAACAAGAGTTTATGAGTGTTACAAAATGTTCAAAGGTCGACCATTAACATTAACTGATGAGCTACACTCAATATAATTAAAGAATTGTTGCTCCAAAATCTTTGATTGATAGTCCGAGACCTTACTGATTTTGTTGAAATATCGGAAGGATTAGTGAAAACCATTTTGAGTGACCATTTGGGCCTCAGAAAAGTGAAATTTCGATTGGTGCCATAAACGCTCAATTTCTTGGAGAATCAACGCTACGTTCATGTGCGTGAAACAATGCTTTTCAACTAACAAGACAAAATTAAATGCATCATAACTGGAGATGAGACTTGGGTCTATGCTTACGATCCGGAAACAGCCGATCATTCGGGTGAATATCGATCCAAAGCAAAAAAACCACAGTTTGTTTCGATTGTAGTAGTGTGGTGCATAATGAATTCCTTCCTACCGACCAAACTGTCAACCAAGAATACTGCTTGGGTATTATGCGTCGCACAATGGGGTATTTTATGCCAAAAGTGACGATTAATTGCAAAAAAAAACGTTCAAGGTACATAGTGATGTTAGGTACCCGATAAAAGAAGATAAAGTTCTGCATCACTAGGTGAAAGTATAGTTGAAAAATATTCTACCGTTTACCTGCAATGCAGTTTGAAAGTCATCATTTTTTTTTCTCTTTGAGTGTGCACAGTGACAAACGTGTTTATTCGAAACCTGGAACCTTCTTGTTCAGATATTTAAGCAATACAAAATTAAATTTTTTTGATGAAATAGTGTTTATATATATATTAATTTATTTATTTTAATTGAACCCTAAAAAGTTGGATTTTTCAATATGTTAATAGAGATATAGTTGTGTGTTACGTGGAATTAAGGAGAACTGTTTTGATTATCGTAAGCTATGAAAATTCTAGCTATATTCTATAAAAAAAAAAGTTGCGTCAATGCTGCGCACTTTCGCGGTATTTGAATTTTTTACTTTAACTTACATATCACGAATTTACGATTTTATTTCGAAAAATTAAAACAAACGAAATAAAATACAAAATAAGTGTAAATACTAAACAGATTTTGCTGTTTTTTGTTTTTTTTTTTTGTTGTTTACCAGTATTCTTCTTCACTTTGTTTTTTGTTGAAGCTATTAAATTAAATTATATTTGTTCGATTTTAACACTTATTTTCTGATTTTGAGACATTAGTAAGACATAAATTGTTTGCCCTGCAGTTAGCAGGGTACATGTGAATGCAACATCATTGTTTATGTTTATTAACTATTGTTATTGCAATCCTTTGTTTTTGTATAAAATGTCGTTCAAAGCTTGTTTTGTGCAATTTGTAGTAATAATGAAAATTATGTTCTATATTCTATGTAATTCGGTAAAAAGTACAAAGCTAATGTTTACATTTTGAAGCCGTCATTTAGAATTTTAAATTTTTGACTTCGGATTCATGATCAGCGAGCCCACAAACCCCAGTATACAAATTTTTACCTCCATTAAACGTTTATTGCAGAACAGAGCTTGTTCATGGCCTCCATTTTTAAGCCGTTATTTTGAATTTCAAATTTTTGACTTCATATTCTTAATCAGCGACCCCACATAACCCTGTATTCAAAATTTTACCTCTTTTAAACGTTTTTTGTAGAAGTTACCTTGTTCATGGCCGCCATTTTGAAGCCGCCATTTTGAATTTCAAATTTTTGACTTCATATTGTTAATCAGCGACCCCACAAACTCCTGTATACAAAATTTTACTCCCATTAAACGTTTTTTGTAGAAGTTAGCTTGTTCATGGCCGCCATTTTGAAACCGACATTTTGAATTTCAAATTTTTGACTTCATATTCTTAATCAGCGACCCCACATAACCCTGTATTCAAAATTTTACCTCCTTTAAACGTTTTTTGTAGAAGTTAGCTTGTTCATGGCCGCCATTTTGAAGCCGCCATTTTGAGTTTCAAATTTTCGACTTCATATTCTTAATCAGCGACCCCACAAACTCCTGTATACAAAATTTTACTTCCATTAAACGTTTTTTGAAGATGTTAGCTTGTTCATGGCCGCCATTTCGAAGCCGCCATTTTGAATTTCAAATTTTCGACTTCATATTCTTAATCAGCGACCCCACAAACTCATGTATACAAAATTTTACTTTCATTAAACGTTTTTTGAAGAAGTTAGCTTGTTCATGGCCGCCATTTCGAAGCCGCCATTTTGAATTTCAGATTTTTGACTTCATATTGTTAATCAGCGACCCCACAAACTCATGTATACAAAAATTTACTTCCATTAAACGTTTTTTGTAGAAGTTAGCTTGTTCATGGCCGCCATTTCGAAGCCGCCATTTTGAATTTCAGATTTTTTACTTCAGATTCGTGATCAGCGACCCCAAAAACCCCCAAAGTACAATTTTTGTCTCGATAAGTGGCCCCTGTCAATTAATCGCCACTTTTGGCATAAAATACCCCACTGTGCGTCGTTTGCGTAATGCTGTGGGTCAAAATAGTGAATTTGTGAAGAGACAATTCTTGGCTTTTGCATCACGTCAATGCACTGCACTCGTAATTCGTGATAATTTTGCCAAAACCTCGACCCATATCGTTCCGCAACCACCGTATTCGCCTGACTTAGCATCATGTGACTTTTTGGCTAAACTCAAAAGACCGCTCCGTGGATACCGTTTTGAATTGATAGAAGAGATAGAAACCGAAGCGAAGAAGGAATTGAAGGCTATACCGGAAGAGGACGTGTTTGAAAATTGGCAGCATTTTGTGAAAATTGAAAAAAACTTTGGCACAAGAGTATTGTATTCGGAGGGACTACTTTCAAGGGAATGAAATGAATTTAGAAGAATAATTAAAAGGGGTAGTCACAATGTGATGTATTTAGTCTTGTATTCTGTATTTGTGGTAAATATGGTTTCTGTGGTTAATTACACAAACAAAATGTAAGCAACTAAAAAATACCATGCTTACCACAAATGCAACACTGTAAATCAAACATGCCCACGTTGTGGCCCGTATGGCCTGCGTGGCCCTTCATACAAATTTTTTTCTATCTTAATTTTGTCTTTGTGATTAAGAAAAAATCATAGAACGCCTGCAAAAAACAACAACACAAACCGCACTCGTTCAGTGTTCATCACATTTTCATCACAGCGAACTTTACAAAAACAAATGCATGCAATGCCAAAATAAAAAAACGCACACTCGATGATGTCGATGCTGAAACTGATTGTCCCGTTACTTGTGTGTCGAGCTTTTTTTCATGACATGTGATTCTATTGTATTGTAATTGTTTTTTTTTTCTGTTTGATTTTTTGCCGAACGCAACGATGAGCAACATTTTGTGTTTGTTTTTTTTTTTTTTGTTTTTTTAAGAACTGGCCCGCGCTTAAAATTTCTTGGGCCCCACTGCTGTAAATCCTTGTATTTATGATGTATTTGTGGTTATTGCTTGGCAAAAACAATATATCGGAGAATTTAGTGCGCGCTCTAAGTCAATTTATTGATAAAAATGAGTTTATTTTCCACCTATACTTATTTTAACAATATTATAAGATGAATTGAACATGGAAAATTATAAAAAAAAGAGAGAAAGCCAATAAGAAGTGGACCAGCGAAGAAGTGTCGAAATTATTCTTCAATTTCTTTTGGAGCACCCGAAATTTTTCAGCTTTTTTTTTTTTAGACTAAACTAACGCTCAGGGGATGCCCCCTATGCATTGTGAAAGCATTGTGTTGATTCGGAAGACGGGTGATAGTTAGTTGGAGGGTGGAAAGATAGAGTCGGTGAAGATTTGTTTTAAATTTACATAGCTCAAAACTGCCGGGAAACACGCTCGCAGGAAGATTGTTCCACAATTTGGCTGTACGACTAAAGAACGAATTATCCCGGTAATGCGAGGTTCTATTGGGCATCAAGGCAATGGTAAAGGCATGGGCTTGATGAGCTGCCCGAGTGGACCGAGAAAACACACGAGTTGATGGCGTCAAGTTATGTGTCTCCCTTGAACACTTCCCATGGTAGTACCTGTACATAAGGCTTAGGCAACCAACATTGCGTCGATGCCCAAGAGAGTTGAGAGAAGATGAAATATTTTCATCCCCTATCAGATATATCGCACGTCGTTGAATTCGGTGCAGAAGTTCCAAGTAAGATCTTTAAGCCCCTGCCCAAATGTGCGAAAACCACAAACCACAAATACACCACATCGTGAATACCCCTAAAGATTTTTTTTTTTATTTATAAACAAATGCCCGATATTTTTTGCCCATATAGATTATTTTTCCCTTATAAATCGAAATATTTTTAATGCAAAAGGTCAAGAAATGCATTCGTCTCATGTTGCTCGGGGAGCTTCATTGAGGTAAATGTCTTCAATTTAATATTTCTGTTGCTACCTAGCACCTAGCACCTCGTTACTGCATATTTTTCTGATTTTTCTCGATTTGTTTCTTAGCGCTGTGACTTTATTTTGCTCAATGTTTGAGCAAATATTTTGATAATGCTTTTGTTTTTGTTATTGTATTTTTTGCTAGAGTTGGTATATTTGTTAAACCTGCTGTATATTTTGCTTATAAACATGCATAGCTATATATATGTATATATATATTTTTTGCGTTATCATCTCGTGAAGCAATGAAATGCACGAGCTATTAAAAACTTGTACCGAAGATTATCGCAAAAATTCAATCTGTATCTTGAAATATTTATTCGACTAAGGCTATATATGGTCGAATTTGTTTGTATTTGCTTTTTCTATTGCAATTTTGAACAAAATACTGTTGCTGTTGTTGTAGTTTTGGCTGCTGTGCTTGAATGGCAACAACTAGTTGGCATGTTGTTAGTGTTGTGTACCTAGGTGTCTGTCTTACTCAACAGTCAAAGTCACAGCCAGAGTCACAGTCAGAGTCACAGTCAGAGTCACAACTACAGTCGAAGTAACAGTTACCGTCAGAGGCAATTGTAAAAATCTTATCAAAATCTACTCAACATAAGAATACTTAATTTTATAGCTACATTTTTTGTACCTTTTTTTTTAGTACTTTTTCGAAAGTTTTTGTACTTTTTTGTACTATTTTTATACTTTTTTGTACTATTTTTATACTTCTTTGTACTATTTTTGTGCTTTTTTCGTAATACTTTTCAATGATTTTTTAGCAATTTTTTTTTTGTGTATTTTTTATTGCTTTGGTTATTTTGCTGAATGTTGTTGGTTTTTTTTCTGTATATGTCTTTATTCTTTTTTTTCCAGTTTGTATATTTTTTTTTTTTATTTTTATTTGTATCTCAGCAGACAAACTTTTGGCACTATGCAAATATATTGGTGTGTATCTTTGCGCTTAACTGTAAAGATAGATTAAATTCATTTGTATACAACATGGTAGGGAAAGAATTGTTGGAAGTATTTCATTTGTATAGCGCTCGCTGGAGTCTAGCTAGCTAGAAGCTTGCTACGTACGTCGTCTGACGCTGTGTGTAACAGCGTTCGGCGTTTTGTCTGGCTCTTTGATTTTGGATTTTTCGTTTAGTCATTTTTTTTATTTGTGAAATACAACGACGTCGTGTCGATATCTTCAATTTCGTTTCTGCGCTTTTTGCGTTCTTTTGTATTTTAATTTCTTTTATTGTGTTTTTTTTTTTTTTTTTGTATTTTTTTGTGCTGCTCTGTATCAATAAATTAATTCCAGCAATTCAAATAACGAGATTGTGTTTTGCTTAAATTCAGTTTTTTACTATATATATTTTTTTTTTATTTTTTCATTATTTTGTAGTGTATTTTTTTTTTTTTATTTTTTGCAAATTTTAATTTTTGTTTGAGTTTTTTTTTTTTGTTTTTTGTTTGTTCTCTTTATACTACTACTAGCTTTATACCAGTTCTTTTGTGTTCATGCATAATATATATGAGTGTATCTGTTCGTGGCAGTGTATAGGTATTTATGCAGCAAAGTGTAGTCACTTTGCGTATGTGTGTTTGCATGTAAAGCACTTACATTGGTGTGCAATTCCTGACACCGACAGCTTTTGAGGATGCTTATGTGTTCACAATGATTTTTTTTTTTCAATTTTTTTTATTGTTCTTTATGAGCAATATACTCCGGCAAACTCTGCTATTTGGTCTATAAAATAGCGCCCGTCATACTGTTATGAACCTCCCATGTAACTGTTCACTAGCTTTCACCAGCAGCCTTGTACGTTGTAGCAGATACTTGTATCGAAAAAAAACACCAACAATAACTATGGCAAAAAACAACAAAAAAAAAAAAAGCGATAAGCACTAAAAATGCTATGAGCTGGTAGTAAAATTCGAAATAAAATTGCCGAAAAACTCTTAATTTGCAATGTTGTTTTTGGCCTGTCTTGTTTTTGCAAAAACAAAACAAAAAAAAAAAAGAAAAAGAAAAAACAAAACAAAATAGAACAGTATTTTTTCTTTCTATTTGCCTCTTCTACCTGCTCGATTAAGCTAACTTTAGTTATCTTTCTTTATGATTACAGCTTGTTCCGCGTGGGTGTGCTTTGCTATTTGGATTTGCTTTAAATGCTCAACGATTCTGGTTTATTTGTTTGTTTGTATGTCTTAAGGTTGAATGGTTTTTTTTTTGGGTAGGTGTTTTATATGAGGCATTATCTTACAATGATAGAATTTATCTCTCCTAGACAGCCAAAAATATAACCAGAAATAGCACAAGTTTCTTCAGTCTCCTCCAACTTTTGTTGGATAATTAGCAAAAATAAAGTATCTTGAGACTAGCAAGCAGAAGAGATAACGTTAATGAAGACATTAACGTCTTAATTTATAAGAAAAATAAAGTTATCTCTCTTCAATAACTGAACAAAAACCTGGTTAAGCCATTTAACATTTTCATATTTTATTTCGTTTATTCATTAATAAATATTTTCTTTTAATTGATATCTGAAAAAGCAAAATTTTCATCATTGGCTAATTTATTTAAAACTGAAAGTCAACATTTTTTAAGAAATAGCTTAGAAGAAAGTGGATCACTCGATGTTAATTCGAGGCCAGGTTCGAATCCCAGCTGATATAGAACATTTTTTCAATTAAAATGAATTTTTCTGATCGGCCATCACCTCTCTGTAGACAAAGGCAAGCCCTTAAGATGCTTCTACACGGTAAAACCGCTGTATAATCGCTTATCGTACAGCAGTTGACAGTTTCAACCATTCGACCGTGCAATATTGCAACCAACTCGTCGCGTACTTGCATCCAAACAATAGAATAATCGCACATAACCATCAAATAGTAACCGATATTGGTACAGCCGTTGTATCGTGTAGAAGCCCTTTTAGAGAGTAAAATAATTCCATGTAAAGCTTCTTGAGAACATGCACCGAGCATGCTGCCGAGTCGGCATAAAGCTCGGTTTACGTGGTCCTTACGCTATAACATGATCCTCACCACAACCGTCTTGGCCTTTTTGTGACTTCAACTTAGCAAATTTTTCGTTGGAGCTTGGAACAGCATCCGTATTAAATTCATAGAACCTAGCAATTAAGAATAAAACACCAAAAACAACGCCGTGTGCTCACTAGGCTCTGGAATAATTGGGAGTTAACGCAAATTTCGCCAAAATAAAATCATCTTTATATACAATGTTTTTGGACATAGGCGTCCGCAGGAATTTTCTGAGGGGGGAGAGGGAAAGGTATGCATTGGTGTGCACGTATATGAAATATATGACAAAAAAATGTAACATATACACATAGGAAATAAAAATATATAAATTTTTCCAGACCAGGGGGTAGGGGCAAATGCCCCTCCCTGCTCCCCCCTGTGGACGCCCTTGATTTTGGATAAATTAATATACAAAACCAGGTGGGATATTTCTACGACGTTATATACAACTGTTTAATGCGCAATAAATTATTCCTTTATAAAAAAAAAAAAAAAAAATCAAAAAAACCAAAAAAAAAAAACAAACATAAATACTAAAAAAAATGAACTGATTCTGACACAAAACTTGTTTTGTTTGCATTTTAAAAGTAAACGTCCTTTGAGAACAACCCTGCTCGCAACCTACTCGTACATATATGGGGTGTACCAACAAGAGGTGTAGAGTTTATTTTTTCAATAAAAAGTAAGGTTGTTTGGATGTCACTTAAATTTTTACTGGATTATAAAGAAAACAAATGAAGACTATGTATGAAAAAAAAATATCTTTCAAAAATGTGCGGCGACCAGCTTTAAAATAATATGCCTTTGCAACAATAGACCTCTTGTTCATGCACCCTTTCTAGTCATGGTTCAACAGCACAATACAATGTTTGGGAAATCATCTATTATTTGGAATGATACAACGTTACGTCTTTTTAGGTTTCAATAAAAGTTGAAAAAAGTATTTATTCAAAATGCATCGGTGTTGCATGAAATTCTTACTCAATGACTAAAGATGTTATGATTAAAGTAATGACACTACAGTAAATGTTAATTCTTTGACTTTACGATTTAAATAAAGACAAATAAAAAAAAAGTACGTTATCGGGAAGCAAAGGGAGACAGCTTCCTTCAGTGGAACTTCAAATTCATTAAATGGAATTATAATTGGCGATGCTACGTGTTATTTTAAAAAATATTACACGTCAGTAAAGACTGCTCCTAAGCCATTATGGCAAAAATATTACAAAATATTCATTACCTCAAAGGGGCGCGGAGAGTCCCGCTACAAGATCGAAAATGCAACAATCATGCAATAGCGTTGCATGGAATTATTACTTGCTGAGCACATTCAACGTGGTAAATATTATTAAACAGAAATAAAGGTTTAATACTCGACTTTATGACAAAAATAAAAACTAAAATAATTTTGACTTGTTTAGGTCGCATAGGTAGCAACATATGCTACAAAAATGCGACATTGTTGCATGAAATTAATACTTTCTGAACACATGCAACGTGGTAAATGTTATTAAAAAGAAATAAAAGATCTATATTATCTATAATTTATCCATATATTATGACAAATATTAAAAAAAAATCGCATAGGTATCAGCATATGCAACAAAAGTGCGACATTGTTGCATGGAATTATTACTCGCTGAGTAGAAGTGCCACGAAAAATTTTATTTTACGACAGCAAAAAATGATTTCTTGACCACATAACGAAAATAAAATTAATATTTTGGTCATGGTGCCATGAACGCCATGCAGCCTTTAAAATAATCCCTTAAAGTGACCTAAAGTGACGCATGAAATGCAAAAGTAAAAAAAAAAATAGTAAAAGTGAACTAAAATATAAATTCAAATTAGAACAAGTTTTAGGACAAGGACTAGAAAAAGTTTCAAGAAAGAAAGATTAGAAAAAAGGACAAGGATTTCGGCAAAGGTTGAGACTAGGTATAAGGTAAAGATTTGGAATGGGAGAAAGATTTGAATAAAGATTAGAGCATTGAATTGGAAAAGGATTAAGACAAGATTTAAGATTCTGAAGGATTCTGAAAAAGACTGCAACAAAAACTGGGAAAGGAAATTGGACAAGGGTAGAACAAGGCTTTGGACTCAATAATGATATGATTTAGGACAAAGATTGAAAAAGAATTGTGAAAAGGGTTAGGAAAGGAATTTGAGCATGATTAAGACAAAAGTTTGTACAAGAAGTAGGATAATTATAAGAACAAATGTAAGAATAAGGATAAGGATGAGGACAAATTTGGGAACAAGGACAAGTACGCTGTTATGTTAAAACTAACGGATGTAGTCACAATACAGCCTTAATTATTTTTAATACAACTTCTTTTTTTCACACAATATCAAGTTCTATATTTTTAAACGGTTCTAGCTGTCTTATCTTAGTTCTCTGTAATGTTTTAGCTTACACTTCGACTTTACATATACTTATATCTTTCACAAGAAAAGTAAAGCTTTGCATGTGATTTTCTTTAAATTTTTCACATTACATGATTGTTCTATATTAAAGTATATTTTTAAGACAATTTTCTATAAAACTTTCATATTTGGATTTTATGTGAGGTGCATGGATAATTTTTAAAATTCTTCAATTCAATTGTTCAAGAAAACTATGACAATTCTATCATTTTCTTACTAACGAAAAATGGTTGGAGTCTCTGCTTTTTATTATTTGTACGGAAATAGTTGAATTCTGTTTTTAAGGAAATCTTAAGGATGGCTCGTAAGTAGTTTGTAATAGCATTAAGAATATGAACAAAACTTATGGAAACGACAACGGCGCTTGTTTTATGGGTCTGCAAGTTTCGGAGCCAGCTACGGAGCATTGAGAGCAATTGAGAGTAAAGAATTATGAAAACACAGAAAGAACACAGAAGCTTTAATTGTAGTGGTGTCCATAACCGGTCTGAATTGAATCCTTATTGAAAAACAAAATTGTAGCTTAGAATAATATTTTGTGAATTTCTAGTGTAATACTATGTTCAGACTGGCAGCTAAATGCGCATTTAGATCTTAATTCGCATTTATTTCCTTAATGCTTCTCTAAATGCGAATTTACCCATATAAAATTCTGTCAAGTAAATTCACATAAATTCTACTTCAAATGAGCATTTAGCAGTTTGTGACCCTGTTTCGAAGTTCGAATACATTTTACTCGTTTGTTTTGACAGTACTCGTTATTAAATTCCATCAGCTGTTCGCCATTCGATTGATAAACTTGAACAGTTTTTGTTTTTGTTCAAAAATAAATAGAAGATTCCGTTGGTGAAAACCGATCGCAAAGGACTGGCCTGAAAACAACAAATTATAGAAGACGTGCGCCGCTGCGTGGGAAAACATCCTCTCATCCTTGTCTCTCAGGTGCAAAATATGCACAATAATCTGCTGAATGATCTACGACAACAATGGAAAGCAAACTCAAGATTTGTCTTTGGTAAAAATCATACCATGCAAATATTTTTGGAACGTAACAAAGCTGAAGAAGTTGAAACAGGTTTCCACAAGCTTTCCAACAGACTTCGCGACAGGATGGACTGCCACTGAAACGCCAAAGCAAGAGGTGACTGGACAAAATATTACTGAGCGGTAGAATATGCTCGCAGTGTTTTTGTAGCCACAGAAACAGTGGTATTAAAAAGAGGTTCACCCGAAGATTTTGCACACTCACTGGAGCCACATTTGCTTTCACTGCGTATGCCTACCAAATTGCAAAGGGAATTCTAGCGTTCTATAGTGACTACACCGTGTGCGAAGAAGGAAAAGTATTGACACCTGCGCAGGCTCGCATACTCAAGCTAATTGCAAATCATATATATATATATAATTACAAATCATATAATATACCATATTTTTAATAAAGTTGTTTATAAATATATTCAAACAAAAATAATAAATGTTTACAATTTTCCGAAAACTTTCTGGTTTATTCCTGCAATCAGATTTTTGTTAAAATGTCAGCATTTTCACAACATAGAAATAATATTAAGAAATCTGTAAATTTTAATGCGAATTAAGGATTTCTTCATAGTTTGAACACTTGACACTTGTAAGCATTTTCGAACTTCTAAATGCGCATTTAAAACTCAGTCTGAACATGGTATAAGAGTATGTAATTCGAAAATGTTCTTTACTCCAAATTTCGAATTTTTTCGATTTTTCCATTAAGTCTATTCAGCTGCTGATTTGGTTTGGGGTAGAAGTAAGCGTTTATCAAGGCTGTTTTGTTGAAACATAATTCTCTGCGATTCTACATATAATTTGCTATCAAAGATTTTGAGGTACGTACTAAACCTCTGCACAAATGCACTCGTTTTTTCCACAACAGTAGATCCAACAGTGCAGAGTTCAGAGCTTGACAGAACTCTGTTGGTCCAGCAGAGCTTATCCAAGTCATTTAATAACAACAAACAAGCACTGCAGAGCACTCGTCGACTTCAAAGAGAACTATGTTCGCCGTTTGCTTTAGCAGAGCACGATGTTGTTTGTTTAATAAAAACAGAACAATTTATAACAGCAAAAAATGCATCAATCACACCTAACACAGCAGAACCTTGGCGAAGTAATTATTTTTATTTCGTAGTGAGTGGTGTATTTTTTTAACAATTTTTTGAATTTTTTTTTTTTTTTTTTGAAGAAAATGTTGTAAATAATTGCTTAATAGAATGGATGTAAATGACGTAAGTTATTTAAATTTTAATTTTATTATAATGAATGTTTAACCCAGATTATAATAAGCGCCAGAAATTTTTTCTTTTTAATCCTATTTTATTGCGAAACTTTAGTCGTCGTGGGCTTTTAAACACTTCTTATTCAAGAACTTTTTCATACAAGCAATAGTTTTCTCGGAATCGAAAGCTACATCAACAAGAAGAAACAATAATAAAATAAAAAGATTTCCACAATAGCCCAACAATCACACAAACACCAATGCTACCATAAACAACTAACGTAATCATCATCAGCAACAATATCAACAATCCAACATCATAAAAAACTAACTACACCAGACTTACAATATCACCACAAATAATAAAAGTAAAAACACACCTACAACTACATTATTGTAGTATTAATTATTGTTATTTTATATAATTTGATGAATTTCTTATATATTGTTATTTACAAATTTTTAAAATTGTAACTTGATTTTAATTAAATATTATTATTAAAACGGAAAACATGCATTTTAATACAAAACAAATAAGTCTTCTATTATAATTTGAATAATTAATAAGAAAATCCCTTTTTTTAGCTTTTTAAATATATGCACCTAATGATTTTTTCAAGAAAATGTAGAATATGAAACTTAAATAACACAGCATAACTTCAAGCGTTCTGCTGTTGTTTACATAACTTTCCAGTCAGTGCAGACTTCTTTTCCGAATCGTGCCTAACATTGTTTTGGTTTCAGTTTGTTCTTGTTCTGTTCAAGCGACGAGTGCTCTCTGTAGAGTTAGGCTTGATTTCATTGATGAGAGCAAAACATAGCAAAAGCTTGCACCACAAACGAGTGCTTTGAAATGCATTTCAAGCGCACTCGTGCAGAGGTTTAGTACGTACCAGAGAACAGCTGGAGTGCATTCAAATGACGTTTCGAGTGTCTCGTCAATATACGAGCTACGCATGTACCTTCTGCAGTAAAATTAATGCGCGAATTCATACACCAATCGCTGTGGAACGAATGCCATAGAGATATGAATGCCGTGAGCATTCGAACGTCTACGAGACAAGAATGCCAAACGAAGCAAGACATGAGTAACATTCGCCAAAAGCAAGGAAAATTCATGCTTTTATATTCACTCACGTAAAAGAATAAGTTAAATGCAATGTTGATTTTATACTATGTTTTTTATATACTATGAATGTTGCTACCACACACAAATAATTGCAAAAGTGTAAAATTAGATTTTAACCCTTTGAAAACGAACGAGACATATATGACCCATTTGCTTTTTTCCTTATCACAGCCACATTTTCCAACGTATTTTAACCAAATTAATACTTCTAGCTAATAAACAAACGTATCCATTTAAAAATGCACAAAATTACAAATGTTGTTGTCAAACATTTTTAATTTTTTTTTTTTACTATTTTTGTTTTCACAAATTTCGAAAACTAATGGATACATTTATACATTTATACATTTATAAACTTTTAGAACTACATGTACCAATGGCTTATGTCATTAGATTAATCAAAACTTTTTACTCAATTTTGTTCTTGTTTCTGGGGGGACTGAATATATTATGGGACATATGTGTCCCATTCGTCGTCAAAGATAAAAATAAATAAGAATTATACTATTTTGTGGTATATTTATTAGAATTTTACCAGTTTAAGACAAAGAAAAATTAAAAAGTTCATAAAAACATCTTATAAAACAATTTATTCTTATAAAAATTTATAAAAATTTGTATAAACCAGAGAAAATGAACTTAATAATAATAATATATATAATAAATTGTCCATTTCAGCCCTCGAAAGGACTTTGACCGAACTTCATATGATCAAATTGTATTGTGCGTGTTATTAAATGATTGAACACAATTGATCGAGAACTGGGCCTACTATTTTTATGCCGACTCCGAACGGCTAATGTGCATGTTCTCAAGAAGCTTTACATGGCATTATTTACTCTCTGAGGTTTGCCGTTGTCTTCAGAGAGGTGACGACCGAACAGAAAAATTAATTTAAATGAAAAAATTATCTTTTTCAGATGGAAATTGAACCAGGGTTCTCTGGCGTATTGGTCACGCGCTCTAACGACTGCGCCACGAACTTAGTTGTGGTAAATTTCCAAACAATTTCTGTCCAAACAATTTCTGTGAAATACATTGGCTTTTTGCAACAGGCACAAATTTTATTTGTTCGGTTTTCGATTCCATTTTTATTACCTACATCGCTTTCTGTCTGCTCTTTCTATTCTGAGTATATAATATACAGCTTATTCCCCGGTACTGCCACCAGTATTGATCGTTTGTTAGTTTCTCGAGGAGTCGAGCAGGTATATATATCAGGTTTTCGACTGGAGAAGGCATCTATTAACTGCGTGGCATGATCGCGCATGCTTTTGTTTACTTTTTGCAACGATAAAATGCTAACTTGTTCAATGCACTTGTTAAAGAATTTGCACCGTTGACACCGAATGGGACACATATGTATGTCAAATGATTTTTCTCATAGAAGGGGAAAATATTTTAATTTCGACTACACTTTTGTTAATAATAAAAACTTCCAAGCGTTAATTCTTCGTCGTCAAAGGGTTAATTAGAGTGATTGTTTATTTTTTTTTTTTTTTAATTTACTTTTTCAACTTAAAAACAAAATTAAGGTCATAACTAATTGGAAACAAATAGTTGGTGCAAATCTTGCGCAGTGTTTTTTACATTACACAGTACAACAGCAAATCAAAACTAGTAAGAAATGATCTTCGACTGGGCCGAAGTTAAAATACCCCTACGTCCGAATTGAAATATATTCAAAGTCTTAAGCAGACAAAAAATTTTTTATTTGTAAAAACATTTTCGTCATAGTTTTAACAGAAAATATTCTCTTTTGTTTTTTGATAAAGTCACTATGTATGGGAGGTGGGTGTGGTTTTCCCTCGATTTAGTTGAATTTCATACACAGTGTGCATGTTGCATATCAAAGTTCATATGCAAAATTGCGAGTCCATATATTAATTTTTGTGGATTTTAAAGAGATTTTACATTTTTGATAAAGTCACTTTGTATGGGAGGTAGACTTTTTTTCATCCGATTTGGTTGAATTTCATATTCAGAGTGTATATTAAATAGCGAAGCTCATGTGCAAAATTACAAGTCTATATATTAATTTTTGTGCAATTCTAAGAGATTTTACCGTTTTGATAAAGACACTTTGTATGGGAGGTAGGCGTGGTTTTCATCCGATTTGACTCATTTTCGAACTTGACCTTTATTTTTTAGATAGAAGCTTAAATATCGAATTTGGTGATGATAGCTTGAACATTAAGGCTGTAATCATGATCACAGACAGACAGACGGACAGACGGACATGGCTAAATCGACTCGGGTGGTGATGCTGATCAAGAATATATATACTTTTCTATACCTACCAAGCCTCCTTATGGGCGTTACAAACGGAGTGACAAAATTAATATACGTTTACGTTTTTTAAACGTAGGGGTATAAAAATTAAAGAAATATTGGCGAATGAGATATTGTTGAACTAAGAACCCATATATCTTCAGACGCGTACTTTTAGCGCTGTCTTAGGGGACTTTTGATAATTTGTTGATTAATAGCCTGTCTAAAAGAGACAAAACGACACGATTGCAACTTGACGAACATTTGCAATCGTTACATATGTTTTGACATTTATCCGAAAATGAAACGAGTTCCTCAAATCGTCTGAAACAAGAAGAAGACTACTCTGCACAGCTGTTGTTGACGAGTTAAGACGCTAAAAGTTCGGTTTTTACGGAACACAACGTCTCGTCAAACTGTTTCGTTTAGTTTCGATAAGTTTGCGTTTGCTCATTTTGGGTTACAACATTGAAATGCATTTAAACGAACATTTTCGTCTTCACTCGTTCAGAGCAAATCGTGTATTTTAGTGAAACTTTATAGCTTAACTAAGGTGCTTGCATTAAATAATATTTGGTGTGAATTTCATTCTCTCCTTGAGAAGAAAACTTATGCGAAGTAAAGCATCCGAATGGCTTCATTGTTTCGCATCGATTCGCAATCGTGACATTCTGTGCTTTGCAGCAATCATTGTTACGAGCTCGAGCAGTAGACAAGCATTCATTTTTATGTGCGATTGTGGCTGACAACGAATGTTATTCGAGTGCCAAAAAATGACGAATGGTCTCATGCAAATTTCTGGTGCATACATTATCTATGCACTGAGATTTTTCCTTTTTTGCTATATGACTTGAGTTTAAGTGGATACTGATCTTGAAGTGGGAAGTTGTTCCTGTTCATTATTGATTTTACTTGAAAATCGAGCCAATATTTTAAAATTAAAAGTCAAACTGTTGGAAAAATTTGAACTCGATTCAGTGTTTAAATAAGTTCCGTTAATTTTAAAAGAGAAATTGAAGTACATATCTGCAAAATAACAACAGCTCAATGAGTATCTTAACAATTTGAGTTTTCATTTTTTTTTTTTTAAATCTTAAAATTAGTTATAAATATTGCTTACATTGTCAGTTCTCTTGAATTTTTGACGCCATCTCCAGCTGCACACTTCCGGTGGCATTTAAGCAGGCGGCTTTATTTTCCATTTTTGGATAATGGAACACGGCGCCAAGAAAATGTCACTTAAATTTTTATTAATAGGTACACAATGAAATATTGCAGCTGATGGATGGAGGCGTTGATATGAGTTACCTTCAGCGTTTGTTAAACGACAAAAGAGAGAGAGAGAAAAAAAACCCCACTGCATTCATGCCACTAAAGTTTCATTCAATTTTTTGACAATAGCACAAAATTAAGTTTTCAATCTCAATTTAACTCAAGCTTGGGTGGAGATGGCGATGGCAAGTGATGGCGCCTGCTGGCAGTTACTATATAATTTGCATGCCATCAAACGATGAAGTAAGAGCCGCAACTAAGAGACAGCCAGCAAAAAATAAATCAAATTAAAATGTTTGCATTTTTTTCTTTTTTACTGCTTTTCTTGTTCTTTTATTGCACTCGCTGTCTACATCCGGTTTTGCATTTTTTTTTCACACTGCACCACTTTTCGATATTTAGTGTTTCTGCTACTCTGTGGTTTATTTTGATTTTTTTTTCTATTTCTTGTTCACTTTTTGTGCGGCTGTCAAAGTAATTTGACAGGCGTTTCATGACAGACAGGCGTCTGCTTGTCAAAGTGATTAAGTCTGCGGGTCATGGAAGCATGTTGGTGTTGGTACCAGCTTCTCTATTTTTTTATTTATTTTTTTTTTTTTTTTATTCACACAACTGTTCAAACTATTCTCACACTTTGCTTAAAATTCGAGTTATCAATAAAACAAAAAAAACAAAACTAGTTTAAAGCTATGTTTAGTAAGAGTCTTAGTTAAGCGCGTTACCGTTAATCGTACATCACCGCTGAAACAACGGAATGCGAATGACATCGATTGCGACAAGATTGCCAGCGTTTAGCGAAGATATTCAAGAAATGAAGCAAAAAGAAAGAAAATCACAAAAAACACAGCGTATGAATGAAGTCGTGTATTGCTGCTGCCCATAGCTGTGCAGTGAGATGCCGGAGAATGTAAACTGGCTGTTGGCTGGAGTGTTGTGGGCCTTTTGGGGGGCATGAGAGCGTAAGAGACAGAGAAAGAGAGAAAGAATGAGCGAGGAAGCGAGTGTGAATTGTGGGGCGTTCAAAAAGCTTTTGGAGCAAACTGGAAAGAAAAAATTTGCACTATTGATCACAAATTTAGCTCTTTATATAGCCCCCCCCCCCCCTGTATCACCCCCCTATCACCCCATCACCAAATACACATACAAACACACACTGACATCTCCATTCCAGCAATGCAATGCAACATTTGCCATCATGCTCTCTGAGAAACTTTAGCTCTCTCTATCTCTTTCTCTCGTTTACTTTTGCTCTTTATCTCTGAGATTCTGAGCCCCATTTTCGTATTGCGTACAAAGAGCGCGTAGGTCGTCTAGAGGCCGTTAGAAAGGCGCAGCTTTTTATTTTTGTAAATTTCTGTTGATTACCAAAGAAAGTCATTTCCAGACAACCCAAACATGCCTTTATGAGCAACATTGATGATGATAAAGATGATGATGATGATGACGATGATGAAGCTTATTTTATAGCCAGCTAAGAGCATGTGTGTCATGGTGCTCTTTAGTTGCTCTCAGCAGCGTTTCGCCAGTTTTGTCAGAGAGCGCAGCGTGAGTAAACTTTAAGTTATGGAGCACACAAAACTGCAAATCAAAGTCGAGGTCGTTGTACGAAAGAAAGAATGTTGTTGTTGTTGTTGCTGGTTTTATTGTTGTAACTGTTAATGTTGTTGTTGTTGTTGTTGCCATTGCTGTAATGTTCTGTTGTTTTTAAGCCCCATCATGTTGTTGATAATGAAGTTGATTTTGTTTTTATTTTTATTTCATTTCTCTCATACCTAGTTACTTGGCCGTTTCTTTTTTTGTTGTTTTTGCTATTTTGATTTCTTTTATTGCTATTTTTTTATTTGTTTTTTTTTTCTGTTTGTTGGCATTTCTGTTACTTAGCAATTTCTATCTTTCACACAGCTTTTGCTCATGTTGGCTATAACAACGGCAGTTATTTAGTCGTTTGTGGAATTTTTGTTAGCAGCATGTTTCTTAAAAAGATTCCAAGCTGAGAGTTTCTAGCTTTGTATTGCTAGACCTTATGAAGTTGAGTGAAGATAAAGGGGCAGATCTACTTGTGTGCTTGTCTATCTCAACGAAATTTAGCGATTCACCGCAAAATTTTTCTATATAAATTCTTCAGAAGTTTCGAAAGTAGCGAAATTTTATTGTAAGTTTTAAGGAATTAGAGATTTTGTTGCAAAAAACAAAAGAAGGTCATAGCACCAAAAATTTCATTAGATGCAATATTGTACACTGTAGCCAAGTAATTCTCTCTATACTGCTCAGAAGATATAGATAGAACTAATGGTGCAGCTGATAACTGCTTCCTCAAGCTTAAAAATTTAAGTTTTAATTCTTTTACAGTTATTATATTTTTAACTGCATTCAATAGCTCTAGACTACCACACCTCTTAAGACCTTGAAGTCAAGCTATCAAACAATATTTTGTAGACAAATTTCATCAGATTCTTAAAATGTGATGTTATCTAGAAAAAGCAATTTATTTTTATTCTCTTGTGCCATGAGTGAAAAAAACGTATATTTTTATTTATTATTTATTCAAATAAAACAATCTCCACAGTTTGAAGAATATTCGAAAAATTTCTTATCCAAAAAAAAAAAAAAAAAAAAACACAAAAACAAAAAAAAAAGAGTTCTGAAAGGAAGAATAAATGACACTGGATCCTTAAATTAATAGACTAATATTATTAAAATAGTGAATATAAAGGGCAATTGTGAAAATACAAAAACGTGCAGAGGGTGCCTAAGAACACTCTTCACATATTTCACTAGATTGTCTCCTTCTTTCCAACTAATAAATCAACCATTTTTTAACTAAATCGAACTTGTCTGGATAGGTTAGGAATTTGGAATTTCTTAATTTTGAATCCTTTGAACCAATAACAAAGTCTAATAGAAAAGTTTGGGTGAGAAGTTCACAACTATTTCAATATTTCAAAGCAATTAAAGGCTACTGATCACTAACCTGGTATCCAAAAAAAAAAAAAAAAACTCAAACCTTAAGGAAGGTGTTATAATAATAATAAACTGGCCATTTCAGCCCTTGAAAGGACTTTCACCGATCTTCTTACGATGTACCTGTCTTATATGACATCTGACTTAAGGATGTACCTGTTTTTTTTTAATTTTTAAAAATTAACTATTAACTCTCTATATAATCTGCCAATTTTTTCTAGTACAATTAAGTTTACCCTGTAAATTTTGACATTTTTTTTTTAATGCTCATGACCTAGTAGTAAAAGGAAGCATGAAAAATCAAACGATTTTTCAAATGCAATGTAACTTTGAGACCTTCAATGTCTGTATAGCATTGTAAATTACATTTCTTCAGTCATGTTCACTTTAACATTCATGACATGTAGCTTACATAGTAAACGGTAAGTGGAGTAACTTTTTTCTGCTTACAACTTGCAAGAGAGAAACAGAATATAAGTGTAATTAAACGAAATTTCTCTCAATTGCGAAAGCACAATCATAACAAATGAGAACACATCGAGACAAAATTACCGAAAAAAATGATGCAATTGTTTGCACGAAATAATGATGTCTCTGTCCATGGTTGAATAAAAAAGGTTGTCGCATTGGTGAGAGCGAGTTCCCATTAACGTCAAATCGAAGTTGACAGCTCATACAAAATCTGAGAGTAAAAATTGATAACATGTAAAGTCAATGAAGTTGTTTTTGGTTTTTCATTGATTTTGACAATTGTGGGTACTGAGAGAAGAGTACGATCAGCCCCGAGACAACCTTATTTATTCAAATATGGCTGTTTGGGATTTTTTTTTAACCAGTTTTCCAAAATAATAATTTTTTTTTAATTAAATGTTTCTTTATGTTAAGTCTTGTTTACTAAGAGAAAAAAAAATACTACAAAAAAAGAATAAATTAAGTAAAGAGTAAAGAGTGTACAATGAATTCTAAGGAGTTCAAGGATTTCTAAAGAGGTCAATTCCAGAAATTTTTTAGATTTCCGTGATTATTGGGAAAGCTATGTTATTTCTGCAATAAATGTCCCCACCAACGTTGTCAGAGTACTTGTCCATGATATATTCGAGGAGAAGATTTTAGCTGATCTTGTGAAAAAAAAAATTCCATTAATTAATGGGGCAATGCCTTAACTCGCCACTTTTCTTTTCATTTTGGTCATCGAAATCTCTATTCTGAATATATATCTGCCATATCATATATAGGACTAGAAGCACTTCAAGCTTTTCAAATTGAAATTATTAAAAATTCAAGGTATTCTTGCTCAATTTTTCCATTTAATCGCTATTCCGCTAAATTTATCTATATAATCGCTAAATTTTGTATTACTATTTTTTCTATTAGTCTCCTATAGAAAACTTTTACTCTTTTGAGAGTTGAGTTTTTTAAGAACATTTCCGAGAACTAATTTAAAATATTTAAATCCTGGGATACTAAAAGGAAAATTCTGGGTTTCTGAAGCTTCAAAGTCTTTCAGGATCCCGGAATTAAACTCCCTTATACATACCGATAACCTTAGAACACGACATAAAATAAACTCGTAAGTTGCCCTCTTAGAGTTATTCATTCCAAAAGCATCAACGACAATGTTTTACCAACAGTGGTAGATAGGAAATAAAATTATCTCCGTAAGTTCGTTTTTTTATCATAAGGTCTGTAAAAGTCTTGCAATTCAAAACAATTTAATATAATAGGGGTTTTCACAATTTAGTGCATTTGGCTGTGCATTTGAGCATGAGCAAAAAATCCATGCTTTTTTTTTTCATTGCATGTATATTTTGTTAGTGTAAAGAGGAAAAAAGCATGGATTTTTTGCTCATGCTCAAATGCACAGCCAAATGCACAGCCAAATGCACTGAATCGTGAAAACCCCTAATATGTGAAATACTTGAAACAACTGACCAACGATTCCTTATCCGATTTTAATAAAACAAAAAATATTGTTTTTTTTTAAACTTAGGTTGTTTTCAATTCTTGTACTGCCCCAATATTTCAAAATTATTTTCCGAATTTGAAAATATTTTGAATTTTGTTCCGCCAAGGTTTGTATCTATATCCGTCATACCCCCCTTACTCACAAAATTTCTGTCTTTTCGGTATTGAAGCTACCCATACCCAAGCTAGAACGGCTTAAAGAACTATTAAAAGTTAACCATCCTTATTGTTATTTAATGAATATGACTTTTAAAAGTAAGTTTATTGCCAGTTGAAGAGAGAACTCTTTCACGGATTTGGCAGGGTTTAGAATGGATCCACCCCCAAACGCAAACAAATCTAGTAATATACAACCAGGGAGCATAAACAGAAATATTGACCATAGAGTTTCCCTCGCACTGGATATAGAAAGTTAGATTATATTCTTTAGAAGTATTACGCGCAAATGAATGCGTTATTTAAGAAAAAGTAATGCAGTCATATAATATTTCATAGATGACCTAACTACTTGCAGATGTCATAGTAGGGAGGCGATCACTTTCATCCTATGTCATTTAATGTCAAATGTAAGGACTTCTTTTATAAAAGATGTATCTATATATCCCCCCCCCCCCACTATATATTAGTATACTACTTGTCATTACTTGGTTATATATTTCATAAGTATTCTAAGTATATATTTATACCGCTACTGTTACTAAACTTAATAAAGCTTAAACAACTTTGTGACCGCTATTTAATGTTTTTCTCTGAGATCTGATTAATAGATGTAATTGATAATTTATAACATTCCCTAGAGTTTGAAGAAGCTCTATCTAGTCTTCTTAGATTAAATGATACAAAGTTTTCAATTTTCTAAGTAAAGGTAATATTTTGTATTAATTGTTCGTTTTAAGATTCGTTGTTGTTGTTGTTATTTCCTCCGTTCATGCAGGATAAAAAGCTTAATCTTGAATGTCAACCAAAGACCTGCAATTATTCTCGGTTTTGATTCATTGTTTTGATTCACTAACACAAGAAAGAGTATTTGTGGATTTAAGTTAAAGAAGAACTTGTACTCATATCGACTCATACTCGTTCACTCACTGCATACAAAGCATCAAAGAATAAGTTTTCTCCTGATATGAACCGGTGCAGTGCTCAACTCTCTCATTGAGTCAAATCAGTTCAGTCAAAAACTATTTATTTTGCATACCGTAATGACTCATAACATCAATAAACAATATGAGTTCACTGGAATGATTTACGTACTTTGAATCATTTTTAGTTCAGCTTTCTTGTTATTTGAATTTTTTTTTTTTTAAACAAACAATAACTGTTTTGGCAAAAAAATAAGGCAAAAAAATAAAATATTAAGTATAAAAATAATACTCAACTCACTACTTATTTATATACTTATTTTTCTCTCACATGAATAAGTGAATCACATCAGATTATTAACCCATAACCAATAGAGTCAAAATTTGTCCACACAAATGCATGTAGGAGTACTATGAGTATTTTTTGGTCTTAGAGGGAATGAGTCAAAGTATTTTGTTGAGTTGGTATGAGTACATACTTGCACCAATAGTCATGGCCGGGTATGGGCACTACTAAATTTAAAGCTTCTGTGTTATTCCTGTGTTTGTCTTTTGTCTTTGATTTGTTGTTACGTTTTGTGTTGCTACATAAGCCTTTGTTCTCAATTCTTACTCTCAATGCTCCCAGAGCTCTCTCTGCCCATAGCTGATCATGGCTCATGATTGAAGTATAATAATTTCATTAGTACTCATTGGAGATCTCTGATGTCAACATCATTTATTTAAACCGAATTTTTTTCTTTATTTTTTTTTTGCAATATTCTTCTTTATGAAGTATTCTTCAGTATTCTTCTTCTTTAGTATTATGCTTGCATACGTTCGAATTATTTTTCATAAAATGTATCCCATTCCACTTGAGACATCTCCACAACATAGTATTTGAACGCATGCAAAATCGTTGTCCACGCTTTTTTTCTTAATATGTGGGAACAAAAAGAAGTCATTGGGTGCCAAATCGAGACTGTAAGGCAGATGACCCATTAATTCAATGTTTTTTGAGTGCTCAAAAACTCCTCAAGCTCACATTGCCTGGATAAAGAATAATTCTTCGACGCTTGTTTGTTTTTTTTTTTTTTATTTCACGAAAATTTCTTTTTTATTTTTCTGAGTGTCTCAAGTGGTAACATGATAAAAATTTATAAAAATTATCGTTTTTATTTTTCAAAATAAAAAACAGGTCTCTTTACTTATTCCTGAAATATATGTTGTAACTCTTCTATAAGTGGGGTAGAAAGAAAATCTAGTCACACAATTCTAGGTTATTCTATGTGTGTCTGACACGTATGTATATAAACATGACAGCTTAATGACATTGAAATAATCTGTTTTGCATATAAAAACTCAGGTTATATAGGCCAAGTAGTCTCAGGTGTTCATAGATGTAACTCAGAAGCAGTTACTTCTATTATTACTTCATAATAATTAGAATAGTACCTAGCATAGTAACTAATAGTAACTAGAATAGTATCTACCCTCTGGGAAAATTTGGAAGGCTTCCATAAGGAAGTGATTTGGAAAAATTCCACATCGTATCTTTTGGAAACTTATGGGAAGTTTCAAATTGATATTGTTTCCAAAGTGCTTTCTTAAGAATCTTTGTGGAAACAGTAGCATTAGACGCGATGGGAAAACATTTCTAATTGTATCTTTCGGAAACTTATTGGAAGTTTGAAATTGATATTGTTTCCAAACCGCTTCTTAAGGAATGCATGTGGAAACTTTTGCTTGTTTTGGGGCAATTTCAATTTCAACTTATTTCCAATAATAAAATCTCGAATAATAAAGCAGCCTCGGTTGTCGATTAGGTTGCGTGCTTGACTTCCGACTCAGAGGTTTCGGGTTCGAATATCAAATATCGGCCAGACTAATACTATAACACTCTCTGACTACTTTTAAGGGAATTGTTTCAAAGACACTAGAAATTTAATCACTTTTGAAAAACTACTTCTCATAAAACTTTTCTTTAGACCTCTGAACTAAGTAAATATGTCAAAGTCAAGAAAATGTTTTGCTCTATATACTCTATATAAACTAAAACTCAGATTTAGTCCCTTAATTCGCATAAATTTTACTTCTTATTCTTAACATAAATCTTTTAGCTGAAAACGAAAAAATTTTTTTTACAATATTTCCAAATCCCCGCTATTGAAATCTTTAATTTTGAATATTATCGTTCTCGTATAGCCACTAATGCTTCGCTTTCACTAGGTCATTTGCAATATGACAAGAAATTTTATAACCTAAGATGCTATATCAAAAATTATGACTTTTGGGTCATAACGGATTGTTATTGATTTAACTACTCTTCTTCTTCTTCATTGTCAAAAGAAGAAATCGTGGCAAAATGTTGATTGATATTCGATTGACATGAACTAACCTTTGAAAATGACATTTTCTCATAAAAATTATGAGAAAATCGTGCCTTAACAAAAAATTTTGTAAAATATTTATGAAGACTTATAGAAGTCTTATAGAATTGCTGAGATTTCTTAAATTAATAACTTAACGAAAGATATTATACTTAACAGTGGTTATCTTTTGACAGTAATACGGGTATATTTCGTAAATTTTATGCCCATTGCTAAGATTTAATTTTGGGAATTTTGTAAAGAACTTTTGGAGAGTTTTTTATAGTTTGCAATTCATGCAGATCATAATCTTAAAAATTGGCAGCCTTAACTGCTTTAGAAATTTATTATCTTGACAGGATACAGGCGGTAAAGGCCACCAATTTTCAACATTATACTCTACATGAATTGCTTATTTATACAAAACTCTCCAAAAGTTCTATACTATTTGAAGATATTACGATTATTCCATAACACATGCAAAATGACTTCATTTCATTTATAAAAAAAAAAAAAAATCAAATAAGAAGCAATTTTAAGTCATAGCGACTACTTACCTGCGTCGACCTTGGGTTCCCACGTTGTTTGGCGAGAAAAAAAAAACAATCGAATGGAAAAAAAACGCACACGAAACCAAAACATCTCATGAAACCGCTGAAATAAAAGCATCAAATGTTGACGCAACTTTTTAGTACATTGAAGTGTCAGACCGAGCACAGTCAGTCGGGTAGTCATAAACTTATTACAACAACAGCAACAACACAAGACATTCACAATTAATGTTTAACAATTAAGTCAGAGTTAAGTTAAAGTTTAAGCTTCGCAATTTTTCACTTTGACACTTTTATTTCATTGAGAAATTGGAAAAGAAAACACCGAAATTAGTGGATTTGGACACAGTTTGGTGGATTGTTTGGTTTTTTTTTTCGAAGCATGTCAAGTGCAGTCAAGTTGTTTTTGTGCGTCACTTAGCATTATACTGTTGACACACCAGTCCCACATAGCTTCCTTAGCTAGTGCTAAGTAAGCTTTGGGCACAAGTTTACTCTCACTTTGAAGAAGACACAGCTTTAATTAAGTTATTGTTTTAAGCTTTTTGAAGTGCTTTTTAAGTTTATGTTTAATTTTGCTTTTAAGTTTAAGGTTTAGCCTTGGTTTAGTTTTAAGTTCTAGTTTAAGTTTAAATTTTCGTTGAAGCAGGAGATAGCTTTTAGTTAAGTGTTAAGTTCTCAATTTTTGTTTCAATCATTTTAAATCATTTAAAAATTTTTTCAAGTTTTATTTTTGTTTTTGTTCGAGTGAGAGTTAAATAGTTAGTTTAAGTTTATGATAAAGCTTTTGTCAAAATTAAAGTTATTGTCTACGCTTTTTTTCAGTCTTTATTAAAGTTTTATTTAGTTTTAGATAAGGTTTTCGTTAATATTTAAATTCAAGTTTTCTTTGAACTTTTCGTTAAAGTTTATTTTATATTTAGCTTTTATTTAAGTTCTAGTTTAAGTTCCAGCTAAAGTTCTAGTTTAAGTTCTAGTTGAGGTTCTAGTTAAAGTTTATGTTTTGGCTTTAAGGCTTGCACCAAAACATTTACTCCTATGACCACGACGTTCAACGACCGTTTGACGAATGAGCTGAGCTGAGGTAAGCGTGTTGAGATTAAGCCATAAACTTTACAGCCGCAGCTTATAGACGACTGCGTTCGCCAGCATATGCAGGGTGGAGCAGGCTGGCTGGCTGGCTGGCTGGCTGCTTGTATCTGTTGAGATTTTCGTAGCACACAAAAAAAAAAAAAAAAATCTGCAGCCGCAAAAAAATGTTAAGTAGCAGTGGAATTAGACGCTTGCACATTCCGGCTCTTTGCCATTCTGAGCTAGCAGCTTGTCTGTCGGATTATTCAATGTTTTTTTTTTAATTGTTTTTTTTTTGTTTCTTTGCTGATTGACTGACTTTTGATGCCAGTCCGATGAAGTCTCGTGTCTGGATTCTGTGCAGTTTGTGTTAATCTCTGCTTTAACTTGGCTTAACTTAGCGTTATTTACAACTATTACAACAAGAAAACAACGTTCAACGACCGCTCACTTGCTTGTTTGTTTGTTTGATTGTTTGGTTGGTTGGCTGTTTGTTGGTTGTTTGGCACGGTTCGTTTTTCTGGCCACTAGCATTGATTGCTATGCTGTTGCCAAGCAAGAGCAAACGAACCGTTCTTTGCGAAAGTTCCGTTTTAACTGAATCGCTTGCATGCCAAGCAACTTGGACCTACTCAACGAGGAATTTGTTTGCGTTAGCAATAAAAATCCAATTCTACGAAGTCGACAACAACGTTAACGTCGTCGAAAATATTGGAGTTGCAGCGAGTTTGAATGAAGTCATAGGGGTTGGTGAGGTGTCTGTATGAGGCAGGGCAGTCAGCCTGGCTTGGCTTTTAAACTGGCAGATTTTAAGTTTGCATATATTACAACGATTCCCTGTGAATTCCCTGTGAATGAGTGAGTGACTGAGTGAGTGAGCGAGCAGGAAAACAGCTTCTTCTACAACAACGAAAACAACAACAACAACATCAGCATAAAAAAGAATGCCAACAGACAGTAGACAGACACAGTTAGAGCAGCGGTGTAATGGTGTAAGCAGCCAGCAGTAGGCTGTGCAGACTGCAGCTTGTATGAATCACGAAGAAGACATCGATTAAAAAGGCCTGCAAAAAAAAAGAACATGAAGTAGAAGAGGCAGCAGCAGCAGCAGCAAAACGCAGCAGTACGATCCCCACAGTGCATTGGTCTAGTAAACTCTGGCAACGCCGCAGTCAAGAATTTTTACCGTTCGCTGCTGCAGCTAGACTGCAGTCTATTGGCAGCTATCTCACTCCAAAGAGCAGCGTCAGCTCGTCTCTGTCTCGTTTGTTAGACATGCGCAGAAGCTGACTGAAGCTGGCTGACTGGTTTTGGACAGGCTTCACTTGTTTGACTTGGTGTGGCTTGCGGGTGGCATTAAAGCTTTCTGCACATTTGCATGCAGCTCTCTAGCTGCACTCGCACTAAATCTCGCTCTCACTCTTGCTCTCTCTGACCCTCATTTTTCTGCAAACTCTTTCCCAATAACTGTTTCCTATACCTCATTCACAACACTGTCTCGCCTGCTGTCTAGCAGGAAAAAAACATGCACCAACGAACCTTACCGAGCTAAGACGAACCCATTCAATACCTTCCACGAACAGAAAAACCGAAGTTGTTCGTCTGCGTCGTCGTTTTCATTGTAAACTCCTCAGCGGAGTTCCTCGATATCTAGCGCCGTTAGACTTTGTACTTTGGTGACTATGTTGCGATGTTTTTGTTGTTTTTGTTTTGTCTCGTTCATTAAACGAACCACTCGGCTCCTTTACTCGTTCGTTTTGTAGTTTTACTCATTCGTAGTTTTCCTTTGGCCCTTATCGTTTTTTTTTCCACGTTTTGTTTTTTTTTTTGGCTCCGCGCCCAAAATGTTCGTCCTTCCTCAATGTAATTCGTGCTGCGTCCGGCTTGCACTCGATTTGTGTCGGCTGCCGCGATTCTATGCTTCGGCTTTAGCCAGTGCCAAACAGCTTACATTGAAACATGGCCCAAAATGCATTCGTGTGAGTGCGCTGCAATCGGCTTCTTCCTGCCTGGCTCACCCAAACTCCTGCTCAGCTCCCCCTTTGGCGTCCCTAGCTTACTCATTCCCAGGCCAGTTTCCAAAAAATGTCGCATTGTTCATTGTTCTTGCTAGTTTGGTATTGTTATTGTTGTTGTTGCTGCTTGCTTTTTGTGTTGCTGTCGTTCTGGTGTCGTTCTCGTTGTTGTAGTTGTTAATGCTGTTGTTGTTGGTGTTGTTGTTGTTGGCGCAATTGTTGTGTTTGGCATTCCTGCTGCTTCGTAAATTTATTTGTGCAATTTTGTATTTCGTATGATTTTGGGGCTTGTGTGCGGTAAACGCATACATTTAGCGGTATATTTCTATATATATATATATATAGGAGGAGTATATAAATTTATTTATTTTTACACACACTTGCATATAAATATATGCATGTCTATGCTCAAGGATGCATCGGTATGACAATCTCTGTAATAAATAAGCTACGCTTGCTTCAAGTTGCTTGAAATAACTCAAAGCCTGTCCTTGTTCGTAAGTGGCTTTGGCTGTACCTAGTATGGTAGGCAGCAACAGCAGCATTTAATTGTAGGCTGAACTTCTTCAGGCTGTCGGAATTTATTTAATTGAGCACATATTTTGCCACGCTCTATTTCTCCAGCTGACATATTGAAAGAAGACATTCTGTGTTTGAGACTTTTCAGACTCCAATATTCTTAGGAATCGTTCTACCTTAAGACTTTATAACGTATTTCATAAGGTTGACATCTAATTTGTAGAAATTTGTCTTAACTCTTTGCTCAAAGGAGGACAAATTCAGAGTAGTCCTCCGATTATGGATTTCAGACAGCATATTCAGAGAAGAAACCATTACAAAAAATGAGGAAAGACCTTAAGAGAGACAATGACTGACTTAGGTATATAAACTGAGGTCCCGAAAATTTTAGAAAATCACTGATGACTTCCAACTAGATCAGCCAGTAACCTTAGAGTTACTGAGAAATTCTGAGGAAAGAAACAGAAAACCAAGAATCAACACAAGAATGAAGGGAATGAAAAGTTCGGTAAAATTAAATTCTATGAACAGTTAAAGTAAAAGGTAGGAACTTGATGCAAGCTCAGATATAACAACCAGCATGTGCAATTTTCTCTGATGTATTTATTTTCTTTGATATTAAACAAGTAAGAATCAAAAATTATATCCTGAAAAGATTCTACTTACATAATAAAAAAGAGAGAACACCTTAGGAAATATAATTATACAATAAAAAGAATAAGTTTATAAACGAGAAGCTTTAAAAATTGAGACAAGCTATGGAACGTAAGTAGACAAAAGGACTATAAGCCTTGGAAGGAACTAATTTCAAGAAATCCGAATGGCAGTGCGTAGGTTGACTTTTAAGTTTTGAGATATAACAACACTAATGTTTCAAATATTTGACATTGTCATCGTAAAGTTTAACGTTTTTAATGGTGAACGTACTTAGTACCATGAAACTTGGAACATTCATCTTGGTAAAAAAAAAGATATTAAATCGTGAACATTTTCGTGTGATGATTTTCTACGATTTTCAATGTGGATTTGGTCAGTGTACCGATAAACTCGCTTCGATTTTTGGTGATGAAGCACCATCCTAAGCCACCGTGTTTCGCTGGTTTTTTTCAAATTCAACCGTGGTCGCACTTCAGTATGAACTTCGTGAAGGTCGTCCGAAATCGGCTGTTGTGCCACAAAATATCGATGCTGTGCCTGAACTGATATTGCTAGATCGTCATATGACCTGCTATGAGATAGAGGCATCTTTGGGGTCTAGTGGGACCAGCATACATTCAATATTACATAAATATTTGGCCATCAAATAGATTTGTTCGCTTTGGATTCCGCATAATTTGACAATCGCTCAAAAAAGGGCTCGCGTCGATTGGTCAAAAGAAATGATAAAAAATACAATCGCGGTACTTTAAAACATGTCTGTGACATTGTTACAGGTGAGGAATCGTGGATTTATACATAACATATGAACCCAAAACTAAACAATAATCGACTGTCTTTCAAGACGAGCCAAATGCAACAAATGTTATTTGCGCACGAAGCACTTCGGAGCAAATGGTCGCATGTTTTTTCGGTATAACTGGACATTACGCCACCATTTAAATAGAGCAACGTGGAATGGTCAATTCTGAATGGCACACCACCATTTGTTAGCCAGAAGTGTTCAGAAAAATCAGGGAAACCAAACGCAGAAGACTTATTATTCTCATTGACGACAAGGCAAGCTCTAACACATCAACTAAAACAAAAACTTTTTGAGCATTCAAAACATCGAATTGATAGGTCATCTGCCATATAGTCCTCACTTGGCACCCAATGATTTCTTCTTATTTCTATAGATCAAAAATAAATTGCGAGGTCAACTTTTTTCGACGTTTGAAGAAACGGTTGATGCGTTCAAATCTTATGTTTTGGAGCTACCTCAATCGTAGCGGAAAAAGTGCTTCGAAAATTGGTTCAAGCACATGAAAAAGTGTATCGATCATCATGAAGAAAATTTTGAAAAACAAAAAGGCCATTTCCGATTGCAAATATTTACTTTTATTTGTCTATCTCAAGACGTGATAGCCAATCCACGTATGAAAGATGAGTATAGAACAAAGTAATGAAGAATTGAAAAAAAAAACAAAAAAAAATACAACGGACATGTATCATTCGATCGGTCTATAGCAGAAGTAACACGTACTAACAACACTGTGCGACAATTTAAGTAATTTGAAATAACTGCAAAAATTCCAGTGGTTTCTGATAGTCATTGGTCTATAGAACATATCGTCCAAGGGATTTTTGCCCTTGGACATAACGTCCAAGGTTTTTTGTATCATGATGTTGTGCAAAGTTATAGATAATATGATGAAAATTTTGTTTATAGAAGTAATGAAAGTGATATCGCCCAAAGTTTCCGAGATGCAACACGTTTTTTAATTTAAATGGGTTTTTTGACGCCCTTGTGTGAATATTACACCAATGGCTATCAGAAACCATTGGAATTTTTTCAGTTATTTTTTGATGTCTGCCCTTCCAGCCCTTTTTTAAATAGGACTGTGCTATTTTAAAAAATGTTATACGTATAGATTCGTTGAAATATTATAAAATCGAATAGGCAGTTAAAAAGAAAGTAATCTTCTAAAGAAATTTAAAAATGAGCTTTTTAATAATTTTAAAAGATAACTCTCATTTCTCTCTTTTCGAGATGATTCTTTAGATCTTATATTTCAAATAGCGTTCCGAAGGCTAATTGGTAAGTAAGTGACTTTATGAATAAAAGTTTTTCCAATTTTTTCATCCGAGTCTTCAAAATAGGAATTTGTTTCAGTGATGACATGACCGCTTAATTTGACCCAAATCTCTAACCACACAGACATTTTTAGCAGCTTTGGAAATAGGAAAAATAGGGGTACCGGTGCATTGTCATGATAAAATAACACTTTTTTTTACTCGCCAAATGCTGCGCTTATGGTCGAGTGTGAGCAAACGCAGCACCCATCACGCCAAAAAGCTTTTTCATTACCAAATATTTATGTAAAATTATGTGTTGAATCCGCTCAGTTGAGATGCCTACAGCCGTACGACCTCAACGGAAGTAAATAAACCACTTATTAATCATTAAAATGGATAGTGCATGATGATTTTTTCCACAAAAAAATAATGCTTGATGAGTACACGAAATTCAATTTTTTTCCATTTTCGTCAAAATTCACGAAGTTGTCGGCTTTCTGTTTTGTGACTGCTAAACACACAACAATTTTTCTTTTAGCTTTGAACCACGGATTTCTGGTGTTATAAACCATTTAGTCAAGTTTGTGATAGGTAAGTGGGAAGATGGAAATGGAGTGATATATTAGTGGGTAGGAAGGAGCAATCCAGTGCAACATATGTAAGATGTTCTAAGCATGATGGAAAGCCGAAGAAACATGTGAATTTGAATTTTAGGCTGACCCCGAGTGTTACTACTTTTACTTCAGGCAAATCAAGCTATAAGACAATCCCATCCACAAACTTCTCTACAACCAACTACAACCTCAAGACGTAAATATTGATAAGTTGTCAATTTAAGTTGATTAGAAATATGGAATGAAGTGCATAAAGGTTAAAGCATAGAACCATGACCAAACGGGAATTCGAAGCCAGGAATTCTGGTGTGGCAGACATGCACTCTATCACTCCACTACCGATGCCGACGGTTTCTACGCAGGAAACTCAAAAAGTTACTGACTTCGCAAATTGCCCTCGTACTATATACATACAAATTACACGCTGTAACAGTGAAAATAAACTCGGCTCGAGACATAGTAGAGGTTGTAGGTCTAGTTGAACATAAGATAACTGCATACTTAGTTTTTTCAATATACCCTCAAAATCGGGATTTGTGGTCAAAAAACCGATTTTAGGTAGGTGCATGTATAGTTTGTTATGTAACTCCGTTATATCCAGCTCAATTTTAAAAATTTAAACGTTGATAGAAAGAAGAAAAATAGGCCTTTAATATTATATACAGATCGCATTTCTACAAAAAGAATTGACAAAGTTACAGGTGCAATCATTTGAAAATTTCTCATTTTTTTTTAATTTTTTCGACTTTAACAACGTTTTGTTAACAAATTTTGTTTTGTGACACTATTACTTTTAGCAGGATTCTGAAAGCCTGTTAAATTTTGCGTTCAACAAGTTACCATTTACTTCAATTGGCTGAAATACAAATGCACTATCGAGTTTTTATTATTCGTAATAAAATAAAAAAATTTTTTTTTTTTTTCTAAAAATGTATTTTTGACCTTTTTCGTTTATATATATTATCATCGGTTTCACGTTTTAGGGACCAGCAGTAGTCTGCCAACATGTTTATGGAACTTTTTCCCTGAAAGCGGGTTTCTATAGCTTCCATCTCCTGGTGGAACCTTTCTCCTTGTTCATCACTAAATTGCCCAAGGCTATTCGGGAAAAAGTTTATATGGGAGTGCAAAAAATGTATTTTGATTGACATATTGCACCCCATTTCTTCGTAGGCACTTAAAAATTCATTTGCAACATCTAAGTAATTTGGACTCTTCTTGTTGCCGAGGAAATGAATGCATAACGAAATGAAACTATTCCAAGCTCTTTTTTCAACTGGATTTAATTTGGAACTGAAATCAGTGTCCAAGAAAATTTTCCGAATTTGTGGGCCCACAAATAAACCTTAAAATAACCGAAATAAATAAATAACTTTTATAACGTGATTTGAACGTGCAGGATACCTTCTTTGATTTTGGCCTCACTTAACCTAGGAAACGCTGCGATCAGGTGGCGAAACGCATCGCTGTTAGTGTTTATTTTCTTGACGAACTGTTTCATATAACCTAATTTTAAATGAAGAGGCGGTAGGATTACATTTTCAGGTCGCACCAGTGGAGTATTCAAAACATTTTTTTTGCCAACTTGAAATGAAGCACGCAGTGGCCACTCCTTTTGCTTATATTTATTAGTTGCACGACTATCCCATTCGCAAATAAAGCAAGGATACTTGGTATATCCACCTTGCATTCCAAACAGTATTGTAAGAACCTTTAAGTCGGCGACTATTTGCCATTTAAAGGTGTTGTAATTTATAAAACGAAGTATTTTTTCCATTGTCGAATATGTTTCTTTCATGTTCGTTGCATAAGCTAAAGGAACCGATGGCAACTTATTTTTGTTGTGTAATAGCACAGCTTTCAAACCTACATATATCAGAACTTAACATATCAAGAATCACACAAAAAGTTTTTATATAAATCATACTCTTGCAAGATCCATCAATAAACAAACGCCATTCATTCGGAGCGTGTTTGTGGTTGAAAACTGCAAACAGTTCCGTCACATCCGGGCAATACACTAGCTTATTGTTTTCTTCATCAGCTTTAAAAACTTGTTTGAAGCATACTCGATCATCATTTCGGCTGAACGTTATCTTGAAGTCATTTTCTACTACATTCCATTGCTTTAATCGAGAACCAAGAACTTCGGTTTGTCTTCTTGAAAGCCCTAAGTCGCGTACAAGATCCCGAAAATCTTCGTTAGACACTGCATGTCGTTGCAGTGAATTTGATCCAGAAGGCATGAAATCATTTTCATTATTAGAAGCTGTACAGGACTCATTCTCTTTACAATTTTTCAGCTTTAGTTCTTCGGCCTCAGTTTGCACAACCATATCGAGGGATGTCGGTTTCGTCACAGTCAAAACATCAGCATAATTTATAAATTTGCGCGTTTTGTAGCTATGTCCTAAAACATTAGTTTTGCAAAAAAAGCAATCATCCGGCTTATGATAGTTTTGGCGATGCCATAACATTGGAACTGATGATGACTTTCGTATGTTACCGCCATTTTGAAATTTCCAACGCTTCAATTTTGATGAGCACTGGACACATATATATTCAGGTTTAAACCATTGACTAGCGGTATATGATCGGTTAAACGATTTATTATACACCTCCATTATTGCACTATATGTAGTGAATTTTAACCGATGCTGCTTATCAACGAATAAACCACATATATAGCAAAACATATTTCGATTTTCGCACATGATTTTTATATTTAATTTGCACTACACAACCACGTAAAATAATTTTCAATCGTAATACTACTAATTTTTCCGATTTACGAACACCAATTGACAAAAAAGAAAATGGATCGTTGATTACAAACATTTTTGCTGGCACTCGCGATTGCGGATTTTCTCTCAATTACTGCACCTCTCCATCACTTTTAGAATATCCTACAAATGTTTCACTTTATTGTCCTTTCATTCCCACTAATCAATTAAGCAATTTTCGAAATAAGGCAGACTTGACTGAATTACACCTGAAATTTTGAAATTTTGAAAAATTGTTTAACGGCCTTAGAAATCAATAGTGCTTTTGTATTTCAGCCAATTGAAGTAAATGATAGCTTGTTGAACGCAAAATTTAACAGGCTTTCAGAATCCTGCTAAAAGTAATAGTGTCACAAAACAAAATTTGTTAACAAAACGTTGTTAAAGTCGAAAAAATTAAAAAAAAATGAGAAATTTTCAAATGATTGCACCTGTAACTTTGTCAATTCTTTTTGTAGAAATGCGATCTGTATATAATATTAAAGGCCTATTTTTCTTCTTTTTATCAACGTTTAAATTTTTAAAATTGAGCTGGATATAACGGAGTTACATAACAAACTATACATGCACCTACCTAAAATCGGTTTTTTGACCACAAATCCCGATTTTGAGGGTATATTGAAAAAACTAAGTATGCAGTTATCTTATGTTCAACCACACCTACTACCTCTACCATGTCTCGAGGCGAGTTTTTTGATTTTTTTTCATTTTGTAACACCGTGTTATTATTATTTAGTTTCTTTTTTTTTTGTTTTTTTTTTTTGTTTTTTTTTTTTTGTTTTTTTGTTTTGTTTTTTTTTTTTTTTGTTGGCTGTGAGAATGAATTCTTACTGACCGAATTATTGGGAACTATTTCAAAGAAGCAATATGAGTTTTTGTAAAAGAAAAAAAATTGTGCTCAACTATGTATTCTTCTAAAAAAAAATCGAAAAAAAAACTTCAGGGATATCTAAGGATAAAAGAAATTTAAAAGTATAAATACCCCTTTCCTTTTTCATATGACTTTCCATTTTATTTTGTTTCAAAGATCCTTTGACCAACTACTTATAATCAATTTGGTGCAAGTGTGATAAAAACTGTTTTATACACAATTGATCTAGGTCTGGACCAGTATTGCCAAAGAGACGAAAAGAAATTTACCATTATTTGGGAAAAAAATTACCACTTTCGGAGAAAATTTACCTCTTCCCAAAATAAAAAAATTTTAAATTTTTTCCATGATTAACAACTGTGATAATTTTTTTGCTAGTATACATATATTTATAAAGAAACAACAAAAACATGAAAAAAATAACATTTGTACCATTCACAGACCGAAAAGCAACTCTGATCTGACAACCGCTCCTATTCTGAACTTGTTCTCAGCTGATTTCTCCGAGAGAGGATCGCCAACCAACAGCCGCTTTGGTTCTGTTCGGGCTCTTAAGCTACTTGTGAGTATGTTCAGAGAGGTAAAAGTGCTGCCAATAGCTAAAAAAATCAACAAATCTAACAAAATTATTGTTTTCGCAAAATTTACCACTTTTGGTCAAAAATTACCTTTTTTTACCTCTGCCCAAAAAATTAGTCAAAAATTACCTCAATTAGGGAAATTTACCTCAATCTGGCAACAATGGTCTGGACCTACTCATCTCTATGCCTACTGCAAATGGCTAATGATTATATTCTCAAGAAACTTTATATGTCATTATTTACTCTCTAAGACTTACCTTTCTAGGTATACAGAGAAGTAATGGCCGTTTAGAAAAAAAAAAAAAAAATTATTGAGAACATTTTTAGTGTTGCATGGCATTTGAACCCAAATCACTAAAATTGTCTAACGGCCAACTTACTTTTACGCATTCATCTTCAGTCGCCCTTCAGAGAGAGCGCATTGAATAAAAATAAGAAGTTTCAAGCAATTAAGTTAAGAACGAAATTAATTATGTGAGCCTTTTACAAACTTAAAGGAAAAACTATTTTCAAAGGAATGAAAGAGAATTGTTTGAAAATTCTTTAAGACCAACCAAAATAAAACTAAAGCCTGAATGACCAGGTATTCAATATTTTCTTCAAAGAAAAAAGTAAAAAAATAATAATTATAAAGTTTAAATCTCAGAGATCTACTGATTCGCTTTGCTTATGAAGTAACAATTTGTCCAAAAAGTAACTCTGAACTATAAGCGTTGTATTTCTACAACGAAGGGAAAAACAAACGAAGTTTTGAGTTGAGTGAAACAAATTTTTCATTTGCTGCAATTTAAAAACCGCTCGCGTTTATGACAAACAAAATGAATTTTCAGCAACTAAATGACACGTTTCTCGCAAATGATCATTATTATGACTGTTCACACGTTCGTAAATAACGATTCCAAGCACGACAAACGAAGTTCGTTTGCGGCAAACTAGCGATAAATGTTTTTTTTTGTTTCTTTGCGTGTAATGTCTGATCATTCAACTGGCTTGTATAACTTAACATACAACGCTCAGTAATAAAATAACAGGGTGTGGCTTCAGATGTTTTAACTACAGAGGTACGGAGTAGAGTTGTAGAGTTACACTAGGCGAGTCTTCAAATATTTAGTGATTAGATGGGCTTGTAAGCAGTGGGCAAGGTTGAAATGAAAGTAGAATTTTGCCCTCTTCCGGCTTTAAAAGTAATTATTTTAGCCAGTAAAATAAAAGTTTAGCCAATAGCCAGCTAAACCAGTGCACAGAATGAGTATTTTTAAGGGTGATGGTTTTAGTCATGACATAGTAATTGTGATCATCTTTATGAAAGACATGTTCACTGTAAAAAGACTGTCAAAATAAAAGTAGGTAGATTCGGTAGAGACTTGACCAAAAATCAAAAAAATATGAACAATAGAACAACAATAATCAAGAAAAACGCTGGATAAGACTGACTGAAATTTTAATATTTATAGAAATAAGAAACATGCACTCAACTAGAAACATTTGTTAATTTTTTTAAATGAGTTTCTAGATAACAAAACACAAGAAACCACAAGAAGCACAACGAATAATCCTTCAGCTGAAGGTGCTGTACAAAATTAATATGAAGTAATGTACACTTGTGTTAAAAAAAACAGCAAAAATAAAAATAAAAAACTAAAAGAAAGAAGTGACACCAACACAATTGCAATTGACGCAACATACCAACGCACAATGGCACACCTACTTTCATACATACATACATATGTACATTGTACATACATTTATACATACATATATAGATGCCAATACAATTAACGCTAAAACGGAAGCCTGCGGAAAGCTTCAATTTAACCGGCATTTTGCAGTGCATCCGCTCATCCTGAAAATATAATTTAACAAATACAATGGAGAGAACAATAAGAGCAGAATATGACAACGCCGACGATGACGATGACGACGATGATGTTGATTTTAATAACAGCAGTCTTCAAAGGATGAGCACAGACTTGATGATGATGATGGTGATGATGATGATGATGATGTTGATGAGCTTAAAAAGCAGAGAATAATGCAGGCTCAACTGAGTAAAACAAAATAGAAGTCAGGTTATTCAATGAAAGAGATACATTGACGCAGTCAAAGTAAATGCTAACTTGGCTTTAAGTAACACCGAAATATATATTGACTGTAGTGAATATTGTCAAAGAGCTGGGCACAATCAGTTCTATAAAAAGCTCTTTGTTCTTTGGCATGAGCGCGCTTGTGTAACAGAGAGTCGCTCTTTAGTGATATCTCTCCGCTGCTCTCTGCGTGCACTTGCATTAATCAATTCGCTTTCCATTGGGGCAGGTCATGCTGCCAGCCAAGTAGCTACCGCCAGAAAGGAGCTACACTCACTAACTAGCCAAGCAAGCAAGCCAGCCAGTCAGGCAGCCTGCCATCTAGCGTTAGCCAGCACTAAACATGAAAACTTCCCTGCAAAGCCACCTGCATTTTACAGCCCAACTTTGCACAGTTCCACTGTCGTGTGCTTCATATTCGAGACGAAGCTATAACTACCCTGGCGTTTGCCACTCGCTACTCCTCTTTCGTGGCAGCGAAATTCAGCGAAGTTATCAGGCTCGCAGACACAGATAAAACAGGTTCGTTCGTTCGTTCGTTCTCAAGTAGCTGGTACCAGGGTTCATTTTTATGGCTCATCACAAATGCATTCATTGGAATCTTGCGCGCTCCAAGACGTATTTGAAATTTTTGTTGCACTGGCATTTGTGTATCTTTTTAGTTGCTATTGTGCTTTGGCGTGCTCTTCGCTTTGCTCTTTGGTTTCGCTGCTTTTATGTGAAGTCGCTACCCCAGCCCTTCCTTGCTTTAATGCTGGATAATATTTAATCCTTTTTTATTTGCTTTTTTTTTTTTTTTTTTTTTTTGTAATTTGTATTTTGTCTTAGTGCGAAAGATTTTAAATTGTTTTTCATGCTTCTTAATGAGTTGATGAGCTCCTCTAGCTGTGCCTTTGGCTTCGTTCAAGCTGGGTTGAGTTGCTTGAATCAGTTCATTATTTGCTCATTGCTTGCGTTTTTTTCCCATTCTTCTTCTGCTTCTTCTTCATAATCATCTTAACGATGCGTTTTCCTCCATCAATTGCGGGTGGAAATCTCTGGGTTTACGTTTGTGTACGCGGGAAATTAACACCACTTGACTTGAAGTTGTTTCGGAATCTGATTTGGTAGCAAATATTTAATTAGCCATTCTTGATTCTTGATTCTTGGTTGTTGGTTTGGGTTGTTAGTTTTGGTTTGACTTGTAGTGGCGTACGTTGTGGCACGGTGCGGTAGGGGAGGGTTGCTATTTTGTAGTATTTTCATAAGAATAATGATTTCCTTGCGCAGCGTACTGAAATGTTTTAATTTTTCAAGACGTTTGGAACAAGTGTATCACAGATGGTTTCAGAGTGTATCATTGGCGTATGGAACAATCATAAGAATAATCTGACGAGCTGGAAGGTAAAACAGTACAGAAAAAATTAATAAGATTTTTTTTTTCATAAATATCCTTCTTGATTTATCAAAATCGTTCAAGTTAACAGTTAATTTTTTTTCTATTTTAGGTTGAACGCATAAAACTTCATCCAATGGAGCAACCAAAAAAAAATTGTAATCGTCATTCCAAAAGAATTTCACTTTTTCATGGATAGACTCAAGGTCATTTTCATTTTTACCAGAAACAAATTTGAACTTACCTTTAAGAACCATGTGAAAAAGACAATATATAGCATAAACTACCGAGCGTGTTTATTTGATATATCTTGCATTTCACACTAAATTTGGAACTTGAGTGTGGAACATGAAAAAATATTTATGATTACTTAATTTACCAATTTTAAAATCTAAGTTTTATATTTAATAAAACCGTCCTATTCAGAACTTTTATAGCCTAATTTTCTATTATTTTTCGAAATATAAACTTTATAAAATGATCTTCTCCGAAAATTCAAATGATGGAGGAATTTTTTCAAAGACACTGTCTTAGAATTCTTCTTGACGAGTTTATTTCTTTATTTCATCAATCAGAGGACAACTCTTATAGACTACTTAAACATATATACAATTAAGTATAACTGAAAATAAATACTATATAGTAAATATAAAATTCGTTTTTCCATTGAGATTAAATATAAGTACAAATTAAAGCTTTTTTAATTTAAAAGATTGCAGGAGAAATCAAGAATCACGTGCCATGATACTTAATAAAAGAAGATCTTTGAAAGTCTTTCTCGATACATTATTAAAAAAATCTGAGACGCATAAAATCATATTAGCTTCGTGTATACAGCGTGCAATAGGCGTATTATGAGAGTAATTTGTTCAATGGAGGAGCTCACGGAAATGAAATTGGCTACGAAGAGATCGCGATGGAGTATAAAAATCGAGCATAGTAAGAAGTTCAGAGCATTGGATATGGTGATGGATAAGGTCCCATATAAACATAATTGAAAATATCTTACGACGAACGGATAGGGAAGTAAGACTTACAAGAGCACAACGAGTAGCGTATTGAGGGACAGCAGGTAGATTCCAATTTAGTTTATACCACATGTATCTAGTAAAGTTTCGTTGGATCGATTCCAATCTATTTGAGTACAATAGGTATGACGGGTTCCAGATCGCAGAGCAATATTCCAATTGCGGTCTGACTAAAGCGGAGTAAAGCGTTTTGAGAGTATATGGATCTGACAAATCAGTCGAGTTTCGTTTTAGAAATCCTAACATTGAATTAGCTTTAGCAATTATTAGTTCGATGTGAAGCTTAAAATTTAGTTTATGATCAAGGAGAACACCCCCTTGTTACTAGAGACTCTTTCTAAACAAATTGAATTAATATAATAGCTAGAGAAGGTCGGTGATGAGATCCTAGAAAATGTGAGGCACTGGCATTTAGCAATGTTCAAGGGAAGATCATTAAGGGAACACCAATTAGCAATTGAGTTGAGATCAGATTGAAGAAGGTTGAAATCATTTGCATTCTCAATCGACCGAAATAATTTCAGGTCATCAGCAAAAAACAGACATCTCGAATATTTAATGACCTGAGGAAGGTCATTAATAAAAAGAAGAAAAAGTAGAGGGCCAAGATGACTGCCCTGAGGTACTCCTGATGTAACTGAAATGGGTAGGGATAGGCAATTATTGATTTTAACCAGTTGATAACGGTTAATAAGATAAGATCTAATCCAAGCAAGGAGATTAGAGTGAAAGCCAAGCGCTGAAAACTTAACGAGTAAAGTCTCATGGTTAACTTTATCAAACGCTTTCGCAAAGTCTGTAAAGACAACATCTGTTTGAAAACCCTTAGAGAAATTGGCAACAATATGAGAACAAAAGATGGTTAAATTCGTTGCTGTTGATCTACCAGATAAAAAGCCATGTTGATTACTTGAGATTACATTTTTTACAAGAAAAGATAATTTATCATAGACAATTTTTTCGAAGATTTTAGGAACGCATAAGATTTTGCTAATTGGCCTATAATTACAGATATTCTGCTTCGGACCCGATTTATGGATCGGATCAATAAAGGAAACTTTCCATTCATCCAAGAAGGTGCCAGTAGATAAGGATTTATGAAATATAAAAGTCAATGGGTGGCAGATCGAAGTAGCACAATTTTTTAACAAGCTTGCAGAGATGCCATCTGGACCAACCATTGAAGATGACTTAAGATTCTGAAGAGCAACTTCAACATCTTGAACCTCTAAAGAGAGATTACCTAGATTTATAAGATTACAAGTGTCAGAATTAAAAGTATATGTGGATATGGATTTAAAGTAATTTGCAAAAAAGTTACGTATAGTTTGCGCATCTTCAGAAGAAGAATCCATGTAAAACATAGAGTTAGGAATCCCACTTGATTTTCTTTTCATGTTTATATACGACCAAAAGAATTTACTATTCACTTTAAGTTTATCCTCAATATATATAATATGAGATTTAAAAAGAAATTTGTTTAAAATATTAAACTCACGTTGACTGTCTATATAAAGTGACTTAAGGAGCTGATTACCTCTTGCACATCTGAATCTTTTGTACGCTTAATTCATTCTATTTTTTAGGTTACAAAGCCTTTTATTAAACCATACGGGGTTATTAGATGTATGAGAGCGTTTTTTAGGGACAAAACAATTAACTAATTCATTAAGAACAGCGCTGAATAATGAATACATATCTACCAATTCCATCTCAAGAAAGGCACTAGCCCACGGATACGATTCAATACCAGCCTGTATTGCACTAAAGTGCAATTCTTGAATTAAAAATTCTTGTTCCAACGAATATAATTGTTTTGAATATTAACCCGAATGGTGCTGTAATTATTTTTTTAGAATTTCTTTTGGGTCGCATATTTTTATTTCTTTAGAATTGCATGGCACAGTTCGGGTTAAAGAATTTCAAAGTATTAAAATATATTGCGATAGAACATATCGCTGGGCTCAACTTGGATTTTGAAAAACATTGACTTTAAACACCCAGTACAAGCCTTACAAAATTTACCAAATAGTAAATATAGACATAAATGTCCTATCTGCGGTGAAAAATGAAGCATATTGTAAGATTGGAGAAAACTGGCTATAAAATTTTCAAAATTTGTACCGAAAATCAAAATATTCAACGTTGATTTTATAACTGCAACAAAGTTTTCTTAAGCTTGAAAATCTTTTGGATCGAATAGATTGTATTTGTAGCCTCTATCTCGAAAGAATGTTTTCAAAAATCATTGTCTCTTGAACATAAGCCACTTCAAAATCTACGGTTTTGATATGCCTTGTTTTACAAAATCAAAAGTTCTTCCCTTAATTCCACATTAGTTTGAGAATCTGACAGTTGTTCACCTTGTTTATCTTGTGGTTAAATTCATTGAAGATGATTATTTAAGATTTATTACTTCGGAGTGTGCTATTGAAAACTCAAAATAATGTGCTATAAAAACAAAGCAATAGCATAAAGATTGATAAGTAAAACATTAAGAAAAGGTATTTTGCATTTTTCCTGTCATTATCTGAAATAAACCTCACCAGCCCAATATTTGTAGCAAGAATGAATCTGAAAAATACACCGGTAGTTTTATTCCAAATCCCTTGACAGCCTTCCAGTAGAGAATGTCAACATTTAGTCAAAGTCTAAAATAGGAAGCGTGCACCGAAAAAAAAATAACAATAGTCAAATCACCTAAGTCTGCTTGGGTGGAAACAATTTGTATGGAAATTAAAAACTAATGCTAGTTCAACAAAGAAGTACATTGTTTTATACATTCTATTGAAAGCACATATTTGATGGCTCTCCGTAAAATCGTCCAAAAAAAATCGCCCAAAAAAAAGAGAAAAAAATCACCCAAATGAAAAATTACCCAAAAATTTATGAAAAATCGCCCAAAACGAAATTTTACCCAAGAAAACGAAAAAAAGCCCAAAAATTTTTGGAAAAATTACCCAAAAACAAAAACGAAAATACACCCAAAAAAATGAAAAATCGCCTAATATTTTACATTGTGTTTCCACACGAGATACGAAATTCCCTTGTACTAAATGAGCATTTTCAATTCCAGTATTTTTTTTTTAAAGTATATTTTAATTCAATCATTTGATGAGATAAATACTATTTATTTATTTTTTATTAACATGCAGGCGGCCGGCATTTCAGAATGTCGAAATGTGATACTTTGAAAAGTTTTTCCATACAAAAAGTTCCCAATGGACTAGCAATGTGGGCCGACTTTGAGGTGATGCCGATCGGCATCATCCCGGCCGCCTGCAGGTAAATATAGTTATTTATTAACCACTGTTATTAGAACGTAAACTATTATTAGAACTATTATTGCAACGATAAAAGGTACTGAGTAAGCTGATTTTTAAATTGCACTACTACGTTACTAATCAATCTTAAATGTGTACAGTGGCGGATCTAGGATTCGCGAAAGGGGGGGGGGGGGGGGCTAAAACTACACTTTTGTATGCCAAAGGGGGCTGAAACGTCCTTTTCGGACTTTTTTCATTTTTTTTTTCCATACAAAAAATTCTCCGAGGGAGGGGCTAAAGCCCTTTCAGCCCGTATCTAGGCCACTGATTCTGTAGGAAGTGCGTTAAATTTAAAAATTTAATTCATTTTAATTTTATATAATCTCATACTTAAAAATCTATAAAAACATTTCGTACAAGGGAAAACACTGATTCTTTTTCAAAACAACAAGTTTCTTTGGTTATCAAAAAATTTCAAAAAGAAAAAATGACGGCGGAGGTGGTGGGGTGGAGCAGGGCGGGGCGACGGGTGGCGCGTGCGATCCGTCGCACTACGCGTAATCCGCCGCGTCGCGATGCCCGGGCGCGGTACCAAATATTTCCTTTGACTTGACCAAGCAAACTCAAGCAAATGATGCAAATACAAAAGAAAACCAAAAGAAGAACCGCTGCTTTTACTTTAAATACCGTTATCTTTAAAAACTGATTGACGTTTCTTATTCAATATTGAAAACGAAAGATCACCCAAAAAAAAAAAACGAAAAATCACCCAAAAACGAAAAGTGAAATTTCGCCCAACATATTTGGGTGAAATTTCGCCCAAAAGCAAAAACGCAATTTTACCCAACAAAAATGCAAAATCGCCCAATTTTTTTGAATTTTTCAAAAAATTTTTTTTTTAGCCAAATTCGTATGGAAAAAAATTGGGTGATTTTTCATTATTTTTTTTGGGCGATTTTGCGGAGCGCCATATTTGATACCCTGCAAAAACAAAAAAAAAATGTTTGATTCACCCAAGCCAAATATATAACATATTAATCAAAAGAGTAGATAAGCCATCGAAAACTTTGACACTTTATCAATATGGTATGGACTTGAACACTATATTTGTCAGATTAAGCAAGCACTCTAATATAGACTGTCGAAGTCATAATTTACAAACAAAAAATACTTTGTTAATTTATCTATATTAATATCGGTAAGTTAAACATATAAAACTTAGATGTTTTGACGAAATCTTAGGATGCTCTAAATTGCTGAAGATATCTTATGAATTATACTAGCTTTTTTGTTCAATTTGCAGAAGTTATTTGCTCGGTGTGGCAATACGAAACACTGAAGTGAATAAAAAATAATTTGTTCAGGCTTTTTGTTTTGATTTCATTGTGGATTCTTTCAATTACTTAAAAAAATCGTTAAAAGTCTCTTTTAAATTAATTTAAAGTTACTTTAAATCACCCAACCGAACCTTACCTTATTTTTCTTGACCTTACATTAGCTCTCATAACCTAAGCTTACTTTACCTTACCCTACCTTATTTAGTCTTACCTTACCTTACCTTACCTTACCTTACCTTAACTTACTCATTTGTCTCGCTTAGTATTATTTATTTTTTCTCAGTCTTTCTTAGTCTTCCTTAATCCCCTAGTCTTGCATAGTCCTTCTTTTGACGTGACGAAGTTACGTTGTACTGCTCTAGTTTCCAAAAAAGTTGAAAAATTAATTTTTTAAAAATTCATCTACGTTTCATTGAATTGTTACTCGCTGGGTATAAGAGCTATGATTAAAAAAATAGTATGACCATAAAGGTTAATTCTTTGACTATATTAAAAAACAAAAAAAAATTTTAATACGGCATAGGGACGTAGTAGAAGCTACGTAAGCAACGCAGCTGAAAATTTGTTACGTGGATTTATTACTCGCTGAGTATAAGTGCTAGGATTAAAAATACGATACGCCAATAAAGGCCTACTGGAAGCCCTCACAACAAAATTAGACCAAAAATTTCTGACATCATGGGGACGCTGAGAGAGCCGCTTAAAGATCGACTACGCAACATTCATGCAGCGGCGTTGCATTGAATTTTTACTCAATGAGTATATAACCTACGATAAAAGTTTAAAAAGGAAAATGAAGTTTTTATGCATGGCTTTACGACAAAAATAAAAAAAAAATTCCGGCGTCGTCAGGTCGTGAAGATAGCAACTTATGTAACAGAAATGTAATATCGTTGCAGTACGTACATAATGCAGTAAAAATGCTACAGCCATGAAAAAACGTTGCATGGATTTTTAACTCTGTGACTACTGGTGCATCGGTAAAGTTTAAGGAACGAAAACAAAGGTGAGGTCTTCGGGCATATGACAAAAATAAAAAAAAATTTGACGGCGAGTCAAAAACCCTCAGGGAACCGCCTAATGTGACGCATATGCATCACTTTTGCTGGATTAATTGATATTAGAGCACAACCAATGGGGAAGCAAAAAAAAAAGCTAAACGAAAAGCACCAACTCCAAATCCAACAACAACTCCAGCACCAACACCAAAACCAACACCAACACCAACACCAACACCAACACCAACACCAACACCAACACCAACACCAACACCAACACCAACACCAACACCAACACCAACACCAACACCAACACCAACACCAACACCAACACCAACACCAACACCAACACCAACACCAACACCAACACCAACACCAACACCAACACCAACACCAACACCAACACCAACACTAACACCAACACCAACACCAACACCAACACCAACACCAACACCAGCACATACACCAACACCAACACCAACACCAACACCAACACCAACACCAACACCAACACCAACACCAACACCAACACCAACACCAACACCAACACCAACACCAACACCAACACCAACACCAACACCAACACCAACACCAACACCAACACCAACACCAACACCAACACCAACACCAACACCAACACCAACACCAACACCAACACCAACACCAACACCAACACCAACACCAACACCAACACCAACACCAACACCAGCACCAATACCAACACCAACACCAACATCAACATCAACATCAACATCAAAATCAACATCAACATCAACATCAACATCAACATCAACATCAACATCAACATCAACATCAACATCAACATCAACATCAACATCAATTGCAACATTAACATCAACATCAACATCAACATCAACATCAACATCAACATCAACATCAACATCAACATCAACATCAACATCAACATCAACATCAACATCAACATCAACATCAACATCAACATCAACATCAACATCAACATCAACATCAACATCAACATCAACATCAACATCAACATCAACATCAACATCAACATCAACATCAACATCAACATCAACATCAACATCAACATCAACATCAACATCAACATCAACATCAACATCAACATCAACATCAACATCAACATCAACATCAACATCAACATCAACATCAACATCAACATCAACATCAACATCAACATCAACATCAACATCAACATCAACATCAACATCAACATCAACATCAACATCAACATCAACATCAACATCAACATCAACATCAACATCAACATCAACATCAACATCAACATCAACATCAACATCAACATCAACATCAACATCAACATCAACATCAACATCAACATCAACATCAACATTAACAACAACAGCAAGAAACTTCGTCACGTCAAAACCTACGGGAGTGTCCACGGCACAGCCAACTCTTTTTTTTCTTTCTCAGACTTTCTTAGTCTTTCATAGTCTTTTTAAGTCTTCCTTAGTTTTTCTAAGTTTTTACCAATCTTTCTTAGTCTTTCTTAGACTTTCTTAGACTTTCTTAGTCTTTCTTAATCATCCCTAGTTCTTCTTAGTCTTTCTAAGTCTTTATTAGTCTTTTTCAGTCTTTAACCCTCAGTGAGTCTTTCAGACCTGATGGTCATGACGTTCCGATAAAAAAATTTTTTTTTGTAGATTTACCATATAAATTGATAAAAACGAGTACATTATTTACATAATTTTCATAGCTTGTTGAAACTTCGCAAACTTCTTCACGGGAGATTTAAACTAGTGATTGAATGAAGGCTTTTATTTTCTTTGATAACCACTTTATTTTGTGTAGATTATGCCGAAAAGTTTTACTCTGACAAAAAATTAAATTTCACTTTTTTGTATTTTGCTAAAGTCCTTCGTTCAATCCCACGCAAACTTATCTACTAATCTAGAGAATTATTCGGATAAACCTTGGTTTTTTAAATGAAACTTTTATAAAACATATTTTTTTCCTTCAAGTTTGATTAAATAACTTTTTCCTTTATAATTTATTAAAAAAAATTGGGAAAACAAAATATTTTTTACCCTTCGATAACCATGCAACTTTTTAACAATTTGTTTTGTTTTCGTTGAAATAATGATTTTACCTTCTAAAGTTACCAGAAAGTAAATGCAAGAAATTTTAATTCAAGTCATAGTCAAAATTTATGCTGATCACAAAGTAATTTTTATCACATATATTTTGGACAGGCGGAAATATGCTCGTGCCACCTACTCATAAAGCAGGATACCTTACGCGTACATCCAAACCACTGCCGCTTCACTATTAATTAGACTGCTTAACCACCTTTATGCTGACGTTAATCTGCTATTTTAGCCAAATAAGTGCTTCAGCAACACCAATACCAAAAACAACAACAACAACAATAACAAGAGCACAAAAGTCGTTGCAGTTGCTGGAGCCGCATCAGCGCTACTTTAGCGACCACTAAAACTTCAACTAAATGCGGTTGGCTGAAATATGAGCAGAACGCATGGCAAATAATATAACAAAAACAACACAACAACAACAACAACGACTGCAACGTAGACGAAGTTGTTTGCGGTTGTAGTACTAAAATAACCACACACACATACATTTACATATGCACCCACATAGCGAGGTGTTATTACTTCCGCTGTTCCTTTTAGCCAAACCTGCTTCTGCTCCTGATCCTGCTGCTTGACTTGTAGGTGTTTTTATTTGTATGACTGAGTGTGGTTATGTGTGTATGGGTAGGTGTATAGTTGTAGTGTTGGTACATGTGCCACACATGAAGCCGATTTAAGATGATTAAATGATTCCGCTCTTTCGCCCGCTTCCATATATAAGCCAAATAAAAAATTAAAAAAAAAGAAACCGCCAACAATTTATGACCTTGTTTTTGCGCCTTTTTTGTTTTTTGTTTTAAATTTTTGATAGTAAAACAAAAATTACATACATACATGGGTAGTCCTTTATTCTGGGTAAAGCTTTTTGGTAAAATGCAATATTTTGTGTTTAAATTCCGCTAAAAGGTTTTTTACTTTTCCTGATGCGTAGAGCTGTTTATTTATTTAAAGGCATTAAAGGGGTGGAAGGAATGTATATTTTTCATCAATGAGCAGCTTTTAAGGATTAAGCAGCAGTTTTTTTTTCAACACTCCACATAACCTCAATTCATTCGCTTCAATTCAACTCGGAAGCAAAAATGTGCGCTATTTTATATTTTAAAGCGATCGATTCTTTCATACATACGTTAACATGGTGATGTGTATGTGTATGTGTGCAGAATGTATTAGTTAGCGCTTAAGTCAGCGCTTTAGTTACCGGCTTTTGTTGGCCGCCACAAGCGATTCATTGCATATAATTAAACAGCTTAAAAGCAGCCAACTTGTTATAGTTGTTATGCTTTAGCCCGGTGCTCTTTAGCAAAATCCTGCTAAGCTCAAAATGCATAAATTTAGCCCACAATTTTATGCTATTTAATTTAATTTTCACTTTTGCACCTCTGCCAATTTATGCGCGCACGGATTGAACGATTCTATCACGCTTAAGCAACGTTACCAAATAATTTTGTGTCATAAATACTTTGTTCCCAAACACATTGGGCTCAATTTGGATGAAATCCCCAAAAGATACATGCTAATCATCTAATCAGTTGCTCGTTCGTTCGTTCGTTTGTTCATTCGATGGTTCGTTCGTTCGTTCAGTTTTGAGGCTCATATAATTGTTTATTTGGTGCATCCAATCCAAAAAAAAAAAAAAAATCCCTTTCCAATCAGCAAATTATTTCAGACCCGCTGACGTGTCTCTAGCGTGTCCTGCTTGTGCACCTCGGTGTGCAATTAGGTTAATTTACATATACGTGTGTCAGTGTGGCTATGTGTGTGTGAGTATGTTGTGTGTTAGTGTCAAGCAGACATGCATGAGGTTGTGTGTATGTGTCAACGTGAGCAGCCACTAAAAATTTGCATGCAAATCGCCACTTTTTGTTAATCTTCGTTTTAACTACATCGGCTTACAATACAAAAAAAAAAAAAAAAAAAAACAAAAAAAAATATTAAATTTAAAAACAGAGTTTTTCTCACAAAGTAGCAAGGCTGCTATGAAATTTTCTCAAAATTTCTTCATGGTCTTTGCAAAGTTAATGCAAAAAATTAAAGTTGAAGAATGCATCTTAAGCCAGGACTACTGTCAGTACAGAACTTTTTTAATAAGTAAGAGTTTGAAAGGAAAAAAATCTAGAACCTAAAAGTAAAAAGCTTGTTTAACTATGTTTATCAATCTCAATTAGGTTGCTTCAACATCACATCAGTGGCGGATCAAGGATTCGCCAGAGGGGGGTGGGGGGACTGAAACTACAGTTTTGTAGCCCAAGAAGGGGGCTGAAACGGCTTTTAGGGCTTTTTTCATTTTTTTCCATACAAAAAATTCTCCAAGGGGGGGGGGCCTAAAGTTTTTTCAGCCCGTATGTAGATCCGCCACTATCACATTATGTGCCTAAGATATGATTTGTTAAAGCTTGCATCAATTAAACTACCTGGAAATTATGAAAGCAAAGTTAGTTTACAGGATGTAGTTTGGAGAAACTAAAAAGCTTTTAATCGATAATTTACACTCAAATCAATATTTTACTCGTACTTAAGATAAAACAGACAGAATACCAAACAAGCAGAAAATCTTTTTTATAGAAAAGATTAATATAGAGCCCCTAAAATATAAAACAGATGGCGCCACAATCGTAAGTCCTTTGGTTATTTATTAAGTACTATCTTTCACCAGAACGCATTCAAATTGTCTGAGAACGCAGTCTGATCTGAGAACGTTATTTAGATCTATTATGATACCCTTCGAAAGCAAATTTTTCTTTTAACGCAACAGAAAAATTCACCAACTGCACTTCGTTTGCGAGTTGTATTTGCCGCAAACGATTATTCAGTTGTCATCAACTTAAAAATATATCTTATATCAAGCTATTTCGGTCATTATTATTTATTATATTAATTATCTTTTTCCCTATGTCCGTCCTTCTTCTTATGGATTGCCCTCATCACACCTCTATTGTTGCTATCTCCGTCCATGTATTAAACAAATTACCAATTTGCTTCTATAGTAACAATTTGTCCAAAAAGTTACCCTGAAATATAAGCGTTGTGCTTATACAACGAAGGAAACAACAAACGAAGTCTTCAGTGAGGGAAGAACAAATTTTTCAATTGCTGCAATTAAAAAATCACTCGCGTTTATGACAAACGAAATTAATTTCCTACAACTAAATGACGCGTTTCTCGCAACTGACTATGACAATGACTATGACAACGTTTTATGTTGACACGTTTGCAAATAACTATTTCAAGCACGACAAACAAAGTTCGTTTGTGGCAAACTGGCGATAAACGTTTTTGTTTTTTTCTTAGCGCAACCCTGAATTTTTGGAAATATGGACAAAGAATCGCTTGGTAAATATAAGAGGAACTTCTCCCCATTTAATGAATTGATTCACAAGTGATTTACTTGTTTACATTTTGGTAGCATGAACACACAGGGCAACGAGCGTTCTGAATCTCCAGTTGAGCTTACAACGCCACAAATCCGCGATAATATGATCAGCAAGTGAAAGTGCACGATCCTCCATGGTACGATCGGCAAGTAAAAGTGCACGAAATTGCTGGCTCATTTCTCATGGATATGGCTCATTTCGCATACATTTTTGGATATGAGTAAGCTATCTGCCAGATGGGTTCCGCATTTTCTCCCTGTTGACAACCAAGGCGAACAGTGTGACAACTTCAAAGGAGTGTTTAGCGATGCTCAAGCACAATCAGACGGTCTTTTTGCGATGATCAATCAGATTTTCTCTTCGTAATCTAAACGAAACATAGTAGATCCATCACAATACACCAAAGATCAAAGAAAAGTTGAAACAGTGGACTTTTTCTCGAAAATCGAAGCAGAAAAAGGCCATCGGCCAACAAAGTAATAGTGATATTATAAATTCCTTAAAAAGAGCAAAACAATCAAAACGAGCCTATATCGTTGCGACGCGGATTCAAAGCGAAAGCAGTTGCATTTGACAAAGAGAAAAGAGTTCTTTCATCAGGACAATGCACAGTGGGATTTTGGAGGAAAAAGTATATAAATTAAGTTCGGTCATCCTCGGTCATCTCATTATGATATTATGAAATCTGGGAGTTTCCTCTTTAAATATATGTCAAAAAAGTTGGTACATGTTTGTGGCCGCCATCTATTCGGACATACAGTGGCGAAAAAAAATGGGACAATGTTTGGCAGTTTCATACTTATAATAGTTATAAAATTATAAATATAAAAGCGATTTAAAAAAAGTATTTCATTTTTAGATCTTTGTTTATTTAACTTTAATACAAAAAAGAAGAATCAATTAAAAAAAAAAAATATAACACTTAATTTTTTTTAATTTTTTGAAAACTGTTTTTTTTACTACAATTTCAGTATTTGGTCCATAGACCTTTATTTTTAATTACACTTGCGATGCGGTTTGGCATACTTTCCACCAAGTTTTGTATGGTTTTTGCAGGAATACTTCTCCACTGTTCATGTATTCTTACCCATAGCTCCTGTTCTTGGTAGCCCGCTCGAATGTTGAAAGTCCTCTTATGACAATAGCCCATAAGTTTTCAATTGTGTTCAGGTCTGGGCTTTGCGCCGGCCACTGCAAGACCTGAAAATGCTGTTTTTGTAGCCATTCCTTTACAATTTTGGAGGTGTGTTTTGGATCACCATCCTGTTCAAAGTATATTTCCTCTTCAGGATAACCACAAATCTCAATAAAATCTGGCAAATTTTCTTCCAAAATTTTAAGATAATCGACTGCTTTCATTATGCCTTCTATCTTAACTAACGGTCCAATGTGCCACCAAGTAAAGCAGCTCCAAGCCATAGCGTTGCCACCACCATGTTTGACGGTTTGTTTGGCTTGGTGCTTTTGAATGGATTCTTTGGGCCGGTGCCAATAATATGATTTACCATCTGACTGAAATCGATTAAATTTTGTTTCGTCGGACCAAATTATTCGTTTCCAGTCTTCCATACTCCAATGCTTATGCTCCTTGCAGACTTTTAGTCTCGCCTTCACATGTCTTTCAGGTCTTTTTGTTTAATAGCTCATACTAAGTCAATCCTACGAAGTGCTCTGCGTGCGGTTCACTCGCTAACGCTTTTGCTTATCAAAACTGCAGCTGACTCAGGAGTTGTTAAGTGATTGCATCTTACTATACGTTCCATACAGCGGGCATCTCTGTCCGTTAGCTTTCTAGGTCGGCCTGCCTTGATGATTTTATGATTAGTATTACGCAGTTTTTGGACACGAAGAATTGTTATGTGACTAATATTCAAAGCTTTTGCTATAGTTCTTGAAGAGTGACCATTTTGAGTCATAACAACTACATTATCTTCGGTTTCAATAGATATTTTTTTCATATTAATTACGTTATTCTTTTTTTATTAAATAAGGAACGCTGAAGTATTAACTTGCAACTGACCTCTACACTTTGATCACTTTGAAGTTTAACAAAAATAGTAGTATTTTATATTTTTTTTTTTTTTTTTTGAATTGATTCGGGTTTTTGGAATTGAAGTGAAATAAACAAAGATCTTAAAATCAAATTCATTTTTTAAATCGGTTTTATATTAATAATTTTATAACTATGTTAGTATAAAACTGTCAAACATTGCCCCAATTTTGCTCGCCACTGTAGATCACCAAAATTTCAAAACATAGCAACTTTAGCGGAACTTTTTAATTGCGGTCGAAATGTAAATTTTTTAACAAGTTTCATTGAGTCAAAAAACCCGACGCTTACAAGTGAAGAAATCGAAGCAGTGATCGCAGTTATTCGAAAACTCTTGCTTGAACACTTTAATAAACGGTTAGAAGAAGCTAGAAGAAAAACTGTGTGTTTTTTAATAAAAATTAAGAATGGCTGAAAAGTAATATTTTTAACAAATTTATAGTGTGCACTGCACACTGTGCAGGCCTTATTTTTTTATATTCTAAGAAATATTTGAAGTATCTCTGACTGATAACCAACCAAGTTGTTCACAGAAAATAGAATGAAGTAATGTTCGGTATTTCAAAGGGGACGGACGTGCCGGTCGACCTTCCCCTTGCTCGTTTTTTTGTTTTAATTGTGTTTTGTTTGTATATGTTTGTCCAATCGTTCCGTCGGTGCTTTGTGCTATGTTAAAGTTAAAGTTAAATGTTAAATTAAATTTCAATAAAAACAATAAGAACAAACAAAAAAAAATAATATATACATATGTGCAAGCGACGAAAACAAAATAAAAAAAAAAAAAAAAAAAAAAAAAAAAAAACAGCAGCTAGTTCATGATACAATAAGAAGTTCAGTAGCACAGCTGAGCAACAACAACAACAAAACTCACAGAAACCAGTTTTTGTGCAGCCGCCGCAGCAGAGGCAACATCGCTGGATTGCTGGAGTTATTTGTTTTAGCTAACCACGCGAGGGGCTTTTCTATGCTCCTCGCAGCGTAAGTAATTGTTGTTTTTTCGTGTCCGTCTGTTCCTCCATCCTCTCCGCTTAGTTGCGACTGTGAGTGAGGTTGCACTGTGAGCAGAATTGTGCTGAGGCAAAGGCATAACACTTGCCTCTGTACTTTTCGCTTATGCTCTCGGTGTTATTCTCTTTGCAGTTGTAACTAATTACCCATATACCTTTTTGGTTTGAAATTTACACTGTAAGAAAATGTCGGGTCATTTTCGTATAGATTTTTGCAATGTGCGTGGACTGAGGACGAATTTTTTCTCAGTTTATGCATATTGTACTCTTAATAGGCCTCAAATAATGGCACTGAGTGAGACCCAGGTGAGCGAGGATGCAGATCCACTGGATTTTCATATACCTGGGTATCACTTACTGCCATTGTTTTCCCTGCATAGGGGCATCGCCCTTTATATAAGATCAGATGTAGCATATCAGTGCGAGCGAAGTCTGAACGTAACCGATCCGGAGTTTTGTTCCTTGTGGGTAAAGTTCAGGGTTCGCTCGCACTTGATGCACTTTTGCTACGTGTATAGAAGTCCGAATTTAGGGAGGGAGTCCACTTTTAACAAATTGGACACTCTCTCTGATTCAATAACGCACATTTTGGGGTTGTTCCCTGACAGCGAGATCGTTGTTGCCGGCGATTTCAATGTCCACAACCCGGCTTGGTTATGCCATTCGGGGGCAACAACACCTGAGGGACAATATGTTGAGCTCTTTGCTGAATCGAACCAACTGATTCAACTAGTGAAGGAACCAACTTTCATCCCTAGAGTTGGTCTGCAAAGCCACAAAGTCCTAGACCTTTTTCTGACTTCGCATCATGAAAAATATGATGTGAGTGTCCATGCACCTCTTGGTAATTCAGACCACTGTACCATATCCGCTGCTTTTCCATATTCTAGCCTATGCACTTCTACGCCTAAAGCCCCGAAGAGGATCGCTTGGTTTTATGGAAAAGCAAATTGGACTGCGTTAAATAATTTTTACCGTAATTTCAATTGGAAATTATGTTTCGCTGATAGAAATGTAAATGCCGCGGCTCTAATGGTACAAGAAATAATTTTATTGGGCATGAGGTCTTTCATCCCCAATAAAATGAGAAGCATTAAACCAAAAGACCACTCCTGGTTTAATGAGACTTGCAGGATTGCAGTCAGGTCCAAAGAGGAAGTCTTTCAGAATTGGCGTTCCAGCAAGAATGCTGATACTAGAAGACTTCGCATTGAGGCTAGGAATCGCTGTAATGCAGCTTTAAAACGCGAAAAGTTTCTTCACGAAACTCGCATCAGAGAACAGGTTCTTCTCTGCCCAAAAGGGAGCAAAAACTTTTGGTCATTCGTTAAAAGAGTTAAAAATCAGACGTCCTCGTCGATTCCTGCTCTTTTGAAGGGTGACCAAATCTTCACTGACTCGGCTGATAAAGCGAACCTATTGGCTGGAATGTTTGCACAAAATTCCACAATTCCGGCTAGCAATCAGTCACCGCCTTCTTTAGAGAATAGATCATCTTCAATGGAGGAGATATATTTTCGAACGAGAGCGGTCAAAAGAGTCCTTGCAAACCTCAACATAAACAAATCTTCTGGCCCCGATGGTATACCACCAATTGTGCTTAAAATGTGTGCTTCTACACTGGCGCGACCATTGCGTAACCTTTTCAACATCTCATACAGGACAGGAGTGTTTCCATCTTGTTGGAAGGTTGCCAATGTTCAGCCAGTACCTAAGAAGGGCGATGCCACGAACCCTGAAAACTACCGACCCATAGCGATATGCTCTACGCTTTCCAAAGTCATGGAGAGTGTAATAAACTTCCACCTTATGAACTATCTGGAGCGCAACGAATTGCTGAGCGACCGTCAATATGGCTTCCGAAGGGCTCGCTCTACTGGTGACCTAATGGCGTTCCTCACGGAGAAATGGAACCAATGTGTTCACTTCTTTGGTGAAAGCAGGGTTGTTGCTCTGGATATTTCTAAGGCGTTTGACCGAGTGTGGCATAAAGCGCTCGTGTCAAAACTAATTGCATATGGTGTTGGTAGTACCTTTGCTCGGTGGATCACATGTTTTCTTAAGGACAGGTTGATTCGTGTCGTGGTCGACGGCATTTCGTCCAGTGAACATGCCATCGTAGCTGGAGTGCCGCAGGGTTCAGTCCTATCGCCAACTTTGTTTCTGGTTTTTATCAACGACCTTCTGTCGTTGACTCATAACCCAATTCACTCGTTTGCGGATGACAGCAGCATTTGTCATTCATATTCTTTCAAAAAACGCCCGAGCTCTTTGGAGATTGAGAGAAAGAGGCTTAATATGAATGACACACTGCTTAATGACTTGCAAAAAATCTTCGAGTGGGGGCTTGCTAATAGAGTTGAGTTTAATGCTAGCAAGACCCAGTGCTGTCTGTTAACTCACAAACGAGTGAATTGCCCCTTAGCACCCCTCAATATGAACGGTGTCGATCTCGCGGAGTCAGATGCTCTTGACGTTCTGGGCATATCAATCAGATCTGATCTTCGCTGGAACGATCACATTTTTGATGTGTCGAAAGAAGCGGCCAAGTGCCTAGGTTTTTTAAAACGGTGTAAAAAATACTTCACTCCAACTGACCTACGCGTGATCTATACCTCATATATTAGGCCGAAAATGGAGTACAATTCGCACATTTGGTCAGGAGCTTCAAGATCTTATTTGGAGCTTCTGGACCGAATTCAACGACGTGCGATATATCTGATAGGAGATGATAACATTTCATCTTCTCTCAACTCTCTTGGGCATCGACGCAATGTTGGTTGCTTAAGCCTTTTGTACAGGTACTACCATGGGAAGTGTTCAAGGGAGATTCATGACCTGACGCCATCAGCTCGTGTGTTTCCCAGGTCCACTCGGGCAGCGCACCAAGCTCATCCCTATAACATTGCCTTGATGCCCAATAGAACCTCGCATTACAGAGATAATTCGTTCTTCGGTCGTACAATAAAATTGTGGAACAATCTCCCTGCGAGCGTGTTCCCCGGCAATTTTGAGCTATGTAAATTTAAAACTAATCTTCACCGACACTACTCCATCTTTCCACCCTCCAACTAACTATCACCCTTCTTCCGAATCAACACAATGCTTTCGCATTTATAGGGGGCATCCCCTGAGCGTTGGTTTAGTCTAAAAAAAAAAAAAAAAAAAAATTCTCTTAAGAAAACATTTAGCAATGGCAAGTACAGTGACGAGTGCAAAATCAGCATCTCACATTCCATTGACAACTGCGTAAGCGTTAATGATGGATGCAGAGGTTACTAAGGACCAATACGAAACAATAAAATTTGTTTTCCAAAAAGAAGGGTATGATATTTTACCACCTTTTAGAAAGATTGCAGATTAGAAAAAAAAAATACTATCCGGATAATATACGTATATTGGATAAGCATGCTTCAATTAGCTTGCAAAGTTTGTTGGATCACACTAAAAAGCGTCTGTTTCGAAGTTGTACAGACGAGCATATAAATACAATAAAAAAAAAAAAAAAAAAATAAATAACTGGCCATTTCAGCCCTTGAAAGGACTTTGACCTAGCTTCTTATGATCAATTTTGTTGTGCGTGTTATTAAGTTTGTACACAATTGACCGAGAAATGGACCTACATGCTTAACGCCGACTCCGAACGGCGATGAACGAAATGTTCTTATTCTCAAGAAGCTTTACATGGCATTTTTATTACTCTCTGAGGTTTGCCATTGTCTGCAGAGAGGTGGCGGCCGTACAGAAAAATTATTTTATTCAAATAATTTTCTGTCGCTGCTGGGGTTCGAACCTGGGTCTCCAAAGTTCTTTGACATAGCGGCCACGCACTTTAACCAACTACGCCACGGACGCCACAATATATATATAAATACAATGGCGAGTTAAAATTCCACTTTTGCGACTAAATGGGGTTGTGATGGATATTCAGGCCATGAAGAATATAATCAAAAATCATAAACTGATATCAGTGACAGCAATATGCTATTAGTCACGATGGTGTCCTTAACTTTACAATCGAGTACTGAAGATAAATATTGGCGTAATAAAAGCCCATCATCAACCAGGTACTGTCGTCCGATTTCTTTTGAACTTGCTAAGGAGACAAAAGAAAACGTTATAAGAATTGTAGAGAAAATGCAGGCCGTTATCACTGCTTTGGCAAAAACGGTTGTTGTAGTATGCAGTAAAAAATTTCGTGTTGAACACAATTTAGTGTTTACAATGCTGGATGGCAAAACGGCTCAAGTAGTAACAAATACTTCTTCATCTGCTGTTTGTTATGTTTGTAAAGTGAAACCTTCCGAAACGAACAATTTAGACATAATTTTTGAAAAAGACGTTGATAGCAATGCTTGTAAATTGGGCATTTCATCATTACATGCTAAAATAAAATTTATGGAATGCACACTCCATTTGGCCTATAGCATATCCTTTAAAAAGTCGTCTGCTATCAGCGTGGTGGTCCACAAGTTATTAAAACAGCAAAACAAACATCGTATTCAGGCGGCAACTAAAGAACATATGGGCTTGCGAGTGGATGCTGTGCAGCAAGGAGCAGGATCTTCAAACGGCAGCAATATTTTGAGGTGTTTTTCTCCAACCCTGAACTCGTTGCTGATATCACAAGAGTTGATGAAGACCTGATCAATCGTTTTCGAATTGTGTTGCAGATAATCGTGTTGCACATGTGGTCAACAAATAGACTCTGCCCTGTTTAAACAATTTGCTTGGGATACAGCCAAACTTTTTGTAACCAAATATGACTGGTACTTCATACCTCTGACTGTCCATAAAGTTTTGATACATGGACATTTAATACTGGATGTTGCCATACTTCCTATCAGTATGCTCTTCGAGGAAGCTGAAGAAGCGCTTAACAAAGACTACCGAAAGTTTAGGCTGACGTTTTCTAGGAAATTTAATAGATCATCAACAAATACTGATGTAATCAATCATTTACTCGTGTCATCTGATTCTTTAATAAGTAGTAAACGTCGTCAACCACAAAAAAAAACTTTTGGAACTGGATGATGTTGTTAAGGAAATGATAGTTGATCAAATATATTGAATGAATAACGCTTTTGTTATTAAATAATTTTTATTAGTTAAATAAAATGTATGTTTATTCATATAGTTTTTCTATAAAATTTATCTCTTTTCTTTTTTTTTTTTGTTTCATGTAGGGGTAAATAAAAAGTTCTCTTTGTATGGGAGGTAGGCGTTTCCATTGACTTATCGCGATAATGGGTCTAATGCATAAAAATGAGATGTTTCTCAGAGATCATTCGTGTGAGATCAATCTCAAGAAGTGAGCCATAAGAACATTCTCAGACTCAGTCTCAAAATTGTGTGCATAAAAAGGAGATCAAGCTCATGACAAACAACTCAACATAAGTGAGATCGATCTTAAAGCTTCAGTTGAGCTTTAGTTTATTTAAAGCAAGCTAAAGCAATTAATCGTTAAAATGGTTTCCTAAAATTTCAAAAAAATGTCCGAAAGCGAATCTTGAAGTGAACAAAACTGTAGTTTATCAAATAATAAAAATAATAAGCTGGCATAGTTTCTAACTGATGAGTTAAAAGAAACTCAAATTTTACTACAGAAATCGAATCTGCCGGTGCACAAATTAAAAAAAGAAGCACTTGAAAGGTTTCGAATTGTCCTAGAGACTGATGAATTCCTATGTCCTCACCAATTCCATTTTGAAATCCAGGATCAGCCAAAAATCTTAAATATACTCTCATTTTTTCAGAATTAGTAAGAGCTCCACCAAGCGATTCCAATGTTGGCCCTAGGAAATGCTCTGCTAACCAATCGATGTTTTCTTTATTAAAACGAAATATAAATTTACTAGACTCTTCGTAGACTCTTCAAGATGTCTACACAGTTTATATATTTTTTTAGGACTATAAACGCGAAAGTATTCTGCCATTTCAGTTGCTTGAAATAAACTGTGAGATCACTTGATAGGAGACTCAACATTTACCGAGAAAGTTCTCAGACATGTCAGCTTCATCTCATGATTATGCATACCATTTTGAGAAATTTCTCACAAAGAGCTTTCATTTTAAGAAGTTTCTCAGGCCTTGAGATCCATCTCAATGAGCGAGATCTTTCTAACGAGTAAATAACTTTTTATGCTTACGACAACGAGTAAATTCTCAAAATATCGAGTAAAAAGCTCATGCATACAATTTCTCACTTGTATGCATGAGACCCAATTTATTAATTGGATGCATCTCAAGCATGCAAAATTTCATTATCATAGGACCACTCCTTCTATTTTTTTCCAAGAAATGTATGAAGCAATTCATTCACAATATTCTCCAGATGTGATCCCCTGCGTCTTTTATCTTTTTCCAAACGTGAAGTATGAATCGAAACGCTTGGCGGAGAGACTCTTACGATGAGGTCAGACTGTAACAAGCGCCTACTTTGAATGATTGCCGACATCAATACGATTCGCAGGAGATTGAAAAATTAGAAAAACCTTGAACGAAGTGTATCGAGCTAAAAGGAAATTATGTTGAGAAATAAAACAAGTTTTGACGAAATAAATTATTTATTGTTTTATTTTTTTAGGGACTTTTAATCTCACAACATTTTTTAAGGAGGTATTGTTCCAAGTTTCAAGATCATCAAGTAATGCTTTCCTTACTCGATAGTAAGTTATGAGGTTTACAGTTTATAAACCTGATATATCTGGTTTTCGAGTCTTACTTAGACTGACGAATTTTTGGTATGTTGGTTGCCCCTTGTCCGCGGTATTAATCAAAAGTTCTGTGCTAACTCGATTATAAATTTAGTTTCGAGTATCCTTCACACATTGCAATGTGGATAAAAATCATGAGTAGCATCGTGTTTGGCAAGATATTGTCAGTTCAAGTCTCTACTTTCTTTTGCTTGAAGGTAGTGATGACCACAGCAATAGTATTTGTCTCATTCACTCTTTCGTGTTGGCTATGCAAACACAAAAGCAAGAATGCCCGTGGGCTTTGAGCATCACTATTTTAAAGCATATGTAGTTTTTTTCACAAAAATCAAAGGATTTTTAGATCGTTCTTTTTAACTGTTTATCACAAAAAACAACTTTGTCCTTACGGGAGAGAAGACATCCTTTTTTCTTAAATTTTTATTTTTTTTTGTGATCTTGACCAGCGATTGCCATCGCCTAACTCTTTCCACTCTTTGCACTCTATTACAACAACTTCAATATTTCTATGATTGTTGTAATTCGCCGAATCGTTCACAGGCGCAGCTGCACCGCAACTATACAGCGTGTGTTTGTTGTTGTTTATTCTTGTCGTTGTTGGTAAAAATAGCGCATGCGACCGCGTACAACTCTTGCTACGCTGAAGGCTTCCTGTTGGTAATTTTGCGTATGGTTTCGTCGCCGAATGCTTTTTGTTAGTGTTTTTTTATGTTACTAATTCTTTATTGTACTACGTATTCAACGATTTGTTGTTATTTTTGGTTTTTTTTTGTAATTGTTGTTGCACTCTTCAAAAATCAATCTTTGGCAATCCCTGATCTTGACCACCCCATGCAATTTTTAAGACCTCTAAGAATGTGAAATTCGAAAAAAAAAATTGTAATTCTATGCGCCCTACTAGACACTTGTCCAAGTGCCCGTTTGTGAAAATGGTTCTGTTGGTTATTTGAATATTTAAATAATATCTGTTTTCGAATGAAGACTGGTGCATTCCGAATGGTGTTCAGCCATGAGCTTGCTTAGTCAATTTTGTTTCCAACAAAATTATTTCAAACTATCCTCGCCTACACATTGACTGACATTTACATTTGTTTTGCAAATTATTTCATTAGGTCGTTTATTTATACTATCTTTTTAGACATATGTGTGTGTGTGTTTGTGTGTGTGGCTGTGTGTTAGTTTCATTTTGTTGTCAATGAATAAACTTTTAGTCAAATAAAATTTATTTAGTTTTTGGCATATCATAGAAACGCAAAGCGTGCAGCCAAATAATTGTGCAGTTCCTTTAAATTACAGCATAATATGTCGATATTGTTGTAGATTTATTATTATTGCTATTGGTGTTGTTGTTGTTGTTGTTGCTGGTGTTGTTTTTGTTGCAACTGCATTGTCGTTTCATTTCACTTGCTTGCATGCAGCTGTCTAAATTATATTTTAAAATTCAATATTGGCAACACTGACAACCAACATTTTGTCATTTCAGCGGAAATGTTGCCACAAAACATTTGGCGGCAGGCAAGCTACACTAGAATATAACGCAGCAATAAAACAAACAAAAATAGCTGTCGGACATCAACATAAATACAAATGCAACACGCACACATACACACACACGCACACACTTATATACAAATACCCAAGCAGCCATTTATAAGTAGTGCTTGCTTAAGCTCATATAAAATGCAAAAAGCAAGCCTTTTTCAAGCTTCCTTTGCTTGAGAGAAAAAACAATGCTTATAGTTCAGAGGTACTTTTTGGACAATTTGTTACTCTGTTCTTATAGACGGAGATAAGAAGGGAGATGCAATGTGTTCCGAGGGTGCAATCTATTAGAAGTTAATAAGAAGAGATATAATAATTAATAATGACCGAAAAAAGCTTACTTAAATTACACTTGGGAAAAGCTTTTTTAAATACTTATTTTTCATTGTAGGAAAGCACTTGGGAAAAAGCCTTTTCTAAAACACAAATTCTCAATATTATTTCAAACTTGATGCTTATTTTTCTAAGGATCGGTTTCATTCAATGGAACTCAAGAATTACTTAAATACCTTTCTCAGTAGTAATCTAAAGCTTTTTCTAAGCTTGTTAAAAGCTTATTCTAAGCTTTTTTGGCTGGTTGTAAAGGGTTCGGTTTAGTTTAATCTAGAATTACTTAAAAACCTTTCTCGGTAGTAATCTAAAGATTTTTCTTGATACTTATTTTTCTAAGCTTGTTTAAAGTTTACTCTAAGCTTTTTTTGACCGGTTTTGAAAGGATCGGTTTTGTTTGTTCTACAATTACTTATAATCATTTTTCAATAGTAATCTTAAGCTTTTTCTTAGCTTGATGCTTAATTTTCTAAGCTTTTTAAAAGCTTATTTTAAGCTTGTTTGGCTGGTTGGCTACTCACTCAGATACATACATAGACAAATGCAGACACAAAGTCAAGCGTGCACGCCATAGTGACCAAATAACTACAAGATTATTTATAAAATGTTTAAATTTCAGTTAAAGCGCCAAAAATTCGAGCGTCTATGTGTTAGTACGAGTTACATACAAACGTATGTGTGTGTGTGTTTGTGTGTGTGCGACAACTCAGCGCTTGCAAAATTGTTAGCGCCTCAATTTGTGTTGGCCGTTGTTGAAATCCGCTCTATAAATAGTTGAGGTTAGTTTTTGAAATTAAAATTAAATTTGCAACACTTAACAGTGATGCTGCAGAGTGTGTGTACGTGTGTGTATAAGTGTATGCGTGTGTGGGTGGCAGTTTGTGTTGCTATTGGGATTGGGTCAAGCGTTAGCCATAAAATTTTGTTGATAGCGGCAACGCTTTAATTTGCTCTCCAGTTCAAATGGCTGTAGATGCATGTATGCATGCATGTGTGCATGTGTGCGTATTTATAACTCTTCTCATTTATGTCAGTGGCATTAGCTGTTTGTTGATATGCAATTTTTTTGATCGCATTAAAAAATCTATATGTTTTTATTGTAAATTGAGTGGAACAACTTAATTTCATGTCTGTGTATAAATAATTTATTCAAAATACTGAAGAATCTTCGAAAAATTTCTTAATCTTATATTGCAATCTACGCTCATCTTGGAGATTTCTACGAAAACAACAAATCAAATCGACAATCAAACAGTCTCTCAGAAATCTTTTTAAATTTAATATCTCAGACTTTTGCCTACTGAAAGATGATGGCCGCAGAGTATTTTTTTTTTATTTTATGAAAATACTTTCTATGTTAGCTGAAATTGAACTCGGGTCTCCCAGCTCTTTAACATGAATGATTTTCACATCTTAAAGCACTTATTCTCTGGAACACATATTAAAAAATTCTAAATACCTGTAATTTTCTGATAAGATCTTTCCAGAGTAAGAAGTTTTGGGATATGCACTGTTCTTAACTTGTAAATTCATTTTCCAGTAACCACACACAGCAGCTTATTCTATTGGTTATATGCCCTCTAAGCCATAAGTGAAAGACCTTGCGAAAAATTAAATTTAAACGAAACTTACAAACTTTCAAAATTAGAATTTTCGTAAGCTGTGTAAAAATCCTTAAGATTTCATAACTAGGTAAAAATTTTCAACAACTAGGTAAATAATCAAAAATAACCAGTAAAGGCTGGTTCTAAATCCTCACGATAAAAATAAACAAAAAATGTATAACGTCATGTGGCCTAGGAAAGAAACGCTCCAAGATGCAGCAATCATGCAAAGGTGTTGCAAGGAATTAATACTCAGTGAGTATATTTGACACACACAGTAAATGTTATTTAGTAGCAATGGAGGATTTAGAATTGACTTAACGACAAAAATAAAAAAATATATGACGTCCTCACGTTGCAAAGTTAGCAGCTGTTGTCAATGCTACCTTGTATTATAATATGAAGTTCATGTATTTGCACCTATTTACAAACTTTATGATAACTGATAGCATAGACGTCCGCAGGAATTTTTCGAGGGGGAGGGGGGAAAAGATATGCATTGGGGTGCACGTTTATGAAAATGAGTCTGGAATGATACCTATGAAATTTTATTGCCTGAGATTTTCTGTTCAAACTTTGTAAACACTGTTATTATATGAAAATTTATATTTTTCAACTTAACTTCAAATATAATGAACTTTTGGTTTACAAAATCATATTAACATTTATTACATGTTAATATTTTGTATACGGCCTCTAATTATTTATATTGAAAACAAGTTTTTCGAGCTCTAGGCCAAGCATGTTGTCAACAAGACAACATGAAGAACAAAGAAGGCAACAACCAACAACAACAACAACGGCTCTGTATAGAGCAAATCACACAGCTTGACTATACAGACTGTTTCATTGGCCGCTACACCAACTCATCAGTAGCCTTTGTATGACTTTACACTGTGATCCACTCAAGCTACTTAGGTTATAGTTAAAGATCCGTGCAGACTGAAAAATATATTTTCAAAGTATTTATTTTATTTTATTATCATTTCAAATAGCTTTTTTGATTTTTTCTTTTGTTTGTAAGAATATGTGTGTGTATGTTTAATATATAAAAAGAGTACATGATTCTCTTGTGTTTGTGTTTTAAAAATTATTTATATTCATTTTTCTTGAATGCTCGTTCAGTTATGAACAGAGCAACATGCTTAATATTTTTTTAAAGTCTATTTTTGTTTTTTACATTTCTAGATTCTTTATACCTTCAATAAAAACTGCTTAAAATATTAAATCGAAATTCGAAGCCAGTGCCGAGATATAATGACTCAATTGAAGCGCGCTCTCGGCTCGCAGGTGTAAAAAAAACTTTGGACGCGTTTTTCTCTAGTTTAGGTTTTTTATCTCGCGGACAGCTAATCTCTAGATCTACTAGTCCATTTTTAATAAACTTTGCAGCAGTTTTTTTGTTTTTATATCCTGTGTGATAGTTTACTACAATTTGACCACAAAAAAAATATATAAAATTTTTAAGTCTGAAAAAAGGTCGAAGAAAGGCGACTTTTGAAGAAAATTTTCAAATGTCCGCCATTTTTTTATTTATAATGCTTTTTCAATTTTTCTGATAAACTATCAGGTAAGAGCACCTCCTTTTTGTAACTCTCTTTGAATTTTATGTTTCAGACTTACCGTTCCAGAGATTAACTGTCCGCCATGCAGCAGTGTTTTTTGATAAGAAAATTTGAGCGCTCTATATGTATTAAATGTACAATTAGCTAATAGAAAATAAAATTAAAAACTTTTTTTCATAATCTTCAAGATCTGTGTAATACTGTAAAAGTTTGATAGCCCAAAAGAAAGTGAAAAAAAAATTGTTGAATATATGTTCTTTTTTAGCATTCTAGACGGTAAGAGTACCTTAATTAGACATGAGTGTTTTATATAATTTTAAAAATTTCTTTTGATTTGTCTTAGTTTTTTTCGAATGTGTAACATTCAGTCTATAGAGGGTCGGTAGAATAATTTTATTTTTAAATCCTTCTGATGAGCTCACTTGGTGGTAAGTGAAAAGAATTCTTAAAGGAAACCCACGCGCCTACACGACTTTAACCAGGCATTAGGCAATAGGTCGTTTTCCACTTTTTTCATCGGGTTGAATATCTTTTTATATTTTTTCGGCTTCCTTAGTTCCTATTGTTAAGCTCCCACTTAGCAATGGGAAAATCCTAGTTACAAGAATGTCACTCCACTCTACATGATTTCATCATGCATCGCACTCACCACCGCACTCACAAATCATATTTTCACAAAAAGAAAATAAAATATACCACTAAATGGCGTTTGATATGGACGCAGCTCGTGGGAAATATTCAAATAAATTGTTTTTCAATTTCAATATTTTTATATAAATTTTCCTTAAATGCGATAGTTTTATTTTCAAATAGTAAATATTTGGCGTCCGTGGCGTAGTTGGTTAAAGTGCGTGGCCGCTATGTCAAAGAACTTTGGAAACCCAGGTTCGAACCCCAGCAGCGACAGAAAATTATTTGAATTAAAATAATTTTTCTGTACGGCCGCCACCTCTCTGCAGACAATGGCAAACCTCAGAGAGTAATCAAAATGCCATGTAAAGCTTCTTGAGAACGAGAACTTTCCGTTCATCGCCGTTCGGAGTCGGCGTAAAGCATGTAGGTCCGGTTCTCGGTCAATTGTGTACAAACTTAATAACACGCACAACACAATTGATCATAAGAAGCTAGGTCAAAGTCCTTTCAAGGGCTGAAATGGCCAGTTATTTATTTTTTATTTTTATTTTATAAATATTTGAAATATATTTAAATATATTCGTGCATAATTTTAATATTTTATTTAATTAAAAAAGTATTTAAATAAATTTTAAATATTTACGTAGTCGATTTAAGTAAATGCGTTATTGGTGCAAAAATTACTCGCTATTTGGATAAATTAAAAAAGTTTTTGCATAAATTTAATATTTTTTCCCCTTAGTGTAGATAACGACTCAGACATCGTTAGACTCAGATGACTAGACAACGGACTCAGACAGGACTTAGTGGTTTTTTTGAAACCCACCTGTCTCTAGCTCCCTTGTGGCAAAGTGCGTTGACACTTTGTCTTAATTTATCAATATTGCTTTTAACAAAGGTTCGGCTATTGATCGCTACTCAGTGCTGGTTATGCAAACGTAACGGAGCGTGTCGTAGCGCTACTTAAATTTGCTATATGAACAATGCACATCAGTAGTTAATGAAATCTTAACAAAAAGTTAAAAGTTAAGAACTTAAAGTTTAAAACTTTGTAACATATAAACAAAAATGTAACATATACACATAGGAAATAAAAATATATAAAATTTTTCAGTTGAGAAGGGGGCAGTGCCCCCTACCCCCTGCACCCCCCTGTGGACTCGCTTGGCTGATAGCTATCTTAGTTGGTAATAAACAGCTTTTGCAACGAACAATATTCGTTTCATTGTTTTTGTTGTTGTTCCATGTCGTTCGGTTTTTTTTTTAGCGAGCGAACAAAGCTAACGACAGATACATACAAAGCAAGCAAGAAGCAAACTCAAAAGCAAATTCAACGAATATCAACAAAAAAAAAAAATATGGAAGTCTTATTTTTTATAAATTCCTAAACTAAATAGAATTTCCAAATTTGGGCTTCGTTAGGACATAATTTAAGATCCGTAGAACAGTTTAGAAAAAGAAATATTGAATTCAGTCAATCCATTTCAGAGTTTTGCTTATATAAACATTCTTCATGCAAGTTGCTCCATGTGAGCTTTTCCCATGGGAGTTATTCCAATAAAGCTTTGTAGAGACTTTATGGTAAATTTTATTTTATGACAGAAAAGGTTGGTTTTTTGACCTCTCACGAAAATGAAAAATAAAATTAGTTGGAAATGAAAAAAACAACATCTAAAGCTAAGAATAATAATAAGAAAAAAGATTTATTCAAGGACTTGCACAAAGATTTGGATATTGATTATGAATAGGGTACATTTTAGAATAAGGATTGAAACACAAATTTGGACAAATATATGACAAACATAAGAGCAAAGTGTGGGGCGAGAATTTAAATAAGGAATATGTTTGGATCTTAAATTCGTAAAGTAAGTTTCGGTTGAGATACAAAAAGGCAATAGAACTATTTATATCCTTACCAAATACATTTATATTAATACTAGTGTGCAGGAGTTTTAAGAATAATGCATTCAAAAAACATCAGGCATCGGGACACGAAGATTTTTTTTTTTTTTTTTTTGTGGGAATACATTTTGTAACATCTCTGTGTTTTGGATAAATTTACAAATAAAAGTTTTTCCACGAATTTTGTGTAAAGCATTACCCCTTCATAATAAAGCTTTTCCATCTTTATAAGTCAGTTCAATAAAAAAATATGTCCTATTTATCTCGTATGGCATCGGGACACAAATTGTAAGGCATTGGGACTTTTCCGTTTTTTCATGAATTTTACCATATCAAACCGACACACAAACAAAAAAAAAAGTTTAGGTGCGGGAAGGTATACCCACATATTCCCATGTATTTTGACCCGCTGAACACGAATCTGGCATCCATTTTGACCAGTTGGAACTTGGTTATTTTCAAAATAATTGAATTTTTATTATTTAAGGGATGTGTGGTAGCCTTTTTTTTTGGAATGAGCAATATATTATATATTATATATTATATATTATATATTATATATTATATATTATATATTATATATTATATATTATATATTATATATTATATATTATATATAGGTTTATGAAAAGAAGTGTACATTTTGATGTCAACTGCAGAAACGGCCCAGTAGTTCCAGTAGCCCAGTAGTTCCAGAGATATGGTAAATATTTTCCCATATCTAGTATACATATACAACAAAGTCGTGATTTGTGTTTGTAATTGAATAACTTAAGAACGGAGCATCCAATTTGCTTGGGGTTTTATTTGTTGTATTCGTCTTGGCCGTGCCATGGTTCTAAACATTATTTGCCCCATCCCCTTTTACCGCCCACAAATTAATGAAAATTTTATATTTCAAACGGGTTAGACCTTATTAGACTATTAGACTAAAATTTAGTTTTTTAGTTCATATGGTCACCATTGGCAACTGAAGTACAAATGGGCGGGGAGCTCTATAAATATGCTGGTAATTCCCCCCCCCCCCCCTTTATATGTATACCTATCTATATTTTTTTCTTTATTTCTTTGTAAAAATTAATCTTGGTTTATTCGTGTGCTTAAATTTTGAAAACGACTGGACCAATTGGATACTTCCTTCTGTTTGTTCGTAATTGCTTCGTGAAGGTTTAGAAAAAAATAACAGTAGAAAAATTCTCCACAGGTGGCGGTGAAGGCGCACAATTCCTTTCTGAACGTATGCGCTGCTATTCCGTTCATCCGATTGTGATTAAACTTTGTCAACTTATTGCTTGCATTTGCGCCATGCCTGTAGGCACAATGGGGCGGGCATAGTAAAAGGGAGCGTGGCACCTCCCATCAAACCCAAATATGCGATATTGAATATTTTTGGAATTATAGGTTACACGGCATTGGAATTCCATATTCGAATTCAATTTTTATGTTCCGTTGCACTTATAAAAATGGCACTTTTAAATGGGGTGTGGCACATTTTCAGAAGTCCAAATTTAAGATATAATTCTCGAACTATAAGACACATATCAATTCAACTCGTTAATAACGTACTATTTAGTTGTGTCTTTTGACTGCCAAAATTGAGTAACCATTGAAAAAGGGGGCGTGGCACTGCCCATATAATTAAAATTATTCATATAGAATAGCTTTGGAAGCCAAAGTCACAGAACCTTGAAACTCAAATAGAGTTATCGCGTGGTGATGTCCTTCCTCTAAAAAACTAGGACGGAAATTGGACAAGGAATGTGGCTCCGCCCATAAAAGCACATTTTTTCATATCGAATGGCTTTGGAAGTAATATCACTGAAACTCAGTATGAAGTTGCTAATTAATAAATGGTACTTTTTGTTCGTAAATGGTTTCAGAAATGAATCCTAAAAGATTCTTTTTTGATACTTTTGCAAAGTTTATTACTTAGCATGTTTCCTGATTGATTTCAACATTTTAAATGATTAAATGTAAGAAGCAGCTTAACAGTGATGATTAATGATTAAATGATTAAATTATGATGAAATTAATAACTAAATGCATAGCTTAACAGTTATGATATTTTATCAATGCCACAATTATTTTTTACAATTATGATTTTTTTATTTTTTTTTTTTCAAAGACTATCTTTCTTACGTGTTTGCGAACAAGAAAAGGTTCGTGTGATTTAAGAAAATTTTTAGAAAGTTCTGAATAATTTTGTAAAAATTGCTTGCTTTTAATTTTGTTACAAAAATAGTATAAAGTGCAAATAAACTCTAGCAATTTTAAATATTGCTTTCGGTGATTATGCTATGAGTAAAACAAGAGTTTACGAGTAGACGTTAATGATGATGAGCGCATTCATCTCGTTCTAGTCAATCAATAACCGATGAAAACTTGAAAAAGTGAAAGAATTGATAGTGAATGATGACAATAAGAGAAGTTGTTGATAATGTTGGCATATCAATTGGCTCATGCCATGAAGTTTTTTCGGATGATTTCGGTATGAAGCATGTTACAAAATTTGTTCCAAAACTGTTAAATTTCAACCAAAAATAAAGGCGAATGGAAGCTGCTCAGGAGTCGCTGAATGAAGTCATCTACGATGCAGAACTATTAAAATTTATCGTAACAGGTGATGAAACATGGGTTTATGGTGCTGATATCAAAACTAAGTGAATCTAAAACGAGTACCAAAAACGTACTATTCTAGAGGAAAAAGAAATTCATTAAAATGGAAAAAACTCTTAGCTTACTAGCTACAAAGATCCTTAAATCTTTGTTTAAAAACAATATTCAAGGTCCTTTTACTACATTAAAACAACAACAAATTTTAAAAAACAACCTTTTCAAGCATTTTAATTAAATATTCCCTCTCGAACTTAAGGCAAAACAATTCTAATTGTTGTTTTTTTCGTTTTTTATTGTGCTGTGGAAATACTGTCATATTCTATGACTGACGAGCAATTATCAAGCATCAAGCTGCACTAAGGATATTCAACTCATTGCTCCAAATATTTCACATTGGCGCATCAAGCAAACAACAGAAGACAGCAGAAGGAAATATTCGTGAAATACAACAACAACAATTTAACGAAAAATAACTACAGAAATAATTATAAAAGAAAAACACAAAATTACAGTTGACAAAATAAATGGGCAAAAATTTGTAAATCATAAAAAAAAACAGTGCAACAAAAAATATACCACAAGGATAATGGACTTTTTTGCACCCAAAAAACAAAAAAAAAAAAATCAAGCAGGCATAAAACAAATGAACAATTTATAGAAAATGTTGCATGCAATACAAAGACATAAAAAACAACAACAAAAAAGTCTCCATTTATGAATTAAAATGCAAATAATTCATGTCGAAGTTAGGAAGCCATAAAATATGCAACGAAAGACACTTCAATTTATTATCATCATCAACAATGATTGTCACACCGTAAATCATAATAAATGCAAGAAATTTAAGAAACCTGCAGCTAAGTTTATTGCACTAAAGAAATTTAATCCTTAGTGTATACGAAAAAGGATAATATCTTAAGTACTAAGGCACTGTATAAAATGTACATGAGCTGTGTGTGAGTTGTTGAAATTAAATTTTAAATGCCGCAAAGTATGCAAAGTAATTTAAGAAGTTGTCTTAAAGTGTATTAAAAATAAATCAATTTAAGTTCAAAGCACACACGGACAGACAGACAAGTGCACATTTTTGCATTTAATTCAATATTGGTTGAGGTACTCAGTAACTCACATACACACACATATACACACAGACAACTCATGTTTTTCTTGCCAACTCCATGGTTAGTTTAAGCCAAAGAAGTTACTTCATCTCTGGACAAGCTGTCAGTTTGGCAATTAATAAATCAATTTCTGGCAACAACTTAAAAACTGGTACTGGCCACAAATGTGGCAACGTTTAATTTAAAGGATTTATTTGCTTCTTTTTTTTTTTGTTTTTTTTTTTGTTAACTTGCTTATGCCGTAAGAAAGCCAGCAGTTATCCGTTTGAAGTTGCAGTGTTAAACATGCCACTTGACGGCCAGGCAGGCAGGGTGAGCAGTCATGGTGAGGTCGTCGTACAGGTCGGTCAAGAGCTCAAATGCTAACTTAGTTTACTGTGGCGCAGCCAAAGGAAATTCAATCAGGAAAGGTAAAAGTAAAGAGCAAAAGTAACAGGATGCAGGAGCTAGCTGTAGGCTGTAGTTCACTAAGAATATACTACAGTACAGTACATGAAAAGGGAGCGAAAAACTGCCTAGAGCGGAAGTTTGAGTGGCATGATGAATTATTTTGTTGCTTTATAAGTTAATCGGCGCTATGAAGTTTGTTTAGAAGGCGCAAAAAATTTGTAATAATTTCGTGAAAAAGGGAAAATTAGTCATATTGAAAGCTACATGCAACTTTTAATAAAAACAAAGAATTTCACATTTTCTCTGAATTTTCATCTGCTATTAAAGTTCAATCACATGGCATCTTCTTTCTTTTCTTAATTATGAGTTGGAAAAATACATTAAGGACGAGTTTTATGCTTCAGAAGTTTGATTTAATAACTTGTGAACTTATTGTCTATTGATGTAGTTATTGTTTGAAGGCTTGAATCTTAACAGTTGGCGCTCAAAATCTGGTGATAATGCCTTAAAAAGCAGAAAGGTTTGGTATTTCCGTGACTCTGTTCCATTAATAAAATCGTTTGATGGTCTTTGATAAATTTTTATTTAGTTCCTTCTACTGATAAGTTGAAGTTTTTTACAGATGTAAGAAAAACACAAATTTTATCAATTTGTAAATGCGGAGTTAGTTCGCCAAATGACTTGGTACTGTCCAAAAATTCAAAATACAACTTAAAATCTTTTATTAAATAAATTAATAGGGAACGAATTACTGCTGGTTGTAAATGCATATAAGTTCCGACAGACTCGTGTTGCTCTACCCATCTGCTTTTACAAAATTTTTCAAAAATCATCAACCGATCTCCTTTCAGCTGATTATTTCCATCGATATCATCTTGAAGAGCATTTTGGCGGTTCGGATAAATGAAAAATTTATGCATGTTTTCAAGAGTTCCCAAACAATTTCTGATTTCCGATATATTGCATGCAGAGGTGACCGCCAAATTAAAACTGTGAGCAGCGCATTGCGAGTAGAGTGAGAGTGGATCAATTTTTCTGACAACAGCTTGGGCTCCATGGAATTCTCCGCTAACGCTGAAATTCGCGCTCTTTCGCCATAATATATTTATCCGAAGAGATACGCGCAATTGAGTTCAGAAGATTTCAGGAAATCGAGATACATAGCTCCAATTCCTTTGCCAGTAAAATCTGAACAGGGAAGAAGCACAAAAAATATTCACGAATAATAAACTTGTCATAGCATTTATCCAAGAATCGAGTACAAATTGAACTTTGTTCTATTAACGCAATGTCTGACGAGTCATATCTAAAAGAAACACCTCTGCAACATTTTGGAATAATTCTTTGTTGTTGCAGTGCTTTTTCAATACTTTATGGTTTTCAATATACAATTTTTAGTAAAGATTTTTGTGCAAAGACTCCCTATAAAGAGGGTTCGAACTAAATATGCCACAAAATAATAGGTTCAGTGAAATAATGCCCAATGAAATAACGCCCAAAATAAAACATTAACTAAAGACCAAATATTTTCAATAAAATTTTGAGTTATCTCGTAATGAAAAGACCTAAAATTATTGGCTTTATTTCATCATAATTTGGACCTATTTCAGTTTTGATTTTGGGCATTAATTTGTTCTGAAATAAGGTCCAAAACAACACTTAAAATAAAACTAAAACTAAAATATTTTTCATAAATTTTTCGAATTTGTTTATGAAATAGACCCATAAAACGGCGAATGGACTTTTGGGCGATTGGCTCTCCACAAAATCGCTAAAAAAAATGAAAAATCGTCCAAATGAAAAATGACTCAAATATTAATGAAAAAAATTGCCCAAAACGAAAAAACAAAATTTCATCCATAAAACGAAAAAAGTCCAAAAATTTTTGGAAAAATAACCTAAAAACAAAATGAAAATTCACCCAAAAGAAATGAAAAACTTTTTTGCATTGTGTTCCCACACGAGATACGAAATTCCCTTGTACGAAATGAGCATTTTCAAGGCCCATTTTTTATTTTTTTTTTTTTTTAAAGTCCATTTTAATTCAATCATTTAAGGGGGGAAATATAGCCAGAGGCCGAAAAAAGGTCATGTTTGTGAATTTTTTTTAAAGAAACCTATGGGATATTTTTAAATGAGGGTTTTTATACCTAAAAATTTACACATTCAAGAGTATTTTTGGTTTTTTTTTTATTAAAAAAGAAAAATTAATATTAAGGTCGATACAGCATTTTTTGTAGAACGCTTTGAAAAAAAGGTGAAATGCGGTGACCAAGATTGCTCCTCCTTATTCCATCAGAAACAAAAAAATGAAATATATTGTTAAACTAGATACTTAAAACTCGTACTTGTCATAGCCGTTTTTGAAACTATTGATTTTTCACAAAATGGCGGACTTTCGAACGTAAAAAAAAACAATTTTCGAGCAAAAATTCGTCATAATTCTGCCTATAAAAAAATGAACGAAACTACAAAAAAAAATCCTGCAAAAAAATCAAAACGATCGGTTCACTGAGCTTCGAGAAATCTTGGTCACCGACTTTGAAAACATGGTTTCGAAAAAAACGAGTTTGAAAATAAGGGCCAGCACTGCGCGCTCTAGAAGGCGGTTCACTCACTAGGCTTTAACTTTACTTTGTTACTTTTTGAGATATAGACTTGAAATTTTCACCACATATTCTTGAAACTTAACGCTTTAAGAAAATTTTTTGAAAAAAAAGGTCTGGGTGCGTTTCCCCCCTTAAATTGAAATATTTAATTTATTGTAATTTTTAATAATCTCATGCATAAAAATCTATAAAAACATTTCAAACACGGAAAAACCTAATTCTTTTTCAAAACAACAAGTTACTTTTCTTCAAACAAAAAAATTAAAAAAGTCAAAAATTACGGCGAAGGCTTGGCTTGGGGGGCGAGGTGACGGGTCGAGTGTGCGATCCGCCGCGATGATGCTCGCTCCTAAATATTTCCTTTGACTTGACCAAAAAAAAAAAAAAAAAAACAAAAGATAAACATCAAAAAACGTCAGAAGTTTTGTTAAATTCTAAAATAGAAATTGAAAATGTTATTCTTCAGAAATATGTTTTTTTTAGAAATAATACAAATAAAAATTGTTCATTATTAAAAGAAAATTAAGGTTCTACTACATTCGATGTGTTTTCTTATAGAAAAAATTGTTTACTGCCATTAACTTCTATTCCACAATATGCAATAGACAATAATATTTGTTTCAAAAGGCACTCTTCACAATATTTCAAATGTTTGCAGGGCAGCAGAGCGGTATTAGTGCCATAAAATTCAAGGAAATAATGCAAATAAAAAGAAAAACAAAAGAAGAACCGCTGCTTTTACTTCATACTACTGTTATCTTTAAGAACTAATTGACGTTTTTTGTCAAATATTGAAAACAAAAGATCACTCAATAAAAAAAAAAGCGTACTTTCGCCCAAAAGCAAGAACTGAAATTTTACCCAACAAAAATGCTAAATCGCCCAATTTTTTTGGGTGATTTTTCATATGAGAAAAAAATTGGGGGATTTTTCATGTTTTTTAGCAATTTTGCGGAGAGCCTATTTCATTTTTATTTTGGGCTTTATTTCATTTGGCGATATTTCCCTGGACCAAAATAATGTATAAAATAAAGCCCAAAATATTCCGTACACATTTCTATTTCACAATGGCTTTAATTTCACACTAGAATGTAATAATTGTTTATTATAATCATTCTGTTTGGTTGTTTTTTTTTTTTTTTTGTTATTTAAATATCTTTGGGCTTTAGCATTTTTAATTTTGATCGTTATATTATTTTTTTTTTTCGCCCACATATTATAATTCATTTATGATATATCAGTCATTTTTGTTTGGGATTTATGTTCCTGATTTCCACAGACAGTTTGATAGACAGTTTTTTTAAAATTAATTCAGTACAATTTTTAGCATGAAACGCTTTACACCAAAACACCAGATCTGCACATTCGACCCATCCAGACTTATTTTTGTGGGGTTATATAAAAACAAAGTATACGCCCTCAAGCCTCAGACTATTGCCGAGCTCAAGACAAACATTCGTGCCTAAATCTTCGCTATACCGCCCAAGATACTCGAAAAAATTATAGAAAACACGAAAAAAAAGGCACATTTTGCTTTGGCCAATAGAGGTAGCTGTTGGATGTTGTATACAGAAACTAGTTCAAATAAATTGTAAAAGATCAAATTCAATAAAAATATCTCATATATAGGTATCATTTGTTTTTTTTATGTTTTTCAATATTCACATATCAAAATACAGGATGACGCACCATGTATTCAATTTTTTGTGGTATTAAAGGTTGAACAAGAACAAGAACATTCAATCGAATTGAATTTATTTCTGAGAATAATTTATAAAAGTTTTAGAATATTTTCAACTCTGAAACTTGTTTCTAGAGTTTTGAAAGCTTAACACATGTTAAAAGAAAAGCTAGAGTTAAGCTACGTGAATGAATTTTTTTAAACCAAAAGCTTGTGTAGCATATTATATGCACTAGAAAGAATGCATTTTATGAAGAGTATTTCGTAAAAAAACAAACAAAAAAAAAAATTGAAAAATTACTCAAAAAAGAATGCACTTCGAGCTTGAGGTAGTATTCTAGATTAGAAACCCGAGTTTCAAGCAGTTTTTGAGGATTCATAAAAAAAAGCAATTGATATTTTTAGTATCCATTTTTCTATGGCTTATTTATTCATATTTCAAGAGTGCATAAAAATAAAAAACAAATATTATAATTTCAACAATATGCGTCGTTGAAGTTGAGGGGGGGGGGGGGAGACGTGTCCCGGTCGTCATGATATCTACCCTCCTGGTCACCTAAAAAATGAAATTATAGATAACTTTTAATCAGAACAAATGCTAGTATCGTATGAACCTGAAAAAAGAAAACAAATTTTTTCACAAAGTAGTGGCTGCTCCAAAATTGAGGGCGATTTTCCCACTAATTTTTAACTTTCCCTAATTTTTTAAAAAGACTAAAAATTAAAAATTTGTAGTTGATATTGGTTCATGCCAAATTGCAAGTAAATCAGTCGACTAGAACTTGAGATATTATGTCAACCGCATCGAATAAAATAGTTTCGAGAAAAATGCGTTTAAAGTTTTAAGTTCTGCCCAAACTGGCCGGGTGCTACGTCACTAAAACGACTTTTACTTTAAAAATAATTCGAATTTTGAAAAATCCTTTTAGGAAGATATTCTTGAATATCTAAACTATCGAAACAATTTTCGATTTTTTCAATTTTCTAGACTAGAATACCCCCTTAAAGTTTTACAGCCTTATTCATAAACACATTTTAGAATCAGCGTAACTTTAAACGGGCTTTAAACAAGAAAACGTTATTCATAATCATTTTTCGCAGTTGTTTAAGAGCCGCGTAACTTAAACGCCGAAATTGGCGTTTAGAGGCTGCGTAAATACAACCATGATATTTGTTTGTCTTTTCGTTTAATATCAAAGACATGCTCCATATGCGTCCTTTGCAGCATTTTTTTATGCGGCGGCCATTGCAAATCCATAGGAATTCTTAATTTTTGTAGAGATTTTCTATAGTTTAGACACAAACCTTACAAACATAAGTAGCGATGAAAAAATGTTTATGAATTATGAACATCTGCATGAATGTATTTGATACAATAAAGTGCATCGAGCATTTGATTGTCTTGTTCTCTATTTACTTTATTCTTTCAAGTATAAGTAAACATAATACAGCATTCACTTACAAAAAATTGCTCACTCTACAGCATTTGTTTGCCTCTCACCAAGATAAGTACATTCTCATTATTTTTAAATGCTTTATATATTCGTTAAAATCAAATCAATGCAAAAAATAACGAGCACACCGAGTAAAACAAATATGTTATAGAGAAATATCAACATTCGATCTTCTTTTCTTTGCTCTGATATGAAGCAGAAAAAACCTTTTTAACACAAATCAATAACAACACACATTATTTGTGTGAAGGTTGTTGTATTTTTTCGTTAATTTTATGTTCGTTTTATGCTTTTTACTTTTAATTTAATTTAATGATAATAAAAAACTTTTAATTGTCAAATAATTGTAAAAAAGATACAGTAGTTTCGACTATGTCGTAACACAAGACGTAGAATTATTCAATTCGCTTTTGATGACATCTTTTTTAAAAATATTTATTCCATACACCTGAGGATATGACCTTTAAGAGAGTGCCGGAGAGGGTTAATATGTATCACCAACCCCCATTACTTTTGCAAAAGGAACATTTTTGCCTTTGACACCTATTCCCTCCGACCACTCCTTAGGGGCGCTCCCATACAAATTTTATGCTTTTGTCGATAAAACCGGAAACTGTCCATAAATAGGTAGAAAACTTAAACAAGCAAACAAAATTTGTTCAATGCTATCAAGTTCAACAACCCATGTGTCAAAATTTCACTGTCGATAATATGCCCGGATATTTAATTGGCTGCGTTTGACATTTCAATAACAGATTCTGTTAAAAAAGCATGCCCCTCAAAATTACTCAGTATTACTGGGCTACGCGAGTCTGTTAAAAACAACATGCCCCCAAAAGTATGCTTTTTTTTAATTATAAGATTTATGTCTTCACGCTGGATGGCGCTGTCTTCGCCGTCGAAAAAACCGGAAGCCGTCGATAAATAGGTAGTAAGTTTAAGCAAACAAAAACATCAAATGTTGGCTTTATACTTCATGTAATTGTGTAAAATTGATATAAGTTAGACAGTTCTAACATGAATTTTTGTCGCATTGAGGATCAAGCAGACCAACAAGTGCTAAGATCAACATTGTACGATTAGTACTTTAGGCCCACCAAAGGCTCAAAAAGTAATGTAAATACCGACACCTGATCACTATCAACCACCCTACTTACCTCCGAGAACGACGTATTCTACGTCAAAATAATCATAAAATACACCAGTACTCAGTGTCTAGCACCGAGCATATCAACACATTTCAAAACATTTCAATTTTGCTTTATATGCTTGCTTTGAAGAAGTTCTCGTTTGTCTTGTTTTCGATATGCTTTATGCTCATTTGTTCTTGGTCTCTATATTGTTGGTGTTTAAACACTTTTAAAGATGAGAGTTGAATAGAGTAAGCATGCAAACAACAAATGAATGTCTTGCAAACACACCCGTGCAGCTCTTTATTATGAATAACAATGTTAGCAAGGTTGCATAGCGACTGCGTAAAGCCTTAAACAGTGCGTAACTAAACAAGCGTTGAAAGGTTGTTTAAGGAATTCTATTGAATAAGGCTGTTAATGTTTAAACGTTTTCGAAGTACATATAAAATTTTAAAAAATTCATGATTTTTGCGATTTTTGTCTGTATTTTTTTGAGGAGTGGAATGTGAAAATATCATCCAGCTTATTCTTGAAAAAAATTTTGCAAATATATGGTTTCTAGATTTTATATTTAAAAAATAATGATTTAATTTATTTTTGTTTTTATTTTAAGCAGTCTTTGGGACATAATATCTTAAAAAAAAAAACAAAAATTCTTTGAAGTTTTGAGTTTTTTAATTTTTAAATGATTATGGTAAAATATTCCCTCTAATAAATATTGTTTTGTAATGCTAAGTGTGACAAATATGATGAGAAATGTTGGGTCTTGTAAAATAATTCGTAGGCGTACAGTTATGAAAGGAAAATGCACATTAGACCGTACCACCTCCTATGCAAGAAAAAGTGTGTACCAGCGAATATGACGCATTTTTGCAAGACAATTATGAAATTTTTTTTGACCGAACGTAGAGGTGCAACGCGCATTGACATATTTCTTCATACCTTTGGTGTTTACAGTCAGATTTTAAAGTTTGGTATATACATAAATCTTTTTGTCTCAAGGAGACCAATATGACTTCTAGAGAGGTTATTGACCTCAGGTGCACCATTCTAGTACTTACCCTCCAGATCTCAGTTCCTACCATCCTAATGTACCACTTTAATATCAAAAAAATAAAGCTCATAAAATATCATTAATCTTTTGCTTAAAAAGTATATCGATATTTCTAGCAGAACTATTTTTAAAAAATTTTTTAAAATTTTTTGCCAAACGTAGGGCTCCCTTTTTTTCATTTCATCATATCATCGGTATTAAAAATTTGATTATATTGAATAACATATCGATGTTTTTGTCAGAAAGAGACCAATTATTTTTTCTCCAAAATAAAAAAAAAAAAATAAATATTCCTACAAGTCCTTGGAAGGCCTTAAATTGATTTTGAGGAATTTTAAAGCTCGTAAAAGAATAAAAAATCTTTAACGCCAATGCGAAAAAAGGTATCGACACTATTTTTGTTGTGATTTATTAAATATACAACGAATTATTATTATTTTATTTTTCACTTTTGCTTTTTACTTTCGCTTATTGGCTATCCACAGCCACTTTTTTTAAAGGAAAGGTTTATAGAGAAAAATTGCTTGCCAAAGGTATCAAGTATGTTTCTCAATACATAAGAATTATTTTCGATTTAATTTAATTTAGTTCAAAAACACAGTTCAATTCAAGAATTAGATCGGACACTACCTACTATTTTTAATCACACTTTTGATTAAGTGGCTACTTGAATAAACAGAAACACCATTACATCCAGAAAAACTCACCATTTGGTGACCTTTATTGGCCGGTGGAATCATTGATCCATATGTCTTCAAAAATTTTGATGGTCAGAACGTTACAGTCAATGGTGAGCGATACAGAGACATGATTGCTAACTTTTTCATGCCTCAATTGGAAGGCATTAATGCTGCAGACATGTGGTTTCCACAGGGGCAACTTCACATACCATACAGTGCGCGATACAATTATTTTAGTGAAAGAAACGTTTTACGAAAGATTCATTTCACGAAATGGACCTGTGAACTGGTTACCGCGTTCGTGAGATTTGACGCCATTAGATTAATTTCTTTGAGGATATGTTAAGTCGCTTGTCTCCATCTCTAAACCTGAGACATTTAAGCACTTGGAAGCCAACAATCGAAGCGTTATTGTCACGGAAAACATTTTGCGTAACAGGAAATACAGACTGATTCTCTGCATGTGAACCTCCAGGCTACACTATGTTGTCGCCATCCACGGTGGCCACATTCCCGAAATCTTATGTAAACATTAATGTCAAAAAATTATCTCTAAAATAAAGTTTATTTCATGGATTTCAACAACATTTATCTCCGTTTTATTTCAATTTAAAACTCTCTACCACTAAAAAGAAAACAACACCCTTTAAAATATCATTTTGTACCATACTCAATATGCCGCAAAATAACTAAATACTTAAAAGGATATTATAACACCTAACCGCAGTTTTGGCTTTCAGCTACTTCAACGCTCACCACGCACGTCTTATTCACTGGCATAGCCGCCACAACAATGCACTCGGCTAGAAGCAGCCAAACTTGTTATAAACTTGGAAAACGTTTTCATCAACATAAGTAATTAGAACCTATTTTGAACACATACCCCCTCTTGCTACCTCCAGCTACCATCCTCCTACCACTCGCTTGTACTCTGTCTTCTTCACACAGTTAAGGATAATAAGAAACTTCATAAATTATACAAGAGTGTCTGCTTCAGTTGTTGTTGGCTTTTCGCAACCAACATCACCAACACCACCACCACCACCACCTCATCAACACCTGAACATTTTCATTTTCACAGGCAATTCATTGAGGTGTACTTGTGCCTGCTTGTCAGGGAAGGGGAAAAAAAAAAAAAACACCCACAACTGTCGTTGCTTTAAGAAGCTGAAATATGTTAAATTATGAGGTCATAAAGTTACGCACACACACAAGCACAACGTACAAACTCAGAAGTCAGAGTTGCAACTCATAATTTATCATATTTATGATGATGTTCCTGATGTTGTTGGTGATGTTGGTGTTGATATTGTTGTTTTTGCTCTACACCTATTGTTGTAAGGAAAAGTAACGAATAAGCATGAAATATGGTGCTTAAGTGAAGAAAAAAGACAAAATATCCAAGGGTGAATAAGCTGCGGAGTAGGACTTGTGGTCAGCGGTGTTTGTTGTAGTCAACGGTGCTTTGTAATAATGCGGTCTTGAAAAGTAAATCGCCTAAATTATAATAAATCATAAGTTAGCTTATTTCGTCAAGCAGGCAGAGAGGATTCCTGAGATTTTATTTTAGGGCATGTTTAAGCGTGGATTTTAATGAAATGATTTCATTAAATTTTTATTTAAATCTATTTATTTCTACATTTCTAATTTTTATTTATTTTAAAATTAATTCTCTAAATTTTGATTTTTTACAGCTTTAAGGCGGATTTAAATTCGTCCTTTCCATACGAAAAAGCGTCGCCAACTTTCAGTGTAGCTGCTTAAAATATCACCAGGTAAGAATTTTGCCTAAAAATTTAAACCTCAGACACCAACATATTTGATTTGATATTTATGAAAATTCGGTACTTCTTAACAATTTATCAATTCTTCTTGCAACATCAGCTTATTTCAACCATTTTAAATCTGCTCAATTTCCGCTTAAATAAAGCTACAACTTATTCTACTAAAAAACAAAAAAAAACAATCGACCTCTATTTGTAGCAACCATAAAAAAAAACAAAAAAAAACAAAATTCAATACAGCTAAAACTTAGCCTGTCATGACGGTGGTGCACCGTTCGACTACTTCAAATGTAGTCCTTGCTGACTCTTGTCCTTCGCTGTGCATTCGTCATTTTGGTGTCGATTTTAAATTCAATGAATATTTTCTAAAGGCGGACATCCGTCAGTTCGTCCGTTTGTCTTGTCCGTCGTCATTCTCTTCGTCGTCTACATTTCCGCTATTTTGCATATTGTCCGTACCGTTTTCAACTCATTCAATACTGGCGCTTAGAAGACAACTGGCAGCAATGCAGAAGCATGATGCAAAGGATCCCATCCACTTGTCAAATTAAATTTTGCCATTGAGAGCATCAGCTAAATTCTCAAAAATACTTTTATCGTGCAATTGAACAAGAAACGGAAATTCATTCAGCTGAGTCTGAAAATGTCGTCCTGATATTGCCCAATGTTAGACCGCAAAACAAACAAAGATGCAGATGGTCGCCAGGTGAGCAGGTAAGCCAGCAGGCGGACAATTCAGTGGCTCAAGAATGACTTTTTTTTTTTTTGAGACACATGGAGAGACAGATTGTTTTTATTGTTGTTGTTGTTGTTGTTGTTGTTGTTGTTGTTGTTGTTGTTGTTGCTCTTGTTTTTTATTGGAAAGCAATGGGCTAGCCATTAAAGCAATTTGGATGGCAGCTAGCTTCATTGAAATTGTGGGTAGGCATACGATTGTTTTTCAGGATATTTGCTACGGCTAGCATTTTAAATATTTGCAGGAAGTTGACTGATTGGCAACGGAAGAAATGTTAAATTATTTGTTTTATGCGAGGAAAGAAAAAATGAAGGAAATTCTTGAGTTTAATATGAAAATTGAAGGAAAACTTTATTTGAACAGATGCGGAAAAATGGAAGTTATTGTATTTTTCAAAGGCACAATTTGTGGTAACGTATGTGACACACTTAGGCAGAAAATGTAATAATGAATTTTACAAAACGTAAGCAGATCGCACGTAAGCAAGTCTTATACGTAACCGGTTTAATGGGTGTGATAATAAAAGATTCTGCATTTCGAATTTCGGGAAGTTCAGCACTGGCATTTGACAGCTGTCAAATTTTTATGTGATTCAAACTGGTTTTTGTGTAGTTAAAGGTTTGCCATTGTATAATATTCAATGTTTTACCATCGAACAATGCGTTTAAATTGTTAAATTGTTGATTTTTGCTAAATGCTGATTTTTCGAAGCAAAATCGGCTTCGAATTGGCTGAAAATCCCCAAGCCTTTATAGAATAGCCATGGCATCCACAAAAATTGACTGCACTCAGAAAAAATTAACAGTGATATTTACAGTGAAACGGTTAAATCCCATCCAACAGTCGAGTTCTTCTAATATACAGTCTGAACAGTCTGAATTGTTGATACAATAACTGTCCACTGTTAATTTAACATTTCAGAATGTTAAATTGAAGAATCTCGTCTGTTGAATGGAATTTTACAGTTTTCACTATTAATCTGTTCACCGTTCACTGTTAATCGACCTAATATTTTTTTTTTCTCTGTGTGTGTCTGGTATGCATTATGGTCTGGTGATGTGATTGGTTCATATTCTTTTGAAAACGATTAAGAACCAACCATTACAGTCAATTCTGAGCGATATGGCTGTATGTTAACAGATTTTTTTTTTTTTTTACCTGAAATTGAAGATATGGATCCGGACTATATATGGTTTCAACAAAATGGAGCTACAAGCCACACAACAGCACCAATTACAGATATTAAATTGGAAACAATAGAAATTTCCAGAACGACTTATTTCGAGATTTGGCGATATCAATAGGCCTCCTAGATAAGGACACTATAAGGATACTAAAATTGGTGTTGCTCAAGGATCGATTCTTAGGCCATTGTTACTTGTATGTATATACCATTGATATTTATACCGTTTGTAATGACTTAACTATTCATGCTTATGCTGATCATATTCAATTTTATACATATATTCTTCTAACCGCCTTGGACTAGTTGAATTTTTTGTTACCTATTAAATAAGATCACAGTGCTATCTCCAAGTGGGCATTTAATAATTATCTCTATCTTAATGCTAAAAAATATCGTACATTCTCGCTATTTCTAAAGATAAGCTTGACCACCTTCAAATCTCACCGATATTTTTGAAAGATAATAGACACCAAATGATTGTTAACGTTTAAACTTAATTTTATATGTAAACTCTAAGCTCTCTTGTTATAACAGCTCACCTTCGGTTGTCCTCACTATATGTTTCCGTTGAGACTAAGACAAGACTTGCTGTTCTATCAATAGTCCAACTAATAACTTATTCTGAAATGATCTGTAAAAATCCTGTCTTACATTCTACGCATTAAATTTTAGTTGCAATTAATGATGTGACAAGATGATGTGACAAAATGTTACACGGTTCCGTTAAAAGTAGAAAAATTTAGGGATAAAGCATTATTAACTACTTAGCCCTTTCAAGACCACAAGGTTTCCAGAAATGAAACAAACTTTTTGAAATCATCAAATAAATTTATTAACTCCATTTTAGCATATTCAAAAACAATTATTAAAAAAAAAATCTTAATTTTTCTTGTAATTTCTTATGACATGGGTGGTCCCTATGGTCTCTAAAGGTAATTTTTTACTTAAAGCTATTGTTAGAGCTTTGAAAGTAAGTACGGTTGGAATAATCAAAATTATGAAAAAATATATAAGTTAAACGTTTAGTTATGATATGCAGCAAAGCAGTTTCTGTTTTCTGTAAAGCATAGATGCACTTTGCATGTTTTGCAAACATTTGGTGTGCGATTTTCGATACTCGATTTGGCACATTCTACACATCGTTTACGGAAACGTATTTTGTCAATTACTTGACTGGGAGGAAGGATATAAGGTTGAATTCGTTTTTTCGAAGCAACAGCTGTAGATAGAACTGATCTCTTACGGGATGTAAAACTACCAATCAAATCTCTGACAACACACTGACACGATTTTCGTCATGAAGTTTATTATATACTAGCCTTTTCCCGGCGCGCGTTATTTATTGGCTATAACTTTTGATTGGTAAGAGATACTAAGATAATTTTCTCTAATAAATTAATGTTTTAGCTTGTATATTTATTCAAAATTATAAGAACACAATATTGGAAAAAAAAAATTTTTGTTCGAAAAAATCTAGGCCTCGTCTTTTTGAATCACAAAAATGGTTTTTAATTTTTGTGTAAAATTGAAATAACTTTTGCTTATAGATGTTATAATTTTTAAATAGAGTTAAAAATTTGCGAATTTGAATTAAAATTATTTTTACAACAAAAACAAATTTTGAGCCTTTTTGTGAGGAAAACTCCAAAATTTCAGACCTTTTTTGAAAAAAATATTTAAAATATATATACTCAACTAACGGTATTTTTGCAATAAGGTTTTCATAGTACTTTGATGAAGCTTTAAGACAAAAACAAAATTTAACAAAATGTATACAAAAGCAGCGGAGGTATTTGACTCGAAAGTCGCAAAATTCAATTTCTGATTGTTTTTTTCTCATTTTTGAGCAACGATGTTGCATTAAATATATCGTTGCAGTAAAATCTTTCATAGTTTGATGTGAAAATAATGGAAATTATTTTTTTTTTACTAAATTTAAGAAATATTTAATATTTTGTAAATATTTGCCTAAGAAAACAACTAAAAATATGCGATTTTGTAAAAAATTTGTACTACAGCACCATCTGGTGTCCAAGGTGGTTCAAAGATACTGTCAAAAAACTCATTGTACCTGAAAACTACTATATACCAATTTTCATTCTAATCCCATGAGCGGTTTGGGAGTTTTAGGTGGTTTTGCAAAAAATTTGTACTACAGCGCCCTCTGGTGTTCAAGATAGGTCAAAAAAGATAGCAGCAAAACACTCAGCGTACATGAAACCCACTGTATACCACTTTTTATTCTAATCGCATAAGCAGTTTGTGAGTTTTAGGTAGTTTTTTAAAAAATTTGTACTACAGCGCCCTCTGGTGTTCAAGTTGGATCAAAATTGATAGCCCACAAACATGCACCGTACCAAAAAACTTCTATACACAAATTTTCATGCTGATCGGATGAGTAGTTTAGGAGTCTATTGCGGCCTTACAAACATAAACTCCTTTTTTATATATATAGATATAGAGATATATGAGCGTTATTAATTGCAATATCCAAAATGTCAAAAAAGATTCGTAGGTAATACTTTATTTTTGCTTTTCTATCAATTTCGTAGTAGACTTTTTTCTAGTCTATAAGAACCACTCCGCCCATATGCTTGTTGTACTTCTTCACCATCTCAGGGCATGTAATTTCAATTTTATCGGTGGATTTTGCAACTCTGCGCTTAACTTTACATGTGGGTTCTGGTGATATAAAATTTGTCAACATATGAGCCACTCTGTTGTCCATCCACTGCACAAATGCCAGTTCTTGAGAGTTAACTAAAAATATGTCTCCCCTTTTCATATCTTTATCTATGGTATATCTTTCAGAAGATTCTTTCTTTTCACTCGGACTGTTCCACACGCTTTTACGTTCCGCTTAATAAGTTCAAGTTGCAATGAAGGCGAATTGGGTCTGACTTTATATGCTCTATCATATGACTGGCAGAATTTTTATTAGGTCGATTTTCATTGTTGCAAAAATTTAAGTTACTGCGGATTTCTTCGAACTGAGTACGAGACATAATATTTGCAATATAAGGTACGGCCACATCTGGTTCAGTTGACCAATAATGCTTTATATGCAGTTGGTAATATATGATACCCCATTCCTAAAAATGCCTTCATTTCATCTTTGTCAACAGTAAATAGTCTTCTATATTGCTATGCCTACTGAATGGATTCAGAAATCAAAATATCAATTAATGTGTCAAGCTGGATGCACACGTAAAATATGTTTGCAGGTGTCATGAACGTTGAGCTTTCGCTTCCAAAAACATTAACTTTGCCAAACAGTCGTTTTCTTTAAAATTATTTGGGGTATCGGAATGATTTCTCCAACTCAAAATTGCATCTGGAACATTGGCAGGTGTTGAGAAATGTTCACTTATACAGTTTCCTTTTCCAATTTGCACAATTTCGACTTCATCATCAATATCTCCCTCGATAAAAATTGTATCTTCCTCATCAAGAGCTAGTGCACTCTCTTCCTCGTTATCCTCAGCCATAAGTACTTCAAAAATCTCATCATCTCTTAAATGGAACTCCCTGGTATCGCATTGCACCATTCCTATAATCATTTTAGCTGAGCAACACTTTGCTTAGCTAAAAATTCGCAATAAGTTCGCAATAAGAAAATATACTAAAAAGTTTCACTTGAGGACCATAGGGACACCTGTGTCCCATATGGTTTTGCTTAAAAATCTTAACTATTTTCAAAATTTTCGCGATGAAAACTGTCCACATACAAAATAGACTTACCGATTGAATAAAAAAATACACGTTTATATTAATAAATCAGCAATAAACACGAGTAATAATGCTACAATGTTCAACTCACGAAAACTTGCGCAACGTGATTAAAAGTTCGTTCGATTTGAAACAGCTGATTTCTGAACAGGGTTGCAATACCAAAAGTGCTTAATTCAATTTTTTAAGAATCCCATAGTGATGTGAAAGACAAGTTTAGACTTTAAGATAAGTTATGGCGAATGAAAATATTTTTAGGACACGGTGTCTCTTGGTCCTGAAAGGGCTAACAAGAAATCGTTTATTTTTACACAAATTAATACATCACAGGAGTCCATTTTACCTTCATAAACTACGTTTGAATGTTTTTAATCAAACTGCTAACCTTATTATAACGAAATTAAACACTTTGCACTAAAAACGGATATTAAACTAAACGGACATTAAACAATGCAATTCATTACGCTATCGAATTGAATCCATTGTTAATTCGAATAACTTTTCGAATAGCTTTCTCATATGTCCTATTTTTTTAAAGTCGGACTACGAATTACTGTTCCTTTATCACTATTTATTCGTATACCTTTTCACTTTCTACTTCAAAACTTTTCAGAACGTTTTATGTGTAACGGATGTGACAAAATTAGTAATTTATTTAAAAGTTAGAAACCTTTTACAAGTATTTAAAGATATAGAATGGGATGCAAATTAACATTATTTTAACATTTTGTATGTACCTATATAAAGTATGTAACGGGAGTGACAAGAGTATGTAACGGATGTAACAGAATTATTAATACATATTAATTATACTTATTGGCAGTATAAGTAGGACCTTAGTAGCTTGAATAGATCACAGTGAAAAGTCATGCAAAACTACTGATGAGTTGGTGTAGCGGCCAACAAAACAGGCTGTATAGTAGGATGTCCCGTAAACAGCGATTTTCGGAATTTAGCTTCGCGTGGGTCTCAAACGACGCGTAATTAAAAAATAATGATAGGAAAAAAAATAAAAAAAATCTAGGATGTCATCTTCCATCCCCAACCAGCGTCTGAAGTTTGCGATCGTAGTGTATTTTGTCCAAAAAAAAGTTTTGAATTTTTTCGCACAATTGGTGTCAAAAGTTGCGCAATGTGAAGTAGATTAAGGAAAGAAAACTACAAAATTTTTTGTAGAGTAATTTTGGTCCACCACAGCATTTCAAAGTTTCAAAATACACTATACACTATAAGAGCCAACTTTAAACGCTTGTAACAGATGAAAGATAACATGCAAAAAATTTTTTAACATTTTATTCTTGAATTAAAGGAAGTAATTAACAGCGTGTCATGTTTTTGCACCAAAAAAAAAAAAAAAAACAAAAAATTTTGAACTTTGAAATGCTGTGGTGGACCAAAATTACTCTACAAAAAATTTTGTAGTTTTCTTTCCTTAATCTACTTCACATTGCGCAACTTTTGACACCAAATGTGCGAAAAAATTCAAAACTTTTTTTTGGACAAAATACACTACGATCGCAAACTTCAGACGCTGGTTGGGGATGGAAGATGACATCCTAAATTTTTTTTATTTTTTTTTCTTATCATTATTTTTTAATTACGCGTCGTTTGAGACCCCACGCGAAAAATTTTCATAATTCGGGACACCCTACTGTATAGTCTGCTGTGTGATTTGCTCTATACAGAGCCGTTGTTGTTGTTGTTGGTTGTTGTATTCATTGTCTTCATGTTGTCTTGTTTTCAACATTCTTGGCCTAAGCTTAGATTGTATTTCAATATAAATAATGAAAGGTCACATTAAAAATTTAAGATTTTGAGGGATATACATAAGTGTGTAACGGAAGTGACAAAAGTATACACTTTTAACGAAATATGTTGTAGTGACAGTAAATAAACTATTGAATGAGATAACAGAAGTCAATAGAACTATATAAATGAATGAAGATGTAACGGATGTGACAAAAATTCAAAACTAGCTTACAAACATATCCAATTTTTTGTAAGGGTTCACAGATGAATCTAAATTTAGCTAAATCGTAATAAAAACGATGCTCAAAAAACAAAAAAAATAAATAAAAACAAACTCAACCAATAAAAAAAGGTATCACATTTAACATTGAATGCGATAGGTCGGAAATAACCGCCTACCTACTACATAATCAAGAAATGATCGAGTAATATACAAAATATACATAACTTCTCTCTTACTTTTGAAGTTTACAATCAGACTTGGAAGAAACGCATTGCCCCTTATTTTAAAAAAGCTATGCTCAACATTCCTGGGGTAATGAAATGGGAGGTTGTTTTAAAGTATCCACCCACAAACCCCTGGAAAAAATGTGATTTTTGCATATGAAAGATTTTTTTAACGGTGACACAAAGGGATGCCTAAAGGCAATATTCAGCCTGAAAAATAATTAAATAATTTTAACTTTTCAACACTTCCCGAGTAATGCTCAACGCCCAGAGGAACTAAAGAAGATCTGAGAAATTTTATTAGAGCCGTTGTAGCAAACTTGTTACACATTCTGTCTTTACTCTTCATTTTAGTATTTCGTTTTTTTTTAATACTTTTTTTTCTACTCTTCTTCCACTTGCTGTTGCTCACTGCTAACATAGACATACATACACACATTCCTTTACTCCTGCACATATATATTTACATGCAAATCAAGTGCGAAATATGAACCACTTAGGCATGCATAAGTTTGCAGAAAGATTTGCATCTACGAGTGCTACACTGCTACACTACGAAGCTGCTACTATTTTCACTAGATTTAGTTTACGGAAAAAAGCTCTAAGCAACAACCAAAAAAGAAAAAAAAATGAGTGGTAATAAAAGTTTGAGAACAAGCATCAAAATCATAAAAAAAAAACAAAATAATATAAAACTTTTGAATACACGCAACAAAACTTCAGAGTTGCCAACTGTTTATGTTGAAAATTCTTAACCGCAAGCAATGCTAGTGTAGCCAAAAGAAAACATGAAAAAAAAAACAAAAAACGTGGGAAAAGGTGTTACAGTATCATTTGCATTGCTGACAACTAAGCATAAACACGCACACACACACAAATTTACATTTGCTCTCTGTGATTTTATGCAGTTTGCACTCTGCAGCTAGATTCGTTGTGCTAAGATGCACGCAGTTAAAAGATGAAGGAGAAAAAAAATGTGTTGCTCCACACGCTGTCATCATTAATAATAAGCGGCTTAAGTAACTTTTTGACTCAACTTGTTGTTGTTGTTGTTGTTTTGTAAGTTTTTTGCTGCACTGCACTTGATGTTTTTTATGCCTATGTTTTAAGGATTTTATTTAATTTTGAAATAAATTTTCACACTTCAGCAAAGTTTCGTGGCTGAGACTTGTAACCTGTTGGCGACATTTTTAAGGATGATTTTAGTGTGCTTTGCAGCGGGGAAAACATCAACTACAGTAGGTTATTGTGGGGGCTTTTAATATCTAAACTTTTTTGATTCAAAGTGAATAAGATGTCCATTTTCCCCTGCTAAATACATATAGTACAAAAATGGATACTTTAATGGAGTTTTAATAAAATTTATTAATTTTTGTCACGTCCGTTACCATAAATCTTGCGTAAGTTACTTATGTTGTATGTCGCAACCGTTTCCTTATGTTTTTGCTTGAATCAAGTGCAAATTGTCACATTCAAAAGCTTAAATTTTGAATTTTTGTCACGTCCGTTACTACTTGTGTCGCTCATAATCTTTACAAAATACATTAAAGTATAGATTTTATCTGTTGGTAATAGACCAATAGAAATTGATAGTAGAAATTGCAATAAAGGGCCTATTTTAGAAAGGACTCTTACCGTTAAACATTGTTTTTAAAAGATTTACATCCATTTCATTTTAAATTAAATGAAAAACTGTTAAATATTGCTTCTTAAAAGTTGTTAATTAAGTTTCCATCATTTATTTTTTTCGGCTAATAACGAATTCATACAATTTTTTCCAACGAACTGGAATTTTCATTAATTTTTCTCTCCCCCCCAGTTGTCTGTGGTAACGTCACACTTGCGTAACAATAAATTTTGCAATAAAACCGATGTCCTTTCCAGATATTTGGCACATTTGAGTATAAAACAATTGGTGGCTCAATTGGCTAAATCGATATGTCGTAAATTTCAAATGGCAAGGATACGAAAGAGAGATAAATCTTCATAAGATGATTTCTGAAAATATCGAAGTTGGCAGTTTTGATTAATGGCATTTGCTGTTAGTATTGCTCTGTGCACCCAATAGTGCACCAAGTGCGTGCGAGTCTGGTTGGTCCTTTGAATCAGGCCACCACTTTCAATTGACCGTTTCTCACCGAACAGTCAACAGATAGCAGATTTTTTTTTGTCTTTTGGCCCACACAATATTCCAACATATACGACTATAACACGAGTCAGTGCGGTGGCTGACATCGTCAAGACCATGACGATGATTGCGTTCATTGACGACAACGTCAAGCTGCGCCTAAGGACGGCTTATGTAATGTTGAGAACGTGTGTTTGTGCTCGTATAGTTGTGTGTTGGTTGTTAAACAAGGTCTCAAATTCAAAAATAAGACAGTTGGCGCTGCTGTTGCTGAAGCTGCTGCTGCAGGCCTTCGAACAACGACCTCTTGCGGCAAAGACGCTTTGATGTGGTGTGCTTGCCACACTCAACAACGATCGTGTGAGTTAATCAACAAATGTAAATGTGTGAGTATGTTTGGGTGTGTGCTTATTAAGCGAGATTAGCAGTATCCAAAACAACAACAACAACAACAGCAACGACAACAACAACTACAATTAAGTGGATCACGAAGACAAGAAGTGAATTTTTGCTAATGAGGTACGAATCGACTGACACGCCCGAATACGCAGTGGCTGCTGTTCCAACTCTGAAGCTGTACAGACGGATTAGTGGACGAATATTGAGGGTATGTATGTGTATGTGTGTGTGCGTTGTACCAATATGAATGAATGCTGCTTAGATAAATGAATGTTTGCAAGGTTGGTTAAACAAGCAGAGTGGCCAAATTAAGCTTAAAGCAAAGAAGCTGCGCTATACACTTAAAAAAAAATACCAAAGTTTAGTTAATGCACAAAAAGTTGACCGCAAAAATGTGTCTCCAGATAGCAAATTTATATTTAGCTCTGACTAAATGGCTTATAGAGTTGTGTCCTGTTTCTGAAGGCAATATTTCTTCATATGGGCATTAGACATTTTTCGTTCCTTTTACCGCGCAGGTTCCCAAAAAAGTTGAAAATACATTTTTTCAAAATTCATCGGAGTTGCATTGAATTATTACTCGCTGAGTATAAGAGCTATGATGAAAATATAGTACCACCTTAAAGGTTAATTCTTTGACTTCATTATAAAAATAAAACAAAAATTGAAAACGTCATCAGGACGCAGTCTGAGCTGCTTAAGCAAAGCAACTGAAAATTTGTTACATGGAATTATTTCTTGCTGAATATTAGTGCCAGGATTAAAAATATGATACATCAACAAAGGCCTGCTCTAAGCCCTCACAACCAAATTAGACAAAAATTTCTGACGTCATCGGGACACAGAGAGAGCCGCTCAAAGGTCGACAATGCAACATTCATGCAGCGGCATTGCATCGAATTTTTACTCGGTGAGTATATAAGCTACGATAAATGTTTAAAAAGGAAAATGAAGGATTTATACTTGGCTTTATGACAAAAATAAAAAAAAAACTATGACGTCACCAGGTCGTGAATATAGCAGTTTATGTAACAGAAATGTAATATCGTTGCATGGAATTATTACTCACTCAGGAGATGTGCTGCGGTAAATTTTGTTTTACGACAGCATAGAAGTGTTATTACGTCTCACAACTTAATTAAAAAAAAACATCTTATCGTCATAATTTCAGGGTGGCAACCACATAATGCAGTAAAAATTCAACAACCATGAAAAAACGTTGCATAGAATTTTAACTCTGTGACTACTGGCGTAACTGTAAATTTTAAGGAATGAAAATGAAGGTGAGGGTTTCGGACACATGATAAAAATCAAAAAAATTTGACGGTGTCTAAGGCACCTCACGGAACCGACTAATGTGACGCATATGCATCACTTTTAGGCAAAGGTAATGTACCAAGGAAGAACGCAACCCATGGATAAGCAAATAAAAATAAGCAAAAGCAATCAACATCAACATCAACATCAACATCAACATCAACATCAACATCAACATCAACATCAACATCAACATCAACATCAACATCAACATCAACATCAACATCAACATCAACATCAACATCAACATCAACATCAACATCAACATCAACATCAACATCAACATCAACATCAACATCAACATCAACATCAACATCAACATCAACATCAACATCAACATCAACATCAACATCAACATCAACATCAACATCAACATCAACATCAACATCAACATCAACATCAACATCAACATCAACATCAACATCAACATCAACATCAACATCAACATCAACATCAACATCAACATCAACATCAACATCAACATCAACATACATTAACATTAACATTAACATTAACATTAACATTAACATTAACATTAACATTAACATTAACATTAACATTAACATTAACATTAACATTAACATTAACATAAACATAAACATTAACATTAACATTAACATTAACATTAACATTAACATTAACATTAACATTAACATTAACATTAACATTAACATTAACATTAACATTAACATTAACATTAACATTAACATTAACATTAACATTAACATTAACATTAACATTAACATTAACATTAACATTAACATTAACATTAACATTAACATTAACATTAACATTAACATTAACATTAACATTAACATTAACATTAACATTAACATTAACATTAACATTAACATTAACATTAACATTAACATGAACATGAACATTAACATTAACATTAACATTAACATTAACATTAACATTAACATTAACATTAACATTAACATTAACATTAACATTAACATTAACATTAACATTAACATTAACATTAACATTAACATTAACATTAACATTAACATTAACATTAACATTAACATTAACATTAACATTAACATTAACATTAACATTAACATTAACATTAACATTAACATTAACATTAACATTAACATTAACATTTACATTAACATTAACATTAACTTTAACATTAACATTACACTTAACATTAACATTAACATTAACTTTAACATTAACATTAACATAAACATAAACATAAACATTAACATTAACATTAACATTAACATTAACATTAACATTAACATTAACATTAAAATTAACATTAACATTAACATTAACATTAACATTAACATTAACATTAACATTAACATTAACATTAACATTAACATTAACATTAACATTAACATTAACATTAACATTAACATTAACATTAACATTAACATTAACATTAACATTAACATTAACATTAACATTAACATTAACATTAACATTAACATTAACATTAACATTAACATTAACATTAACATTAACATTAACATTAACATTAACATTAACATTAACATTAACATTAACATTAACATTAACATTAACATTAACATTAACATTAACATCAACATCAATATCGTCAACAACAACAACAACAACACCAAGTAACACCGTCACGTCAAAACTAACGAGTGTGTCCACGACACAGCCAACTCTTTTTATTTTTTTTTTTTTTTTGAGAACGCCGCGGGCCAAACGACGACTGTGGACGGCGCACGCTATGGAGCCATTATTATTGAATTTTTTCTTCCTCAATTGGATGAATTGAGACTGGAGAACATGTGGTTGCAACGGGACGGTGCAACGGCGCACACTGCTCGAGCCACAACCGATATTCTGAAGAAAGCATTTCCGGGTCGCTTAATATCTCGTCTTAGTGCTTTGCACTGGTTGACCAGATCACCCGGGATCACCGGGGATCACCCGGGATCCAAATTTATAAGGGGTTTTTTGAAGTCGCGGGTGTACGTCAACAAGCCTTAGACTCTTCAAGCTCTTAAGGACTCTAAAAGACTCTTCAATTCGCCAGGAATGCGAGAACCTGTCGCCCGAAGTTCCGGCAAGTGATGGGAAAATGCCGTAAAACCAGCCAGTATGGTTATCAACTCTGGCGGTGGCCACTTGCCCGATATCATTTTCTCAACTTGATGGAATAAATTCTAATAGATTAATGAAACAAATTTCACAAGCAAAACCAAAGTTTTTCATTAAAATAAAAAAATTGCAACAAAAGAACATTGGGTGATTACTTTTGCCCCACCTTGTAGCAGAATTTTCGAATTTTTGATATTTCAGTGAAAAAACAGGAAATAATACCACAAAAGAAAAATTATTTCCCTATACAACCGCTATAGCGAACCTAGAGGACACGGCAGCACAATTTTAATTTTTTTTTTGTTTTTTTGTTTGTTTGATTTTTTACACATGAAATTTGAAAATTGTAACATATCATAATTTTTGTCAAAGTTAACAGTTTTATATTGAAGTGAATCCTCTAATATAGCTTCATCAATATTTTCGTTCAGTGCATCAGACTGTGAACAAAGGCGTTTAGTCAGCTTTGAAAAGCTTGTAGCAAAGTGTTGCACGAAGCCGTTTCCACTACATCAGCAAAGCAGCAACAGCAGCTGTTCTTATTGTGAACTTGTTTCCGCGATCAGCCGTTGGCTTGGCTGGAATTACCATTTTTCTTAAAACCTCTATCTCGACAACAACTTTGCAAGTTTTTTTTTCCTCCCATGTTTTTTTTCAATTCTTTGCCAATCCATCGAAAAGACTTCGTGGTTTGAAATAAAAATAATCACTAAATGAAGTAGTTGCTCTCGAACGGTAATTTATGAATGTAAGTTTGTTCTTTCTTGCTAAGACGACTACGACGAAGACAACGACAGCTTTGCTAGCTGCCTCCAATTCTAGCTGCTGCTTATTACTAAGCATTTCTTCATCTTTTCAAGTTTTAGTCTGTTTTAGTCTTTCTATTCTACTTTTTTTTCTTTTTATTCTTTCACTGTGGAATGCGGAGAAAGTAGGCCGTCCGCCAACTAAGCAACCAACCAGCCAGCCAACCAACCAGCCAACCATCTAACCAGCCAAGCAAGTCAAACTATGTGCATAGCTCAAGCTTATGAATTCTCAGACATTGTGAGCCGTTTGTTCAGGTCTGCTTAAGATTGTTCCTCTTCTGCGAAGACTGCTAACAATTCTTCTTATTCGTCTATTTTTATTTCTTCAACCTTCTTCTCTTGGCTCACAATGTCGCGTGCAAGCAGCATTCCATGCAATCAGCTTCTAGCTAGCTAGCTAGTCTCAGCTGACTTGAGCCAGTGCGGTTAGCTTGGCTTAGACTGTGCGGGGAAAAAAAAACATTCAAGAAAATCCAAAACAACAAAAACCTGACTAAGAAATAAGCGTTTAAAATTCAGCGCAATCTAAGACAAATGCAGTTAGTTCCGTTTCAAGTAAACGGATTTTTAGCATCGTTGCTGTGCAGCTTCTTCTACTCGCTGTGGCTGCGGCTGTGGCTGCCGCTGTTGCCTCGTCGTCACCGTCATTGTTGCTGTTGCCGTCATATAGGCCAGCCTCATCAGCAGCCACACGATTCGCATTAATTGGCCTGCAACGCCATGCTGAGCGGCTATACATACATATTTTCCCATATCTTATATGTACTTTTATACTACATACATATCTGTAGAATTTTTTTAATTTTAAAATATTTTTTATAACTGATTGAGTTGAATTATTTTTGCCAGCGAACGTTGACAGCTTGTTGCTTTTGCGCTTGGCAACAGCTTTTTTAATCTTGCTGCCAGTGCATTGTTAAGTTCAAAAAACAGCCTGAGAAACTCCAAAATTTGAGGAAAAAAGAACTTGTTGAACGTTTTTCAATTTAGAAACATGCATAAGTATAGAAAAATAAGCAAAAACAATTAAGCAGTAAATTAAGTTATCAACATGGTGGGTCATGGTCTTAATATGGTTAAAAAATTTTCCTTGTAAGGAAATTTGAGAAATATTTCAGAAATTTTTTGTTTGTTTTATTTGTCTGCCTATCTTAAGCCTAGTGAACTCAAATCGGAAAGAAGAAACTTGAATTAGGGACTTAGAGTTTTTTCAACATATTTCCCTCTTTTTCTTTATTATTTCTGATCTATTCCTGGTCAACTTATTGTGCACAATTAAGTTTATGGCTTAGAACATTACAAGATAAGCTTTACATGCGAAAAAATACATTTTTAAAAATTTCCCTTTTTTGGGATATTTTTGGGAAATTTTTTAATTTGATTGTAAATGTCATATTTGAAAGAGTATGTTCGTAAAATGGAAATAAACTTGATTATAAGTGAATTTATTGAGTTTAAAGTGAGTTTAGGCAATTGAGTTTCATTAACTCTCATATATTTATCTTTTATAATACTTTAAAAACTATCAGTTCTTTAAACTTTTATGATATTTTTTTAGAACTATTATTTGGCTGCAAATATCTTTAAATTATTTTTTTTTTTGTTTTTTTTTTTCTTCTATCCTAGTCAATTTCTATTAAAATTAAATAAAGTTTGACAAAAGAAAAGGTGACTAAAATCTAAACATTAACAATTTAGAAATTTCCCAAATTAGGATATGGTTGGCACTTTTTTATTTCATTGCTTGTGTGATGTTTATTAAATCTGAGATTTGATATTATAAATTTCGTACAGGTAATTTTTTGGGAAATTTTTGTTTTTACTTAAAATAACCTTAAACTTTTCTTGCACTAATTGTAAATAGTTAACTTCTTTTGCAAAATTAAGCTTAGAACTTTTGACCATGCAGAAAAAAATATTAAAATTGAATAATTTACAATTTGAAAAATATCCTAAATTTGGATATTATAGAGAAATTTTTTGTTTGGGTCATTTTTAAAAGCATATGACCAGAAAATGTTGAATTAAACCCAAATTCAATGAGTACATCGAAAATGTTTGCTTTTTTTTCATTTCTCATAGATTTTCTCTTTTCTCATACTTTTCGCAGTTACTTTTTTTTTAGAAATTAAGTTTGACAACATTAAAAGTTCACTACAGTCAAAAATTCAACAATTTCAAAATTTCAGTTTTTTGGGATATTTTTGGGAAATTTTATTATGTTATTATATAAGTGACTTTTCAAAGCATATGCTTATAAAATGGTAAATCAAACTAAAATTATGTGACTGTATCTGTAAATTTCACTTTTTTAAAAGTTTTGAGGAATTTGTACTTACGATATGACATTTGAGAGCTTATATTTACTCTTTTCTTGTATTCTTTAGTAAATTTCATATGTGAAATGGAGTTTGACAGCATAACAAGCTCATAAAAAACCGAAAATTTAACAATTTAAAAAATTTCCCATCTTGGGATATTTTTGGGAAATTTTATTATGTGATTGTATAAGTGACATTTGAGAGGAAATGTCTATAAAATTGTGAATTAAACTAAAATTGTGTGATAATATAGGTTAATTTCACATTTTTTAAAAGTTTTGAAAAATTTGTATGTAGAATGTGACATTTGAGATTTACTCTTAGATTTACTCTTTTCTTGTATTCTTTAGTAAATTTCATGTCCAAAAGGAACTTTGCCATCATAAGTTTATTAAAATTGAAAATTAAACAATTGCCATCTTGGGATATTTTTTGGGAAATTTTATTATGTGACTTATTAGTGACTTTTGATAGCATATGTTTATGAAATTGATAATTAAACTTAAATTGCTTGAGTGTATCGGTTAATTTAACATTTCTTAAAAGTTTTGAGAAATTTGTGTGTAGGATGTGACATTTGCGAGATTAAATTTTCTCTTTTGCTGTAGTCTTCAATAAATTTCATGTGCTAAATAAAGTTTGACAACATAACAAGTTCATTAAAATCGAAAATAAAACTATTTTTAAAATTTCCCACCTTAGGATATTTTTTGCGAAATTTTATTATGTGATTCTATAAGTGACTGATGAAAGCATATGTTTATAAAATGGTAAATTGAACTAAAATTGTATGATTTATCGGCTAATTTCCAATTTTCGAAAAGTTTTAAGAAATTTGTGTGTAGGATGTGACATTTGAGAAATTAAATTTACTCTTTTGTGGTAGTCTTTAATAAATTTCATGTGCAAAATGGAGTTTGACAACATAACAAGTTCATTAAAACTGAAAAATAAGCAATTTTTAAAATTTCCCATCTTGGGCTATTTTTTGGGAAATTTTATTATGTAATTATAAAAGTGACTTTTGATAGGATATGTCCATAAAATTGTGAATTTAACTAAAATTGTGTGAGTTTATCGGCTTATTTCACATTTTTTAAAAGTTCTGAGAAATTTGTATGTAAGATGTGACATTTGAGAGCTAACATTTACTCTTTTCTTGTACTCTTTATTAAAAATATGTGCAAAATGTAGTTCGCCATCATAAGGAGTTCATTAAAATCGAAAATTAAACTGTTTTTAAAATTTCCCATCTTGGGATATTTTTTGGGAAATTTTATTATATGATTATGCAAGTGACTTTTGAAGGCTTACAATCAGAAAATGATTAATTCACCCAAAATAATTTGAGTGAATCGGTGTTTTTTTAATATCGGAATATTTTTATTTCAAATGTCACATTTGCAATCATATGGAAATATATGCTTTTCTTTCTTGTAACATTTCGAAATTGAAAATGTTACTGTTATAAAAATTTCCCAATTTTAGGAACTTGTATTTTATGGTTAAAGATGTTCCTTTTGAACGTATGCCTTTTAAACACCCAAACTTTGTTTGTATATTAAAAAAATATTCATTTCCGACTAAAGTAAATTCCTAATTTCTGTATATTCATGTATTCGTTGAAATAAATTTAAACTACATTTTTATAAATCCCTAACTCTTTCAGAATATCTTTATTCATAGCTATTAAGTTGAGGAAATCATTGACACATCAACTCGTTCGTCTAACTGCCACCCACACTAATTTTGTCTTTTCTAGTTTTATTCGTCAAATGATTGGCACATCAGGTGTCAGTTAATATGGCTAAGTTTGTTGACTTGTATTCGTCGCTGATAATGTTGTTAACCCAATTGAAGTGAGTGAGTGACACATACAGATTGTTTAATATGACTGGTTAATGCATAAAAAAAAAATGCCTTAATTATTGTTGACAGCTTTAAACACATGGATTTAGAGAAGTTTATGCAAACTAGCTGAAATAAAATAATTGTTAATGAGCTAAAATTATATGGAATTATTTCTTCATTAGATACTTATCTAGTTATATCGATAACAATCGTTAATAGGTTATAAAAATATTTGACTAGAGTTAGCATGAAATGGGCTTGAATTATTATATTATGTGTAACTAAAACTGCTGTTTATTACTATTTACAATATTCGCAGACGATTTAAATTGAAAATTTTGATTAATCAAAAATTTCCCTTTTGGGAATTTTTTTGGGAAATTTCTTTTTTCGACTGGAAATGTTGAAAACGAATATCACAACCTTAAATCCTACCCTTTTTAATAGAAAAAAAAATATTTTTCCCTAAGAAATGACTAAAAAAAACATGAAAACCTTAAATTCCCATGGGATCAAATAATTTTATCTTATTAAATGGACAGTATGAAGATTGACTTTTAAATTTATTTAGTTTCAATTTTCAATGAATTTAAATTTTTTTGTTTTGTTTTTTTAATAAATATTTCAAAAAATTTTCTTTGAGTTGCATTTTTTTGGGAAATTTAATTATTTGAGTTGGATCTCAATTAAGACACATGGAAGACGACTATTCTATGTGCTTAAGAGGAAACACAATTAATTTTAATATTAATAAAATATTAAGACATCATTAGTGGGAAAAATATGTTTTTTGAAAATTTCCCATTTGAGGAAATTTTTGGAAAATATTTTATTTTGACTTCAAATGTTCCGAAAATATCAAAAACATGTGTTCACATAAAATTAAAAAAAAAAAACTGTTGAGGAAAGTCACAAAACGTAGTTTGTTTCTCCGTTTGTCCGTTTATCTGCACAAGGGCAGATTATCTTCAAATATCTTGGCTTTTAGGTAATGAAATTAAAATTTTTGTTGAAAAATTATTTTTTTTTTTTCTGTATGTGTCAATTACAAACATTAGCTACCACCAGCTTTTGAAGTGAAATTTCTTGGGAGATTTTAATTTTTTTTTTTTTTTCTGTAAATGTCAATTACGACTTATCGCAGACATCAGCTATACTCTCGATTTGAAATGTTTGAGCAAAAATACTTTGAATTTTAATTATTATAATACGCTAAGACATCATTACTGGTAGAACACGTTGTTTTCTTAAATTTCCCATTTAGGGAAATTTTTGGGAAATTTTCTATTTTGGCTATTAAATGTCGAAAAAAACAATAAGAACTTCATATGATACCAATAAGACATCATTATTGGTAAAACGATTTTTTTCTTAAAGTTCCCATTTAGGGAAATTTTTGGGAAATTTTCTATTTTGGTTTAAAATGTCCAAAAACACAATAAGAACTTCTGTTCCTACGAAATAAACAGAAAAAAAATGAAATAGACGTTTTTAAAACATGTAAACAATTTTTTTCTTAAATTTCCCATTTAGGGAAATTTTTGGGAAATTTTATATTTTGGCTTAAAATGTCTAAAAAAACAATAAGAACTTCTATTCCTACGAGATATGCAGAAAAAAAAAATTAAAAAGACGTTTTGAGAACATGTTTATGCATGAACAGTGGAGGTTATCAAAAATAGTCAATAAATATGATGCTGAAAATCATATCTTTCCATTATTTGAAGCACAATTGATAGTAAAACTAAACGATGACTTCAGATCACAAGAATCAGAAACTGAATGAGATCATAGGTTTCGAAGAAAGGTAGTAAAGTAAAAAAAGATACATTTTAGTAGTTCTTTGGCACAGTAAAAGATATCTGCTTGCAAATGTTTTAAATAAAGTCCTATCAACGGTTTCTCACATTTCATTGAGTTGATCATTCAAGTTTGAAATCAAACTTAAGATTATCTGGGCAAGATATTCGTATCTATACATAAAAGAAGCGTGAGGTCACATGCTGGTTGATTACAAAAAAAAAAAAAAAAAAAACATCCAAGCTTAACAAAAATTCTTTACAGATCATTAAACCAACGTGTGAAAGAGTTCATTCACCAAAAAAGCGAACGGAATCACGTTTGCGGCTCTTCAATGAAATGCCAAAAATTGCTTCTTAAACAATACGTTTCTTAACAATACGAAAAAGACTAACGAAAGCAGTGAAAAAGCAATCAGAAAAACCCACACTTTCTATCTTTCTTTCTTTCACAGGTAATTGACTTGTTAGCGTTATGATTATCGATAAAATACTTAGGCTATTAAAAGTTAACAGTACGAAGTAGATAACGGAAAAATAAAAACAACACAGCACGATAACAAAAAACACACACAACATTGTACAAAAACCAGCTGTTAAACTCCAGAGTAGTACGCAAAAAGTGAAATTGGAGCAAATATTATTGAAAAGTCTAAACTAATCAAAGTCAAATGAAATAAAGCAGAAGACCATTAAAAAGAAAACTGAATTGAAAAACAAGAAAAAAAATATGTAAGCTCAGTTCAAACTTAACTTGGTTTACTTGTGGTAAATGTTGGTCAAAACAAAAAGAAACTTTAACAAAACAGAAGAAAAAAATTTAACAGCTGACAAAAAAAATACTGTGAATTAGAAAACAAATAAAAGAAAAAACTAAAAAAGTACTCGTATGTTACAAACGCGAATAAAAAATACAAACACAGTTCTACGCTAAGATCGCGATAAGTAGACGATCTACCTACGCGCTGTTTGTCATGCAGGCAAAAGGCATAAGATACCTGTAGAGAAGAGGAGGGGTACATGTGTAGGCAATAATGCACAATGCACAAAAAAATATTAAGCAAAAAAACAAAAAAAAAACATGCACAGAAAATCACAATTTTCTATTAAAATAAACTAATTACTCTGAATGCCTCAACAGCAGGCGGTGAGCTGTGAAAACTTTAACAAGTTAAGCTATAAGCAAGGAGATGAAGTGTAAGAAGCTGAAACCGACTTGGCATTTCTATAACAATACTGCTTAAATGGAATTTCCAACCGGAAGTTCATAAACCTCGAAAGCATGCCGTGTCATATATTGAGTTACGAAGATCTGTCATCAAAAAGAGAACACAAAAGAGAGCGAAAAGACGACGCTCTGCCATGAGATACTAGCAAAATCTGCGAGTAAATGAGAATTCATGAAACAAATTTTGTTGCAGCTTTTATTTATACTCGTATGGAAGCTACTCACTGGTTCGATAATCTTGACTTGACCTTGACCTGAAATTTAAGAAAACTGAATTAACATTAGATTTGAAGGTTTTTTAGGCACTGCCTATAGAATTACAAAATTCCCCAGAAATATCCCAGAAATTCATAATAAGACACATTTTTATCAAAAATTAAATTTTCAATCGAAAATTTGCATCATAGCAAATCCAAAATATTTTTGCATGTTTTGCAATCACAACATCAAAGTGCATAAAATTTTAAAATATATTTTATTAAATCAAACACTTTAGTTTTTCTGTTTCAGAGAGACTAAGAATAGAGCAGAAATAGTTCGCGATGCTTAGACTTGTAAATTAAGCAACTACACTATTTTTTCACTTAAAAAATTTATTATTATTTCAAATTTTATTATTTTCTTTCTATTTTTTTGACATTTGCATATATTGCAGTTCACGATCATGTGGAAAGAGTCTTGCATCATAGCAAATGTAAAGTATATTTGTACCTTTTTCAGTCACAACAACAAAGCGCAGTCATTTTTCTCTGCTACAGCTTTGCATAATTGCTATATCGCAAACGTAGTGCATATATTTTCAACATGCTCTCACACCATTGCAAACACCCTCACTTCAAATATAAAAATGTAACACAATCCGGCGCAAATAGCATCAAAGCAAATTTGGAATAGATTTGTACCTTTGCAACAGCATAAAGTGCCGTTTTAATTTGCTACGCTTTTGCATAATTGCTATACCGAGATAAATAAATAGCAAGTTCTGTTGTTTTTATATTAAAAATAATATAATATGGATGTTATTGCTCTGTGACAATTAGTATTGCATCAAATGTAAAATATATTTGCAAATGTAAAATATATTTTTAAAAGCAAATGTAAAATATGTTTGCACCTCTTGCAAAAGCATATCGCATTCGTTTTCATTTGCTACGCCTTTGCATAAATGCTATACCGAAAACCTTGTGCATATATTTTCGATTTGCTCTCACGCAATTGCAAAACTGTCCCTTGGATAGTAAAAAATAACGCAATAAGGCTGTAAACGATCTGTTCCAATTATTCTTGCATCATAGCAAATGTAAAATATTTTTTCATTTCTTGCAATCACAACATCAAAGTTCATCAAATTTCCATTTACTCCTCTTTTACAAAAATGCATGCTGAAATCCTATTGCATACATTTTTAACATGCTCTCACGTAATTGTAAATACTCTTTTTAACTCATGTGCTACCCATTGTTATTCGGTCTCACGATACGATGCGGTAGTCTTGTATCATAGCAAATGTAAAATTTATTGACCTCATTTGCTATCAAAACATCAGATTGTACTCAATTTCATTTGCTACGTCTTTTGCATAAATGCTATATCGAAGACCAATTGCAAATATATAAAATATTCTCTCACAATGTTGAGATTACTTCAATAAGGATACTACAATATCCTTTGTTTGCTGAAGCAATTTGTCAATAAAAATTATTTGACAGCTAAAAATTAAGGCCAAAACTATTTTATTAATGGAATAGGGGAATGCAACCAAACGAGTAAACTAAACAAGAAAAATATGCAGCTGATTTTCAATATCAAATAATAATTTAATAATATATAAATAAATAATTAATATTATATAGCTTATATAGACAACGAAGTTCCAAATGATTTGACATCTCAATGTCAATATAATTTTTTTTCTACTATAGTAAAGTCAACCTTAATAAGTACGATCATAATCGGGTATGGCCACCACTGTGTTGTTTCTGCGTTTGTCTTTTGTCTTTGCTTTGTTGTTGCGTTTTGCGTTGCTATAGCCTTTGATCTCAATGCTCCGCAGCTGGCTCCGAAGCTTGCTCCATGCCCATAGCTGTTCATAATCCATATTAAATGAAGCTGCATAATTTTGATATCTCATTAACAACGAATCGGGAATTGCCCAATTGTTTAAAAAAAAGCCCTAACATTTGCAAACTAAGAATGCAACAAAAAGACAAACGTGCTAGAATGAGATAATCATGAACTTCCTTATTTTTGAAAAACCACGTCATATTCCTAATAAAAAGAATGAGTGATTACTTTTACGTCACATAAGCTCTGATCATATCACATGTAAGAAAAATTTATGTGACTTACTTGATTTTTTTAATTCATGTTTTTTTTTCTTTATTCTTTCCTTGACATTTTTATAAAATTTCCCAATAATTTCTGCCAAAGGAAAATTTTAAAAATATAATTTTTAATATAAGTAAATTTATGTATATGTAAAATAACTCAATTTGGTTTTGTTTATGTAGCTTTTGATTAATTTTAAGGAATATACAGTCAAGCTCAAAAATTTTATGTCGAAAAAGAAGCTTAAGTGGAGTCTTTTTTGGACTTAACTGCTGAAGAGGTTACATTCAATGATGGTATGAATTGCATCTAATATGCAATTTTAACAGCGAAACTTTTGCTAAGACCACTGCCTAGACTCCTGTGTATTTCTTACCTCTATTTCTGCATCTTTTTGGCTAAAGTTTAAAATGCTTTTAATCTCCTCCTCACTCAATCTTTTATTAAGTTTCTCCCATTGATTCTTTTTTTTTATTTTAATTTGCTTATCTTCCATATCAGTTTTTTTTAATTTTCCTGTTAAGCTGTTAATTGCACTCCACTATCAGTTTGCAATTCAGTTTTGCATAAAAGTATTGCAAGTTAGTATGAAAATATAAAGTAGAAATTTTGGGGGTTACATATTTGCAAAAGCATAGGAAGTACATCTCTGTATATTTTGTTAGAGTAGAGTAAAAATAATTTTTTTTTTTAAGACTAAGCCAACGCTCAGGGGATGCCCCCTATAAACTCTACCATTTCGCAAATGCTATGATGGCACTAATATTTACGACACGAAAACACTTTTTCCGTGAAGTTCTTCTTCAGTTAAAGTGTATTTATATTCTCTTGGGAGAGTCTCTCATGATCACAGCCTTAATGATGGTCTCTTTGTTTATATTTCACAGATTCGCCAAGTTTAGTCTTCATACTAAAACAAATGGTATAAAAAGCAAACGATTCCAAACGAACTTGACACACTGGCGCTATGGATAGAATAAACTAGGTAGGATCGCGACTGAGAGCCAAGAGGCAAAATTGTCAAGAAACCACCGAACAACGGACAACAGCAAAACGAAGCATAAAAATATTTGTATTGATTTTGACAGTGTCAACTCAGAGCGAGAGATGATTTTCAGCCGTGAGACTAGCTTGTTTATTCTACCATGACTAGCACAGGTTTTACGTTTTGCGATTTAATAAATAACCTTTTTCTCTTCGGTTATTATAAAACTTATATGGTGCTCTTACCATTTTTCATATCTATGTCAACTCTATCAAACTATTTACAATTTATAAACAAGTGTTGTTTCCTTCTGCCTTTAGTTGCTCTCATTGTATGTAGATTAACTAGGTAGGCTCGTTGTGTAGAATGAGAGCCGATGTCAAAGTCAGCTGTTCGAGTTCCTATTTTTTATTAATGCTCATGGTTTAATTAAAAGGTTGTCTCGGGGCTAATCGTACTCTCTTCTCAGTAATCACAATTGTCAAAAGCAATGAAAAGCAACAACAGCATCTTCATCGGCTTCACATGTTATCAATTTTTGCTTTTGTATGAGCCGTCAACTTCGATTTGACATTTATGGGCACTCGCTCTCACCTTTGCGACAACCTTATTAATTCAACTATGTTAATGCTGATGTTGCCTTTAAGTACATCATTTGAAGTTTATAGCACCACAGCTTTGTAGCAAACTTTTAGATTTCAGCAACCACAATAAAACAAGCAGACTTTGGCTATTGTATCATGATTTCTCTCATCGTCTTGCAAGTGACCGTTAATTTATTACTGCATCAACCGGTTTTAGCTGATTTATTTCTTTTGTGCACTTGAAAATTTGCTCTTGAGTGTTGCGCCGACACAGCCAGACAATGGCTTAAACTCGCAGAAGAGTGTGTTATATTAAATGATAATGGCTAAGAGAGTAAAAATATACAGACCAAGGAACAGAAACAAAGAGAATAAGAGGCTAACACCAGGCTTATAATACAAATAAGAGAAAGAGAGAGAGAGAGAGAGAGAGAGAGAGAGAGAGAGAGGAATAGAGAGAGATACAAAGAAAGAGAAAGATAGAATTTAATTGCACTTGGCCGCAGACACAGAAACAGTTAGCAGAAAGCTAAAAATAGTTCATTACTCTAAGCAAATGCTGAGTAGAAAAATAAGGCCGTTTGCTATTTTCTCAAATATTTTCAATACCTTTTAAGGTCACCTCTAAAAAATTTTAACTATTTTCAGAGAGAAGAAGAAGAAGAATAAGTTTTCATATGTTTGCATTATTTTTAAATGTTTTTCAAACTTAAAAGTTATTGCACCGTTCTAAAATGATCGAAAAAAATGTTTAAGGCACGAAATAGGCCATATCATGCAAAATTTGAAGAAAAGAATAGTAAAATTGCTTTCAAAGTTTTTCTCCAGGACCTTAGAATTATTTTTAAAAGGTCTTTAAAGTTATAAGATTTTCTTATTTTTTTTTTATTTTCTTATTTAATTTTATTTTCTTATTTAAAAAACACACAAAAATAATTCAAATAACTAAAACCTCAGGGATAAGCAGAATTCATAAAGAGGAATGAATGAACTTTGAGGGTGAAAGAAGTAGGTAACTGTCTCTAAAATTGTGTAACACGGGAAGTGCAATAGTGAAAGGACACACATTAAAACCTTGTTGACTCAATCTATTACAAGAGATTTCTCAGAGGAAGTCAACTAAAATTTTAGTTACACAAGCCTTAATATTTCTGGAAGTTTTTTTAGGCTACTCAAAGGTCCAGCTACCTCTACATAGTCAAATACCATAAATAGTTTAGTATTATTGATTTCCATCTTAACAAACGGTAGCAAAAAATACCAAATATTAGCTGCAAAGCCGATTGTCTTAAAGAAAACAATGTCCGAAACCATATGTGAAGTATGAAGTCGACCTGTCATCGAGTAAAAATGAGGGGTGCATCACCCGTATGTGTCAATCAGCAAAGGGTGCGCTTACAGCAAAGTTATTTTATTAATTATTATCTTTCGCTCTCAAGGAAATTAACGGTTATAGTTTCAGTGACAAGATGATTGGTCAAATTTTTCGTTTATTATAATTTTTTCATGTATATTCATAATTGCTTTTTATTTGTTTTTAATAGCTTTAAATTTATTTTATGCTATGAGTAATTGGCTTTTTTAACTTCTTTTTAAATTAACTCAAAATAAGCTTTCAGAACCTACACTGAAAGAAAAATGTTTTAAAATTGACGGCAATTGTTATAAATTTGACAAATTTTGTATTTAAAATATAGCTTGCAACAAATTTCGTGAAAGTAAGAGCAAATGCGTTTAAAACTTTTTAAAAAATAAAAGCCAACATATGACAAAAAAGCGAAACGATGAACATATGTTTTTTTTCAGTGTTTGAATTTCCTATGATCTCTTATGAGCCCGTGCAGTTTTCTGTTAAGTTTGTTTTCCGTATGGCCAGTTATTGGAAAAATTGGAAAGGACATTCGCAACATATATGTTTAATGTTTCTTCCACAGTGCTGATGGTACAGTCTCTTCCAAGAATCGCGTATCATTTTTACATATTGATAGTGGGATTTAGTGTTTTTTGCTTATTTTTGATAATTGGTCTGTGATAATTGTCAAAAATTATCAACTTTAGACGTTCGCGTACGGAAAAAACTTGTAAAATAAGAGAAATTGAGGGCGCAAAGTAACAGTTGACTTGGAGGGGAAGTTACAAACTCCTGCTGCAAAAATTTTTTCTGTCGAGAATTTTCAAGTTCGAAAACAGCTGAATTAAGAAAGTTGTAAATCAAATAAATTTAGTAAAATTGATGTTTACAAAGTGGAGGATTGGCTCTCTTATTTCTTTATGTTGAAAATCTCTTTCAAAGAATTGAAAAATTGGACACTTCACGTCCAATTTCCTTTCATTTTCCATTTCCCTGAAAATGTAAGCAAGACGTTAATCAGCTGTTATCGAGGCTTGCAAGTATGCGTTCGCGTACTTTTTTGGATATTTTTCTATTTGAGAGAGAATTGTTCGTTACTCTCTTGCAAGTTCCTGCTGGATATTTTTCAGTGGAGTAGTACGCGAACAGACCAAGTTATAATCATCATCTGTTTATATTATCCAGCTTTGTTATCTTTACTTTTCTTGACTAACCCAATAGAAATGAAGCACTGCTCACATGTTTAGGGCAGTTTCAGATCCCTCTCTAGTCAATCTCAAAGCAATTTTGTTTTCCTCTGAACAAAAAGACCTGATTCCCAGCAGATATTGATCTTATGGGAATGACTCGTTTTTTTGAGAGCTTGACGAGAGTTCCGAGCAGATTTCGATTTGGTCGGGCTTTTCTTGCAGCTTGCCACAATGATCGTCGTATCGTAAACCTTGATGCATTGATGTCCCTAAGTGTTTTCTTGATCGCAAAGATTTTCACTGAATAAACAGTTCATTTCCTTGGTAGTCTGTTATAATGTCAAGATTGGGAAGAGATCTTTTGTATTGATTCAAAATCCATTCTAATGTTTTCAGTAAGAAAGTGAAAACACTATAATATTTTGCATTGGGGTGAAATTACTTTGGAGAGTAACTACTTTCCAACTTATAGGCACATAACCTGCCCACTGAACCATATGCGAAGGTGAGAGTTTTTTTTTTATTTTTATTTTTTATTTTTTGTTTAAAAGTGCTTTCTATAGAAGATTAAATTCGTGAAAACTTTTCCTATAAATAAAAACCGTACTTCTTTTCCGAAATTCATAAAAAACTTACTTTGATTCGAAAAATAATAGTTTTGTTATCATTTTAGTAGGTAAAAATTCCTCGTAAATGAACCAGTTTTTTCCATAAATGAGTTCAGAAATGAATAATAAATAATAATAATATTTTTACCATATCAGCAGAAACAATTTCTCATAAACAAACCGATTTTTGTTTCTTTTATCGATATGTAATAATAAATACTAGTAAACTCGTATGGCGTTAAAACGCCAAAATGAGAAAAAAAATCTAGTTTAAGATTGTTCTGTTTTTATGCTCGTATTATTTAACCTTTATGTTACTGACAGAAAAAACAACGTACATTACTGACAGGGTACCCGGGTATCACCTAAGGTTTTATATGGAAATACAATGAAAGTTTTTAAATTTTATTTTGTTTTCTATGTTCTTTACCTATTATCTTCCTTCTAATTGTATCGGTCATCTTGTTTGTACACGTTTGTGTACGTTTGTGTACGTTTGGGCTACATAATTTGTTTCATTTTTGTTTTTATTCTAGAGGTTGCTTTTTTGCACATATTTCGAAATTTTTGCATGCATATAAATATGTAGGAAATCATTAATTTGAAGAAATTCAGTCTTTTCGCATATATTTATATGACGGTCGTGAGAATTAAGATCTTGAGAATTAAATCTTACAGTGGATGAACAGTTGTTTGGTTATCGTGGAGGTACTCGATTCACGCAGTATATTCCTTCGAAGCCTGCAAAGTATGGAATCAAAGTGTGGTGGGTTTGTGACAGCGCTACGTCGTACCCAGTAAAGGGGCAAATATATACTGGGCTTGGCCCTTCTGGACAGAGGGAAACTAATCAGGGAGAGAGAGTTGTGAAAGATTTATGCGTCAATCTTTTAAAAAAAAAGTTGTTGCCCTTCTGTCAACCATGCATTACGATAAAAAAAGTGGAGGGCCTGCTAACAAACCTACCATGATTACGGAATACAATGGTGGCGTGAAAACAAAAGGTGGCGTGGATAACATGGACAAAATGGCGGCCTCGGTAGTCGAGTTGGTAGCGTGCTTGACTGCCACCCCAGAGGTCCCGGGTTCGATTCCCGGCCAGGCCATGGTCCTTCGCTTTAAACCTTTCTTAATTTTCTTTCCTCATTTCTAATCACCTGAAATTAAAAATTCATCAATATTTACGACATGAAGTTGTAGTTGATGGTAGAGAAGTTTGTGGATGAGATTGCTTTATAACTTGAATTGACTGAGGTAAAGGCATAACACTTGCCTCTGATTCAAATTCACATGTTTCTTCGGCTTTCCACCACGCTTAGAACATCCTACACCTGTTTCAATTGATTGACCTTTCCTTCCCACTAAAATCTATCACCCCATTTCGAACCAAGGCAGACTTGACTGAAAAGGTATTCCACCTGAAATCCTTGGTTCAAAGCTAAAAAAAAAAAAAAAAAAAATACTAGTAAACTCGTATGGCGTTAAAACGCCAAAATGAGAAAAAAAATCTAGTTTAAGATTGTTCTGTTTTTATTATTAGGGGTGTTATCATTTTTTAACATATTTCTGTGTAAACTACCATTTGATGTTGCGGAACTTTCATTGTTGGGTAGAATGCGCTACATACTCTTTTCTTTACTCAAAATTTTCACGACATCAAAAGAGCGGATTTGACTTAATATCAAATATTATTGGCCGTGTGCGAATTCTGGGGCTTGTAACTTTGCAACTTTTCTCAACGAGAGTCTTAGGCTCTTATTAATAGTCATAGAAAATAAGAGACCGGAACTTGGAAACGTAACATTTTAAATGAAAAAAAAAATGTTTCCGATGGGCTTAATTTTTGATATAAGAATTCGCTGACCAATGCTTGCACCGGTTAGTAAAATTCAATCGACAGTATTATTGCAAGGGTTAAAAATCTGTAGTCAGGTTCTTTTGATAAGTCCTTTCTGTATTACTGTATTAAGATTCCTTATCAGCATAACAATTGTATCTGTTTTGAGCGTTAAGTGGTGTCACGAAAGATCACTAACCTACTTCAGTGCTATTAAGTTTTTTCAAGCTTCATTGTTTTAACGTAAGATCACAATTCATGACTTGTAATGCTATTTTCTATTGTTACAACGCGTCCAGAATAAGGTATTTCTGAAACTGTTTCCTTAAAATCACCAGAAAATACAACAACTTTTCACGATCAATTACTGTCAGTGCTACTGCAGGAATCATACTTGCTTTATCAAGAATGACAAGGTGGACATAATCAAAGTAACTTCCGTGCTCAAAATTGGGCTTAACGCCTGATACAGATGTATCTCAAGAAGAGGTCTAGAAATTTGAATTGTGTGTGCAAGGTACGTCTTCATTCAACCAAGCTAGCGGTGATGCTAGTAAAGGCTACTCGAATAGCGTTTTTGCATGAACTTGCTCTTTTGCGGCTGGTACATAAATATAACATTTATTTGAATGTTTTTCGCTTTGTTCAACTGCTTTAATAATACAAAAGTATGATATTGGAAAATTTCAGAAAAAACAATCACATACTTTTAGGCATCCCATAGAAAACTGACTTCCTTTGCAGAAGATTGTTTTGCTTTTTTTGTTTAAATACACAATACGTTAGAAAAAGTAAGACCCTATTGCACATCTGCAGACTAAGACCTTTCTATTGTAACCTCATTTATAAAAATCGCATTTACGGTATAGATTTGATGGTCATCACAAAAAAAGTGCTTGCGTAATAATAATATAGAATATGCAATAATAAAATTTATAATTCAAAACGATTCATATTTTAACTCATTTCTGTACAAAAAAAGGTTCTTTATCGAGAGGCAATTCAGTCCGGCGATTGATACAAAAAGGGTTCATTTCCGAGTGCAGAAACGAACACAAGTTTGAACACATTTCCGAAGAAAAAAGTCTCGTTTCTGAGAGGCATTTTTGTCCGGCTATTGATTCGAAAAGGATTAATTTCCGAGTGCTGAAAAATAACTTTTCTGTGATTCTTTTTATAATTTATTTCCGAACAAAAAAAGGACATTTTATGAATCTTTTTTTTACTCATTTCCGAAAAAAATAAGGCTAATTTTTTAGAGGCATTTTGAAAATGAACGTTTCTACCCGAAAAGGCTCATGAATGAATTCGAAAACGGTAGTTTTGGCAACTATTCAAAAATTTAATGCTCGTATTATTTAACCTTTATGTTACTGACAGAAAAAACAACGTACATTACTGACAGGGTACCCGGGTATCACCTAAGGTTTTATATGGAAATACAATGAAAGTTTTTAAATTTTATTTTGTTTTCTATGTTCTTTACCTATTATCTTCCTTCTAATTGTATCGGTCATCTTGTTTGTACACGTTTGTGTACGTTTGTGTACGTTTGGGCTACATAATTTGTTTCATTTTTGTTTTTATTCTAGAGGTTGCTTTTTTGCACATATTTCGAAATTTTTGCATGCATATAAATATGTAGGAAATCATTAATTTGAAGAAATTCAGTCTTTTCGCATATATTTATATGACGGTCGTGAGAATTAAGATCTTGAGAATTAAATCTTACAGTGGATGAACAGTTGTTTGGTTATCGTGGAGGTACTCGATTCACGCAGTATATTCCTTCGAAGCCTGCAAAGTATGGAATCAAAGTGTGGTGGGTTTGTGACAGCGCTACGTCGTACCCAGTAAAGGGGCAAATATATACTGGGCTTGGCCCTTCTGGACAGAGGGAAACTAATCAGGGAGAGAGAGTTGTGAAAGATTTATGCGTCAATCTTTTAAAAAAAAAGTTGTTGCCCTTCTGTCAACCATGCATTACGATAAAAAAAGTGAAGGGCCTGCTAACAAACCTGCCATGATTACGGAATACAATGGTGGCGTGAAAACAAAAGGTGGCGTGGATAACATGGACAAAATGCTATCGGAGTACACATGCAAAAGGCGTACAAATCGGTGGCCACTAGCATTTTTTTATAATATTGTTGAAGGTGCAGCACTGGCCGCATATATTATTTATATGGAGAATAATAGCAACATAAGAAATTCAACGAATAGGCGAAGAAAATTTTTGCAGGATTTGGCTCATCAGTTGGTGATGCCACAAGTTTCCACATGTTCGCAAGATACAAGAATTACTCGGCACTTTACTACCAAAAATGCAATTGAAAGCATTCTGGGTCACCCAATAATCTCATGCGAACCTGGTGCCTCTGATTCGGATGTTGGTGAAGAGCGAGACACTACTGGAAGATTGACGGTAAAAGAGAGATGGTTCCTTTGCAATATATACCGAAAGATCCGAAAGGTGTGCATAGTTTGTAAGAAGCCGGTTCGTGCTGAGCATGCAAAACATATAACTTACTGTGTACAATGCAATTTATAATTTCCTTGTTTTTTTTCATCTTTGTATTTTGCTTTTTTATTTTTAATTTAACTTATTATAAAATTATTAAAGTTATTTTCAGTTAATAAAATTTTTTTATTTTATTATAAAGAAAAAACACAGAATAAGTCGTTCTTCTACGTTGATTTTTATTTGGGTACCCGGGTACCTTGTCAGTAACTAGAGGGGTATATTAAAAAAATGTTCAAAATTTGTAATTTCCAAATATTTTTTTTAATTTTCAGGACATAAACCAGCTCAAAATCGATTTTTAGGAGAATACTAAAAATTTTGGCTCGATCTGACACCAAGCAACGAAGTTATTTGCATTTAAAAGTGGAAAAGGCACCCGGGTACCCTGTCAGTAACATAAAGGTTAAATCTTACATAGAAGATATTCCTGACCTCACAATTGTGACAGGCGCCTATAGACAACTTGTCAAGAACAGGGGGTATTTCTGGGTATTTTCTATAGATTCTTTTTCAGATCACTTAAGAAAACTCTTCAAGATTGACTTCGATAACATATATACAGAATTATTCAGAAACTCTGTAGAACTAATAAAACTGAATGAAAAAAATTACTAGAAAAAAGCTCAAGCCTGTGTTAGATAACACGGTCGTATAGGTCAGACGTAGAATACGTTAGTCATTAACAGCCTTATTCAATAGATTTCCTTAAACAACCTTTAAACGCTTGTTTAGTTACGCACTGTTTAAGGTTTTACGCAGCTTCTATGCAACCCTGCTAACATTGTTATCCATAAACATTTTTTCATTTTCTGCTTATGATTGTAAGGTTTGTATCTGAACTATAGAAAATCTCTACAAAAATTAAGAATTCCCATGGATTTACAATGGCCGCCGCATAAAAAAATGCTGCAAAGGGCGCATATGGAGCATGTCTTTGATATTAAAAGAAAAGACAAACAAAAATCATGGTTGTATTTACGTAACCTTTAAACGCCAATTTCGGCGTTTAAGTTACGCAGCTCTTAAACAACTACGAAAAATGTTTATGAATAACGTTTTCTTGTTTAAAGCCCGTTTAAAGTTACGCTGCCTCTAAAATGTGTTTATGAATAAGGCTGTAAGACATTGAGGATGTCACACGAACCAGTGTGAGACGTGGCCAACTGGGTAAGCACTGCTTTGTTTCTCTGCTTCGCTTATCAATGTTGTGTATGTACACATCGTTCGCTACTTGGTCATTATACTTCTTCTCTTTCTCACACTGGTTCTGTGATGAACACACAGATAATCGTACTGTTCTTACACATGATGTTATAATACATAAAATACAAAGCATATGAAAATTAATACAAAATTTGAAGGAGTTAAATTTTGATTTACTTATAGAATCAAAAAAATTATATGTAGCAATATGATTATTTAAATACAAATCAAAAGAAGACATATTAAATATGTTACGACCATACTTGAATTTTCTTCAATGCATGCATAAAGTATTAAAAACTTATAATGAAAGTGACAAACATTTTCTCAAAATATTGTGCTCCAGATTAACACCCCCGTATAACGTTTTCTACTTTAAAAAAATCAGCCAGGTTTTGTTATAAGGAAGAAACATAGCCGGAATAATACCGTTGGGGCCAATCCATTAGACGATTTTACACTTTCATGAGTAGTGAAAATGTTTTATGGCATATTTTTGTTCGCAAATGGGTTAGGTAACTTGAAAAATCCGAGACATTTGGCTTTGCGAAATAGGTCCGCCTCACTTTGGTTCTTAGTGAATTCACAGAAGGTTTTCCATTATTGCCGTTTGAATCTTCTTAATTCTCTTGTGTAGGAGTTGAGAGTGGATCTAGTCCAGTCTTAGTCCTATTGTGATATCTTCTAACTTCAGTTTCATTTTCTCTAAGATCACTATTCTATGATTTCTGCTGGAAATAGGACAAAATTGAAGTATTGTAGAACTAAGTTATTTTCCCTGAGAAGAGTTCTCCTACACTGCCAATGACTTGACTGTCTGTTAAGTCGTCCTGACGTGAATGGTAGATCGTAGTTTCGCTGTCAATAATGTAAATCCAATATTAAAGAGAATTCTAAAGAAATTTAAAAAATAATATATGGAAGATACCCTCCAACTCTTGACGATTTTTCTATGAGTGGCTATAAAACTTGTGAGGTCAAGAATTTAAACTTAAAAAATAACGATCATAGTATTAAAAATTGGATTTTGGTATCTCTAGTTGATCTTTGGAGATTTTCTAGCATTTTTGTGAATGCAATTTTTGTGTTTCAAGGCAGTAACATTGGAAAATATTCAATTTGAATACAATTCTCTTAAATAATACAAGTATAACAAGAACTTTTTACATTTTTTCGTATGAATATTTCATACGTAATGTCAAAACCGTAAAATCACCGTAAATTCTACATCTCAATTCGACAACGCATATCTTGGACGCATTCTGCGGCACAAGCATCAACAACAACCATTAGTCAAAACATATGGCAACATCTGTCATACGCCGCACCTGGGTTTCCACTGAGACAGCTTTACATTTTTATTATTTTACTTCAGATTTACGATAAAGTTAAATAATAACCAGCAAGCCGGGGAATGAATAAAATAAAATTATAAAAAATTTATTTAAAAATAAAAGCACTACCCTTAGGTTACGCTGTAAACTGCAACACTGGTTGTCTTGTTGTTTTGTTGCCGTTGTTGATTTTGTTGATGTTGTTGCCAGTGTTCAATAACTTGCATTGTTTGCTGTTGCTCGCTTTAGCTACGACTTATTTATTGTTGGGGGAAAAAAGAACAACACGGTGTTGCCGGATACGATTTTATGCTGTGCGGCAAGTTAATTAAATGTCAGGCGTGAGCAAAGTGACGCCATCTTGTTTTTCCCATTTTCATTTACATAATATGAATATCCAAAATGGCGCATATGCATTTTGTTTATTTGTGTGTGTGTTCGGGTTTTTGCCAAAATTAATGAGTTGCAATTCACCCCCATAAATAATCCCCAACCGTTGCAACGCCAGCAAAAACAAAAAATTGTTGTTGCATTTTTTTTTTTTTTTTGTTCATTGCGGTTTTGCAGCAGTAGATAGTTTTTTTAGTCAACCGCCCACATTCATGCATAGTCAAGGATAGGTTTTCATAAAGAAAGAAATCATGCTAAATGAAAATGAAAAACATGCCGCACAGTATGCGGCGCCCGTAACTCGTAAGCTCGTGATGTAACGTACTTGAGCTGCTGCTGCTGCTGCTGCTGCTCTTCGGTTTTGCCGACGAGGTTCATATGTCAAATTTTTGGCATATGTCCAAAAATTACCCAACAAAAAAGAAAATTTTGAAAAAAAGAAAAAAAAAACACAAAAAAAGACTTGAACATAAAATTGAAGCATTTCAATTTGGTGAGGAGCACAACTTCCCTCAAACTACTTGGGTGTGTTTTTTGTTGTTAAGAAAATGAAGTGCTGCAACGAAAGCGGAAGTTCGTATTTGCACTTTTGCATTGCATTCGCATTGAAACTTGCAACACTGGGCGTTTGTGATGTCGGTGTCGGATGGACTTGAAGGATTCGCTTTTATTTTTTTGAGACGAGCTCATTGAAGTTGTTGATTAGTTAAAAGGATTCTGAGTACATGTTTTAATGATTATTATACTTGCTCAAGAGATAAGCACCAAAAGAGAGAGAAAGAGAGAAAGAGAGAGAGAGAGAGTGAGAGTGAGAGAGAGTGAGATAGACACAGATAAGCTTAACATAAATATGTAAAAAACCGTCTTGAAGATGAATGGAAGTAATGAGATGCTTATGATGTAAAACGAAGTGCAAACAAGTGTTGAATGTTTCTGAAATTATTGAGGTTTTTGAGTTTTACTGCAATTTCATCATATTAACATGAAATCTACAAGAAAGCAAATACGAGAAGACTAATTTTTTTTGTTTTTTTTTGTGCTTTTTTTTTTTGACGTATGTTTTGAGGATATTTTTGTTGCGGTTTTGATTCTCTAATTACACTGAACAACAAAATCAATTTTTTTCCAAAATAAAAATCCATTGTTCCGACAATGGATCCTGGTAGAGGGGACCAAAAAGCAATACACGTGTATCGGCGTTTTGAAAGTTTACGTACTATTTTAGGGGGATTTCATTTTCCCTCTTTTTGAACATTCTTATAGTGAATCGGCATAGGAAATCATGTTATCCTTACATTTTGGGTATAGAATGTGTTCCGAGGATTTATGTAAAATACTACGGGAAATATTTTTGTCCAACATTTTAATCCCCTAACTTCTCAGTTTATGGGTCTTTTTTGACCTTTTTGTGATAAAAGGCAAAAAAGACCCATAAAACAAGGATAAAATGTTCCACAAAAAAATTTATCGTAAAATTCTATTATAAGTCTCTGAATACTCCAAAGCTGAAAGTTCAACTTAAATGCCAGAAATAAGTCAAAACTTAAAATGTGTTAAAGGGTTAATTTCGTACTTATTCAGAATTGATGCTAAAGTGTCGCACAAAACTTGGTTTTAGGGGATTACTTTCTATGAAAAAAGTGTTTTCCTCATTTGACACATTATACTTAGCAATAGCAACGAACTTTATCGGATGCACTTTGGCTGATGAGATCTCCCTAAAATAAGAAAACTTAAAAGAGAAAAAAAAAAACGTAAACTTTCAAAACGCCGATACACGTGTATTGTTTTTTGTCCCCTCTATCAGAATCCGTTGTCAGAACCTTGATCCGTTGTCAGAAAAGTAATGTCAGTGAAGATTTATTTTAAATTTTCACAGCTGAAAACTGCTGGGAAACACGCTCGCACGGAGGTTGTTCCACAATTTTATCAAATTTACCAAAGAACCTCAAAATTTTACCAAAGAAACGAATTATCCGGTAGAGCGAACCCGATATGCAAGGTTCTATTGGGCATCAAAGCAATGGTGTAGGGATGTTGAACTTGTTGAGCTGCCCAAGGAGACCTAGGAAACACATGAGTTGATGCCTGCAAGTCATGTATCTCCCTTGAACATTTCCCATGTTATGGTATTGCCTGTACAGAAGGCTTAGGTAAGAAAAAATGAAATATTTGTATCCCCTATTAGATATATCGCATGTCATTGAATTCGTTCCAGATGCTACAAATAAGATATTAAAGCCCTTGCCCAAATGTGCAAAATATACTCCATTTTCGGCCTTATATATGAGATATACAGAGAAAATGCTGATGATTCCAACGTAGATCGGATTGAATCGATATATCTAAAACATGAAGAGCACCTGACTCCACAAGATCCATACCGTTCATATTGAGGGGCTAAGGAACAAATCATTCCTTGAGTTAACAGACAACATTGGGTCTTGCTAGCATTAAACTCTACTCTATTAGCAAGCCTCTGCTCGGGATTTTTTCAAGTCACTAAGAAGTGTGTCACTCATATTTTGCCTCTTTCTGAATATCCAATGAGCTCAGGCCTTTTTTTGAAAGAAAATGACTAAATAATGCTGCTTTCATCCGCAATCGAATGACTTACGTTATGAGTCAACGACAGAAGGTCGTTGATAAGAACCAGAAACAAATTTGGCAATAGGACGTAATTCTGTGATGCTCCAGCACCAATGACGTGTTTATAGGATGAAATGTCATCGAATATAAAACGAATTGAACCGTCTTTAAGAAAACATGTGATCCATCGAACAAAGCTACCACCAACACCATATGCAATTGATTTTGACCCGAAAGCTTAATGCCACACTCGGCCAAATACTGAGTTTAATCTTGGTCGTACAGACACAAATGATGCTGAACGTTCAGGACGCCCAAATGGGGCAGTTGTTCCACAAAACATAAAAAAGAACACAAAATGATATTGGCCGACCATAAAGTGAAGGTACGTGAGCTAGTTGAGGCTCTGAAGATATCGAAAGGAAGTGTAGGAACAATATTACAGGAACATTTGTCGATGAGAAAGCTGCTTTCAAAATGGGTGCCGCGTTTTCTCAGACCGGAACAAAAACAACAACGTGTCGATGATTCGGTGACCAAACAGCTCTCTCACTGTTTACAAAGAATAAACATTTAATTTTGCATCGGTATATGACAATGGATGAAACATGGATCTACCATTACACACTAGAATCAAAACGGCCGTCAGATGAGTGGAGGGCAACCGATGAAAGCAGTCCAAAGCGACCAAAAATCAACAGTCGGCTGGAAAGGTTATGGCATCTGTATTTTGGGATGCGCATGGAATTTTGTTCATCGTCTATCTCAAAAAGGGAAAAACAATCAACAGCGATTATTATATAGCGTTATATAGCGTATTATATAAAATCGGCTCCATTTGAAGAAGAAAAAAATTATTTTTCACCAAGACAATCACCGTATGACAAATCGATGAAAACGATGGCGAAAATCCAAGAATTGGGCTTCGAATTGCTTCTTTATCCACCGTTTTCGCCAGATTTGGCCCCCAGCGACTAATGGCTCTTTTCTGACCTCAAAAAAATGCTTGTCGGCAAGAGATTTGGCTCCAATGAAGAGGTGATAGCTGAAACTGAAGCGTATTTTGAGGCGAAGCACAAATCGTTCTACAATACCGGTATTGAAAAGTTAGAGATGCGGTGGAATGAATGTATTGCTCTTGAAGGAACCTATATTGATGAATAAAGAAGAATATTTGCATAAAAACAAATTTTTATTTCTTAGCCTCGGGACTTATTTGACCATGTATTAAAACTCGAGTGTCTGCTTCTACATGAATTTTTCATTAAATCATAAAATTTGTGTGGGAACCCCTGTAAGGAGTGGTCGCAGGGGATAGGTGCCCAACGGAAAAATCTTCCTTTTGCAAAAGTAATGGAGGCCGGTCATACATATTAACCCTCTCCGGCCCTCCCTTAAAGCCCTTGTGTTCAGGTGTAGGGAATAAATATACAAAAATCATTCAATTTGTATGGAAGCCCCTCTAAGAAGTGGTCGAAGGAGATAGGTTCCTAAGGAAAAAATTTTTATTTTGCAAAGTAATGGAGGTTGGTCATACATCTTAACCCTCTCCGGCCCTCCCTTAAAGCCCTCCTGTTCAGGAATAGGGAATAAATATACAAAAATTATTAAATTTGAATGGGAGTCCTCCTAAGGAGTGGTCGGAGGGAATAGGTCCCCAAGAAAAAAATGTTACTTTTGCAAAAGTAATGGGGGTCGGTTATACATCTTAACCCTCTCCAGCCCTCCCTTAAAGCCCTCCTGTTCAGGTGTAAGGAATAAATATACAAAAATCATTAAATTTGTATGGAAGTCCTCCTGAAGAGTGGTCGGAAGGAATAGGTCCCCAAAGGAAAAATTTCCTTTCGCAAAAGTAATGGGCTTCGGTCACACATATAAACCCTCTCGGACCCTAAAAAAAAAAACTAGTTTGATCCGAAAAACTAACTTCATATTCGGTTACAGCAACTTCGAAAATATTAAACGAAGTTGTCAAACCACACGGTCTTTTTTTGCTTTTAGACAGTTTTAAAGGCGTTAAGAGAAAGTTAAAGTACGAAAGTTGAGTACGAAAGTTGAGTACGAAAGTTGAGATTAACAGCCCTATTCTGGCAGCTTAACTAAGCTCACCACATTAACAAAATAGTTAATATTAACAAATTGTTAAGGTTTCGTATGCTGGTGATAATTTGAAAGCTCCTTTCTTTACTATTTTGTTAATGACAGAAAACAACTTAACAACGAAAGATAGTTCAGTATTAAGTCAAACAAATGCTGTGTAAATAAAATAAAATAAAAAAAAATGGATGAATTCTTACTTTTTACTTCTTTTTAGTATTGATACTGAAGATTATCAAAGAAAAAATAAATTTTAAAGACTGCAAAACACTCGAAAATTACTTGGCTATTAAAAAAACTAATTTTGAAACTTAAAACAATTGAAAACAATTAGTAAATTATTTTTTTCTTAACATTTTCAATCTTACTTGTAGAAAAACAAACATAAGCAATCAAAATAAGCAAGAAAAGAGCAATATAAAAACAGCTGACGCTTTATAAGTATCTAAGGCATTTACATTTTCACCATGCGTGGTGAACTTTAATAGCTTTTGAGAGCTTTAAAATTGTAAATGATTTGCCAGACTACGAACATTTACAATACATGACAAAAACATTAACAAGAGCTCCTTAACAATTCCTTGTTAAGTTAACAAGCAGAATAGGGCTGTAAGTTACTAATGCAATAATTTTTCAAATCATTGATTGGAACTTGAAATTTCAAATCAGAATCAATGATTTGAAAAAATAATGGGGGATGATTTTAATTCACAAATGAATGCATTCTTTTACAGCTCTGCTTCTTATGATCAAATTAGGTTGTGCGTGTTATTCTATTTTTCTACACAAATGATCGAAAATTGAACCTACTAGTCCTTATGCCGAATTTTAATTTTCTCAAAAAGCTTTACATGATATTTATTTACTCTCTGAAGCTTGCCATTGTCCACATAGAGAGAACGACCAACCCGAAAAAGTTATTTCTATTAAAAAAATGTTCTGCACCATGTGGGATTCATTCATAGGACCTTGCGGTTCGTAAAATTAAATAACGTACGTTAACGTGTTCGGACCCAACCGAATAGAAATGACTAATGGGCAGGCATATTTTACGGTGGAGCCAACTTAACAGCTTTTGGAATAAAAATAACTTTCATCTCTCTCTCTCTCTCTCTCTAACTTATCTCTCTCTCTAACTTATGGCTTAAAAAATTAAAAAATATATAGGTATTGATGTCTAGAAGAGCGTATTGCAGCATAGCATGGATAAAACCATCCAGGCTGGCCAAATTATGCGGCCCTAACGACTTTATCGTTCGCGCTAATTAAACAAATTTTCAAAAATTTGAAATAAGCCATGTTTTTATGACTGGTATAGCATGTTCGGCCTGGCTAGCGTTCTTTGTAATTTGAGCTGCTATTTAGTTGAGTACATAATTTGTATAACCAGGATGGTAGATTTTATCTGAACATTGAGATTTGAGGTAACCTCGTATCACCGGATCCTTTGAGAGAACTTTGCGAAAATGAGCCGATAATATACTTCATGTATTTAAAAAAGGTTGTCCGTGATTTCTTTCTGTCTCTTCTAAGCTATCTTCTTTAGTAGTCTGCCACCTGTTTACTAATTCTAGCTCAATGTGATAACTTCTAGCATCAGTTTCCCTTGCTTTAAATTCGCTGATGAACTAATTCCGTTTTTGGCGAACAAGCCCTTTATTAGGTGGTGTAGCGTTATTTGTTCGGCAAAACAGTATTGACATAGAGGTGGCGGTTGGCGTTCAAAAAGATGTTGGTCTGTAAGTCGAGTATGACCAATACGGAGGCGAGTGAAGATTATAGTTTTACGACGGCTGATGGAGATTGGATATTTTGGAACAATTTGATAGGGATTGATAGTTTTGTAGTGATGAGAGTATTCGCTGAACTTATATGAACTTATATTCCTGACTTATTTGTATGGCCTCAATGCCATGCACATAATTTTTAACTAATTAAATCTATGCACCGAATTGATTTTTATTCTCAACAGCTTCACCAATATGCTTCTTCTGTACTATGTATAAAAAAAAAAAAAAACAAAATGGTATGCAGTGATATTTGGTGAAGATGAAGGTTTTAAAGGAAAAACAATTATAGTAGAAAGAATTCAAAGTGAAAGTATTAATGCAATTTTTCAAACCCTACGATTTATGAAACGAGTATTCATTAAATCACCTTTTTTAAAAAATTGCAATATATCCGTGATATCTTTGGTTTCATCGCTTCAAGTAGATTTTCATTGGGAAATTCTTAACTTGAATCCCTTTTTCTAAAAAGAATACCATGATGGAAAAATTTGACTATTTTATTCACAATTAGATGTCCACAGCCAGCTAAAAATAGGTAGATATAAATTTATTACGCACAAGAAACAAAAAAAAAAAAATATTAATAGAATGAAACGAGTCACAAAAGTAACCCTTTCCACAAAAAATTTCTAGTCGAAAAAATAGGGTTATAGGGTACTCTTAAAGTTGTACCTACATAAAATGTTTTTGCTTCTTCTTAACCAAGGCTCATATCAGCCTAAAATTATATTCACCACCTCTGTTCAACCGACGCTTCACTTTAATGGTCTGTCTGCTTAACACAACAACTGCAATAATTAAAATTTAAATTTATTGTTGCTGCTCAAAATTATGCAGAACACGTTAAGCCCCAAATAAATGTAGATGAAATAATTATGTCACAAAGCCACACAAATTAACTTCATACTAAATGTCATAAAATGTTGAGAATTATTATGGTTATGTTGTTGTTGCTGCTGTTGTTGTTGTTGTTTTTGTTGTTGTTGTTAGTGCTGTTGTGGGAGTAGTTGTTGATGTTATGGTTCTTGTTTTTGTTTTTGTTTTTGTTTATGTTTTTTGCTGTACTAACCAGCATTACAATTGACCAGCAAAACCAATGCAACACTTTTTGGCTACGAATGATGACATTTATTAATATGAAAACAAAAACACCAACAAAAACACAACAAAAACAACGCTACTTATGTACATCAAAAACTAACACAATGATTGAAAATCTGCTAACACAATTAGTAAAATAAAATACACACTCACACACACGCGAGCACAAATACTTACAATTAATTTGTTTATTTCTAAGCATGTATTTTAATAAACAGACACGTTCAAAAACATATTTATTACAACAAACAAATTGCATGTGGTTTTTAAATTACTCCACAAACATTTTAACTTGCATGTTTTTGCGCATTTTCGCCCACTGTGCGCCCACATTTGAGGGCATGCAGCAAGTCCAGGAGCTGAGTGAACAAATCAAATTCTGATTATTTAATTGTTTTGTGAGAATGTTGATTTATTTAACACACACAAGCATACATCTACGCACACAAATAAACTAATCAACAAACACACACAGGCACTCATACTCGCACTCACACAGCTAACAACTTTAGTGTGCTTGAAGTCAGCAAGTATAATAAAATTGAATTTGTGTATATTTTTGTGTGTACGTTTTCTCAACGAGTCAGATATAAATCTTCCATGTTTGTTTACCAAATGAAAGAGATAAATAGGGCAGAAGCCGGAAAGTCAAATGCATGGGGTTAAATTTTGGTAAAACCATCTTTTAAAAATGTTGAAACAGCATTTTTTTTTTCAAATTTTCAACTGTTCATGGAAATGAAATACTTCAAATTTGAAAATTTGCTCGATTTTTAAGCTTACTGGACAATTTCTTCACGTGTTAATATGAGTTAGTAGATAACACCCAGATACGTAATGTACTTTATTGGATATGGGAATTAGGGAATGCCATTGAATTTATCCAAACAAAAAAATAATTTTCAATTTAAAAAAAATTTTTACAAAAATATACTTGGATGCTTTCCGCTATAGTTATGTACCAAATACACTCCATTATTTAGAGGAAGAAATACAATGGAGAAGAAACACACAACGGGCTGATGTCTCTCCTGACTTTTTTTTACTTTATAAATTGTCCATCGGCTTTACTATAAGCTTCAAGAGTAGATTCAAGTAAGGTTTGTTTTTCTAATAAAACAATAAATTGTTTGGATGTCAATTGTTTGGAATTTTTGTTAGTTTATGAAGTCTACAGATTATATTTTAAACACAATCGGCTGTATTCACAAACAATTTTAAACCTCTTATAAAGCCTTCATAAGAAAAACAATCGAAAAAAAAATTGAAAAACGTTATTCATAAAAGTTCAATAGCGTTAAAAATCTCTTTAAAATGCTTCATGAATGAGAGAAATTTAAAAATGGTTGAAACCTTCAATAAACCTTCGATAAAGCATTTTTTTTTTTTTTTTTTTTTTTTTTTTTTTTGTTCTCATCTGGGTACAAATTTTGTCAAAAATATATAAAATTATTTAAAAATATATCAAAACCAAGGAACATGTCAAAAAATTCTTGAAAATATTTGTTTATAAATGAAAGGATTTTTAAAAATAGCTGAAACGTGCTATAAACCCCTCATATAGCATTTTTAAAATTATTTACTCTCATTTCAGCACAAATATTGTCAAAAATAATTCAAAATATTTCAATCATTTGGAAAATATGTCAAACAAAAATTAAAATTTATAAAAAAATTACACAAAAAAGAAAATAAAAACAAGAAAATTTGTCAAAACATTTTAAAATATTAACAAAAACTAGAATAAAATGACAATTTTTATCAGTGCTGACGGTAGCTTTGAAAAAATTTTATGTTTAAATATCGAAATGTTAACGATATTCTGACAAATAAATAAAAAAATCATTGAATTTGTCTAATACACAAACCATTATTTACACTCTTCCCACTTCAAATCGAAAGTGTTCCTATTTTAACTGCAAATCAGCTGCAACATGTTTATGCATAACAAAATTTTAAAAGGCTTTTAATATTAAAAAGATTTTTAAAAAGAAGATGTATAACAGTATTAAATCGCAAGATCATGGTGCCCAATTGGAGTCTCCAAAACGTGAAATTACGCGACCAGGGTATTTCGTGCGTAATAACTCACTTGATTTGATCCTTGTATGGGACGTAACACCATCCTGTAAAAATTAAAAGGTCATCTTTGTCCATATAATCAAACTCCAACCACAATAGATTGCTTATCATGTCTCTGTCACGCACTCCATTGACTGTACCGGCTCTTTCGTTGTCATATTTGAAAAATTACGAGCCTAGGAGACGCGTCCGGTCCAAAATCCTCACCAAATTGTCAATCATTGTAAGTGCATTGGCATCTCGTGGATCGCTCACGGGTTTTTGGATCTCAAATGTGACAGTTTTATTAGCATATTAGCGTAGCGGCCAATGTTTAGCTTAATCAGAAAACACGAGTTTTTTTGCAAAAATCACCGTCACCATTCAAGTTTTCCAAGACCCAATTAGAAAATGTGCGGCGCTGCTGATGATCCACTAGCTGCAGTGCGTCAGTTAGTTGGATCTTGTACACAAGCAGAGCCAAATCCTTCATTTTGTCAATACTCGCTGCAGTTTGGATGGGGAGATGTTGATTTCTTGAACACGACGGCATAATGAGGTCCTTATGGCATCTTCACCACCATCCTTCACAGCGTCGTAATTTTCTAATTAAAAACATTTTATTCTTTCATTTTCTCAACATCGACGAATGGTTTGTATCTCTGCTATATGCTGGTTGATGCAGTATATAGCAGAGACACAACAAACACAAGTCAAAGGCTTGAGAATTTTTTTTTTCTCAAATTTGATTTCAAATGTGATTCTCAAATCATTTTCAAATCGAGATTTAACGTTTGAATTAATATTTGAGTTCGATTTAAGGTTGATTTGAGAATAAATTTTTTTCTGAACAGTTTGAAAATCACATTTGAAACAGATTTGAGATAAACTTTTGATATCAATTTCAGAATAAACCTATTTAACAATTTGAGAATAAAGTCCCCTTTTTTTGTTGAGAATTCTATCATTCTCAAGTCAATCTAAAATCGATATGAAACGTTTGACATTTGAGAAACACATTTGATGTCAAATCACATCATTCTCAAACCTCAATGTTTGCTGGGAGATTGCTAGATACTGGCAGCCGTGTTTATAAAAATATTTTAAAATATTGAAAACAAGTTTTTCGAGCTCTAGGCCAAGCATGTTGACAACAAGACAACATGAAGAACAAAGAAGGCAACAATTAACAACAACAACAACGGCTCTGTATAGAGCAAATCACACAGCTTGACTATACAGACTGTTTCATTGGCCTCTACACCAACTCATCAGTAGCCTTTGTATGACTTTACACTGTGATCCACTCAAGCTACTTAGGTTCTACATATACTGCCAATATGCCGAGAAAGTTACCCGGAATTTATTTTTGGCAGAGAACGCTTGAATTTTTGTAACTGAGTTCTTATCTACTTTTTGATGCATACTGTACCAAGGTTAACAACCTAGATCGTATCATACTTTTAGGCATAGCCTTAATTCATGTGCATCTTCGAAATTCGATCACAGCGGTTTACTGCTATCAGAGCATATTGAAGTTGTTGTTATTTTTAGCTGTTTAGCTCCTCCCTTTTCCACACTTTCATTTTAGGGTTCAGTTAGGTTAACTGATGGTACACCTAAGATGGCGTGGAGACCATTTTTTTTGTTATGAAAGACTTTTGTTGTTTTTTTTTATGTGATAAACACACAACCAATCATTTATCTTAACATTTTTATAAGCGTCTCTCCCAGAATATTTAAATTAATATTTGTATTTTAATAATTTATTTAATATTTTTTAAACGACTACCTACAATACTACTTCCATACAACCTTACTATGTACATTAGACTGTACCTCAAAAAAAAGTGCGCCGTATACCAGCGAATATGAAGCATATTTTTTTTTTTTTGACCGAACATAGGGGTCGCGCATTGACATATTTCTTCATATCTCTGGTATTTACAGTCGGATTTTAAAGTTTGTTTTTTTACATCAATGAAGAAAAATATCACCCTCATGGTTTTTGGCATATAGAAAGGTTATAAAATGAACTTTCTGAAAATATTTTTTTTCAATTTTTAAAGTGGGGAAAAGTCCTATTTTAATGACTTCTAAAATTTGACCTTGAAGTTAAGAAACTTAAAAAAATAATTTTGTTTTTTTATATTTTTATAAAAAACAACTATTTATTGTCTTTTCGAAAATTCCTCAAACGTGAAAATCGAGCTAGTTTTGTTGAATATATGATTTTTCAAGAGTAAGGCAATTTCACTTTTTCTCCCATTTTGACGAAATTTGAATGTTACGTACAAGCTTGAAAAATAATGTCAACATTTTTTTACTCTAATTAGTGTTTTTATTTTATGAGAAGATTCAATTCTGAAAGTTTGAGCACAATCGGAGGTGGTCAACCCGTAATTTACGTTTTTTTGATGCGTTTAATTTGGATGGCTGAGCTGCTTTGTAAAGGGTGTTCCATTAAGACATGTAGTACTTTAATTTTGAATAAACCGCAAACAGTTCGGAATTTTTCCAAATATTTTATTTCGTTCGAAAGCTCACACAATAGGATTATGTTTCAAAAATTATTTCGCTGATATGTTTACCGCGACTATTCCATATTGTCGACGACATTTTGCAGTATGGCAGTATTTTGCCGAAAAGGCCTGAATCACTGATGTAATATTGCTGTTCAAGTCTGGAATCGTCATTGGATCATTCACATAGATAGACTTTATCCTTCGTATAACCCTACAGAAAAAAGTCTAATGGCGTCAAATCTGGGCGGCTAATTCACATCACCGCGCCGAGAAATCACACGGTTCGGGAATTTACGCCGCAAAAAGTCCAAATTGAGGTGAGTTGTGTGTGGTGTAGCGCCGTCCTGTTGAAACTACATATCGTCCAGACCCTGAACTTCAACCTTTGGCACAAAATAGTCCTCCAACATAGTGTGGTACCGCTCAGAGTAGACATTTCCGATGTTTCCATCCTCATCTTCGAAGAAAAAAAAATGGTCCAATGATGCCTCCGACCCATAAACCACACCAAACAGTGACTTGCGGTGGATGCATTGGCTTCTTCATGATCACTTGTGAATTTCCGAGCCACCGAGGTCGTAATTAGTCTCATCCGAAAAAATGGTTTTTTGCAAAAAAATCATCATCATCAGCCATAGGCGTCCGCAGGAATTTTTCAAAGGGGGGAGGGGGAAGGTATGTATTGGTGCGTTCGTGTATGAAAATGATGATATGAAAATGTAACATATACACATAGGAAATAAAAATATATATAATTTTTTCAGTCCAGGGAACAGGGTTGCCCCTGGGGACGCCCTTGTCTTCAGAAATCATTTGCAGGGCCCAATCAGTGAATGTGCGGCGTTGTACATGGTCACGAGGCAACAGCTGCTGCGTCATTTGGACTTAATATGGATGTAACTTCAAGTCCAAGCGCAAAATTCGATGCATGGGAGGTCGTAGAAATTGCCAATTGATGCGAACGATGGCTAATAGATATTTGGAGGGACTTGACGACACATTTACTTACAGCAGCAATATTCTCAGTACTGCGTGATGCCCGCACTCTGGTTGGCTTCAGAACATCAAGTTCGAACCCAGTTTGATAAAATTTATTCACAATGTTACGCACAGTTATTTCACTAATGTGGTGATTGCAGCCCCATTTTTGGTGAATTTATTGTAGCATTTCCAAATCCAAAATTCGACAATTTTAATGCGTTATTCTTTCCTGTAGTGATCCATTACTAAAATCCTATTCTGTCACAATGACAATGACACAAAATATGGTGAACAAGGGTCGATAATGCAGATTTTAATGATAAAAAAGTACCACAGCTACTATTGAAACCACCTTTAGTTAAAATAGGAACACTTTCGATTTAAAGTTGGAAGAGTGTAAATAATGGTTTGTGTATTAGATAAATTCAGTGTGTTTTTATGTATTTGTGACAATTTTGTGAACATTTTAACATTTTAATCATTTAACACGTTAAATATTCAACAACAATTGTATACATTCAATTTTTGTGAATGCAGCCCATGGTCTATGTTTTCAATAGACCATGTATGAATTTTTATAAAACCAATTTAAAGCAAAGACACAAACCATTTTTCAACTCTGCAGTTTCATTTTAATGCTGACACTCATTAAAACCATCATATGGTAAGACCACAATTTCAATAATTCCTGCAAATATCTTAACCTTGTAAGTCATGTTTTAATTGTTGACGATGAATATAAAGTTCACAGATTAAATTCAATTCCAAAGTCATAAAAAACAAGCATAAAATTACCAAGCTAATTATATGATGAAGCTACCATAGAATAAAGAAGCTATAAACGCTAAAGTATCTTAAGACGAAAAGCAACAACAACAACAATAACAACGAGTGCTTTGGACTAACAGTCAACACCATCATGAAGTGCTTTTGCTCCATTATTGCCATCATTATTTCTCATTTGAGGTTATTTTTTCCACCTCTAGTCATTGGCTCGAGAACTGGTGCGAGGTTGGATGAAATTTTATTGCCACTGATTGCGGATATAATTCTGTGTACATTGTAATGTCCTTATGTTATTTCTTTTTTTGTTTTTGTTGCTAAGGCATTTTTCAATATTATTTTTGGGTAAAAACAAAAAGGACATAGCACGAAATACTCGCAATATTCATTTTTTTGTTGTGTTTTATTTTATTTTAGGAAAAATGTACAACATTTAGAGAGACAAAAATTGAAAAAAAACTATAAACAGGAAACTCAAAGTGTATAACACACACAGACCCATACTCACACACACACATCAAATAGAGACGCAAACATATAAGGCCAGCACACACATGCTCACACCCACATCTGACCCAGGATATGCTAGACTGCAAAGCAATTGAAAATTTATTTTGTGTGGTCATTTTGCACCTCGTAGAGCAACTTCAAAAGTCGCTAGCTCCTTACTTCCTACAGCTTACGTCGCACGTCGCACTTGTATTGGTCAAACGGTAAATGTCCTTGTTTATTATAACTGCTTCAGCTGCTGTTGTTGCTTTTGTTGTTGTTGTTGTTGTGGTCGTCACCGTCTGTAGATATTCGTATCCTGTTAGTAGTGTATTTATTTGAAGTTTATCTCAATGTTGTTTGTGTTATTTTTGTTGTTGCCGTTGTTGTTAGCTTAATGTTGCTACAATTTTTGGGGTTTGCAGAACGCATACAAATGCAATTTAGGTACCGCACAGATAGACAAGCAAACAAGCAAACTAACAGCCGAACATAGTCAGATAGATGTACAGACAGACAAACCGCTAGACAACAAGACGTAGCAATAGCTCGTTGAACGTTTTGTTGAATGAACGAGTCGTTACGAATGTACGACTTGACTCGGACGTTGAAACGTATGGCTCTTCTTCTTCAATAATGTTTTAGTTCCGGTTCCGGTTTTAGCATTCAAGCAAAACGAACGCATAAGAAGCAGAATTTTCTTCGTTACTTTGTGATTTCATACATTTATTTATTTATTTATTTCTCTCTGTTTGGATAACTATTTGTTTTTTTTTTTTTAATTTATTTTTTTTTTTTTGTTTTTGTTTCTCAATTGAAGTCAGCGGAAATGTATGTGTTAGAAACGATTAACTGACGTTCGACATTGATTGGTCAGAACAAGCTGATCGAAAGCAACTCGTTAAACATAAAAGGCTTTTTCTAAATATAAATATTTAAGTATGTCCTTTAAGATGCAGCGTGCCTGGAACTATCTTATATATAGTAGAATCTTATAAAATATTTTCAAGTGGAAAAGGATATCTCCACTATCTCCAGTGCCTTAAAAATGTGATCTTAAATTTATACAATTTTGCTCCACATCTGCATTAAGCTGCAATCTCTAATTTTTGTCAACAATTTTGTTTAAATATTATTATTATTATTTATCCCAGAACATATTTCATTCCTTCCAATTGACAGCAAATTGAAAACATATGCAAGCCTTGACATCTGACAGTACTGTGAATAAAATTGGATATTTGTTAAACAACTGCATGGTGAATACATGCAAAACACATCTAGGACATGCTTGAGTGGTCACAACGAAAGAACGACAAATCCACAGTCAGACCAACAGACGCTGGAGATGGCTCAAATATTGTAATAGCCGGTTAGCTACACATGCATAGATATATATACATACATATACAAGTTATAAGAAGTATACCGTTTTATTGTGTTGACTGCAGCACAAAATATCAACCACAATAATAAGCATAAGGAAAGGACTCTGCCATTTTATTGTTGCAGCAATTTAAGCTCAAGCATGCTTGCCACAATTTCTTTTATTTCATACAAAGTGTCAGAAAATGATGCTGTTAAATTACTGTGGCGTCCTTGGTATGGGGCGTTTATTGACACCCTCAAAGCTAGCTTAATTAACAAGGATGCAAAAACAATAACGTGTCACGCCAATTTATGTGGATTTAAGCTTGATTTTTGCCTTCTTTGGTGAAAAGTGAGAATTTGGCGAATATTTTCCTATTGATTGCTTTGAGTTTAAAACGTTTTCCAAAAGAAAATAAAAAAATATATAACTTGTGATATACTTAGTACTCTCATATGTTTTGGTACATTTTTATTTATTGAGTCCTACAATAGCTAGAATTTGTAGAACAACTCATTCAAAATGGCCACCATTTGCTTGCCAGCATCAGCGAAGTCGTTTCGGCCAGTCATTGATCTCAGCACACGCGGCATGTATAGGAAATTTCTCTACTGCTCGGACAAGAGCGCGTTTTAGAGACTCGATATTTGGGTGTCGGGAAGAGAAAGCCACACTTCTAACACTGATCACAATATGTAACCCAAATGGTTCAGGTCTGGGCTACCCGCTGGCCACTGATCCGTAGAAATGAAGTCCGGTACTTTGTTTTTGAGCCACTCTTGAGTTAATTTAGTCTTATGGGCCGGAGCAGAATCATGTAGAAAGGTCCACGCCTTGTTTTGGAATAATGTCGTGTTATGTCGTTAATAAAGAGGCCTAACAACCAATTACAAAATACGGCATTTATACACATTCGCTGAAGTTTTGACTCTTTTTTTTTAAAAAAAAAGGAGCTTGGTAAACCCATCGCCCCACCAAACCATCACAGAAGCTGGGTGGTTACCTCTCTGAATTTTCGGAACGAATTCTGCTGCATGTCGTGATGACATGTTTATTGAATGATTCATCTATGGAGAACATTTTTTCGTCAGTAACCAGAATTGGTCTGTGGGCATTATCCACGTGCTTGAGAAGCAACGCTTTCGATTTTCGCTTACGTTGTTCCGCTACGTTAACGCTACCGTGAGAACGTGCTCGGTGTATGTTTTGTATGCTCTGAGCCCCAAGTCATATTTAAGAATGCGAGAGATCGAATGTGCCGATATATTCATCTCCTGCGACAAGATTTTCTGCTTTCGCAGAGGTTTTCGCTTGATTCGAGGATTCACCGCTTTGATGTTTCGTGGTGTTCTTACAACACACGGATGGCCATATTTTGGACGGTCGATTATTCCACCAATATCCTTAAACAACTTTACAGTACTATGCACAAAATTACGAGTGACTCCGGGTGCTTGCAAAGTCCCTACACGCAAAGAAAAAAAACGTTTATCGGCAGTTTGCCGCAAACGAACTTCGTTTGTCGTGCTTGAAATCGTTATTTGCAAACGTTTCAACAGTTGTCATAATAACAGTTCCGTTGCGAGAAACGCGTCATATAGTTGCAGGAAATTAATTTCTTTTGTCATAAACGCGAGTGGTTTTTAAATTGCAGCAATTGAAAACTTCGTTTTTCCCAACTGAAAATTTTGCTTAGTTTTCCCTTCGTTGTATAAACATAACGCTTATAGCTTAGAGTAACTTTTTGGACAAATTGTTACCATATAAGGAAATTGTTAGTTTGCTTAATACGCGGACGGAGATAGCAACGGAGGTGCAATCCATAAGAAGACGGACGGACATAAAGAGAAGGATTATTAATATAATGAATAATTATGACCGAAATAGCTTGCGGTATATATATATATAAGATATATTTTTAAGTTGAGACAACTGAATATTCGTTTGCGGCAAATACAGCTCGCAAACGAAGTATAGTTGGTGAATTTTTCAGTTGTGGTAAACGAAAAATTTCTTTGCGTGTAAGATATCGCCCCTTTCCATGCCACATTTTTTTGTAAATTGTTGATCGTTTTTTCTCGTTCACAAGTTATGATGCTATTTAAAAAAAAAAATTCTTTTTACTGAGGGCTCGTTCATCAACTACGTTTTTTTTTTATTATACCCCCTCCCCCCCTCCGTTACTCTCTCTTAGTACATTTCAAGCCCCTCCGTTACTTATCGTAGTACTTTTCAAAACCCCTCCCCCTCCTAAATTGGTAACGTAATTTATGAACGATCCTTCAGATGTGACGAAAAACTCAAAGTAATTTTTTATTTAATTATACGAAAAATTTTTTCGAATAGTTCTTTAGTTTTAATGAACATATTTCTTATGGTATGATTAAGCATTGAAGGGTTCATTTTTGAAGCAACTTAAGCTAACATTCAGCAAAGCCAATGCGACATTATAAGTCCTTTACAACTAAGTAGTATTGTTCACTTTTTTACAAATTGAAAATTTTATTAAAAACACTATGTTTAGGTTTTCCAGTTAAAAAATACATCGTTGTCCGGGGATTCATGTGCTCCATACATTGCCATTTTGACAATTTTGAGTTAATGGTAACATCCCGGGATTTAATGCCAAATTTTTCAAATCTGCAATCCGTTTTAGGCTATTTCTCCCAGAAACTGAGATATTTCGAGTTAATTTTGCTACACTTAACTTTAAACAGAAATTTTTATTGGGAAGGGGAGGAGGGGGGTAAAAGATTTCTGACTTATTTTAACTAAAGCTACTTTAGAGTCTACTAAGTTTATTAATTTCCAAACAGCAAACATAATTAGAAAAGCTGATCAGCAGTTATTAGGGTAGACTGGGTACGGTTGAAACATTAGGGTTTATTGTTAATTGCATCGCAATTAGTTAAGTGAGCGATGGCGGATATAAGTCTACTAATGATCAATATTATTTGGGATCACTGTATTGTATTTTATGCATAAAATCCAATTTTTAAAAAAAAATAATTTGTTTCAACCGTCCCCATGCCAGGGTCGGTTGAAACAGTGCCTGGGGTCAATTGAAACATATGCGAATAATACAAAATATAATAAATGAACATGTTTTATTCATCGTTAAATAATAATTAACGACTCATAATGGCACAGATGAACATCACAATTTTTTTTTTATTAATATTGAAGTCTTTATATCTAACTTTATTTTTAATCAGCCTTCAAAGGCTTATATTAAGTACTACTTGAATTACATAATAATCAGATGTCAGTGACGACTATTTTTTTTTTAATGTTTGTGTAGTAACTTGCTATTATATTCCTCAAAATTCAACAGCAGAATTATAAACTAGATTTCAGCACTTCAGCTAACATTGTTTCAACTGTCCCCAACCACCCTTCTAGGTATAAAACGGTTCACAGTAAGTATGTATGATAATAAATTTGAATAAAAACTAATCATGTAACCATTTTCTATGAACTTCAATTAAACCGATACAAAACTCTCAATATTCTTACTTTAATAAAACCATAATAAGTGCAAAAATGAACGATCTAAAAATGCTTACTTTACCATCGAAAAACACAATGGGGCCTCTTTCTATACACAAGCATAACGAGGGAAGAGCGACGCAACACGAAAATTCGCGTATCGACTTGTCGCCCGCTTCGTTCTACCACTCAACTCATCACACATGATATAGAAATATTAGCTTTGTTTCAACCGTCCCCCGTTTCAACCGTACCCAGTCAACCCAATTTTTTTGAAAATAATTGAATGTCGATAGTAAAAAACAAAATATATAAAATGAAAAAATTGTTGACTTACAATTTCTATGACTTTTTATACGAAAAAGTGACAAAAATTATTAGTTATCTACATATAATATTACTCATTTATAAATGTATGAGTATATATTTCTAGTTAACGACATTTTGTTAACATCTTGTTAACGAAATGAATGATGCCATATTTTGTTATGATTTTTATTATTATTATTTTACATATATTTTGTAAATATTTTTGCTTATTTTTTTTTACCTATTATTTTTTGATAATTTTGTAAAATATATTGAAACGAATATGAGCTTTTGGGCCAAGTATGTTAACAATAATAAAACATGAAGACAATAAGCAACAACCAACAATAACAATGTCGCTATATAGAGCAAATCTATAGAGCAAACAATGTCGCTATATACAGCAGACTAGACAGACTGCTTCGTTGGCCAGTTACAATTCAATATTTAATTTTTGTGCTTTTAAAAAAAAAAACAATTTATTTACTCTACTTTTATAACTTTACAACTTAAAACTCTCTTGACTTAAGATCAAATAAAACTGAGTTATTTGAAGATCGAATCAAAACTTACAACTGAACTGATCAATTACTAATCATGGCTTTTTATAATGTGACACTTGTTCTTCTTACATTATTCTTATTCTTCTTAGTTATTTATAAATCATACGATGATTGGAACTTTTCCATAGTTTACAAGAACATTTGTTTAATAAAGTATAACTGCAATTTAAGATTTGATGTTTATTTGAAGTTTTGTATTACTTAAGGTGATATCGTAACTGGCCGCTACACCAACCCATCAATAGTCTTGCATGGCTTTTCACTGTGATCCACTTAAGCTACTAAGGTTTAACTTATACTGCCAATTATGCCGAGAAAGTTACCCGCAAGTTTATTTTTGACAAAGAGAACGCTTTTTACATTAGTAACTGAGTTCTTATCTACTTTTGATGCACCCTGTCTCAAGGTTAACCTTTATCGTATCATACTTTTAGGCATTGCCTTAACTGATATGTATCTATCGAAGGTCGATCACAGCGTTTTACTGCTATCAGAGCATATTGAGGTTACTTTGTTGTTATTCTTCTTTTTTCCACACTTCCATTTTAAAGGTACAGCTAGTTTAGCTGATGGTACACCTAGATGTTCCGGGTAACTTTCTCGGCATAATTGGCAGTATAAGTAGGAGCCAAGTAGCTTGAGTGGATCACAGTGATAATTCATGCAAGACTACTGATGAGTTGGTGTAGCGGCCAACGAAATAATCTGCCTAGTCTGCTGTATGATTTGCTATACAGAGCCGTTGTTGTTATTGGTTAGTGCCATCATTGTCTTCATGTTGTCTAGTTGTCAACATACTTGGCCTAAAGCTCAAATTTGTTTCAATACAATTAATGAAAAAGGTCACATTAAATTTAATTCAAAAGTTTGCTAAATTGTTTTGCGAATACTTTTTTTTTTGCCTTTTGTAAATGAAAATTTTTTTATTTATAATTTTTATAAATGCAAATTTTGTAGCTTGTGCAAATGAATAAATTGTGTGGAATCTGTGTGAAATTAAAGCTAATTTGATCCACGCGTATGGGTGCACACCAAAATAAGTTTGAAAGTGCGTTTAGAGCAAAGTGGATTTTTTTTTACCATTAGAAAAATCTCCTTTCGTACTTGGAATCAAGGATTGGGAAATATGTTTTTGGGATTTCAATTTTTACACCAATTCGTGGAAAAAATCCTATCGTACAGTTTTTGAAAACAATGGCTTCAAACTTCGATTTACTAAAAATGTGTTTTTTGCACAAAGAGCACATGAATCCCCGGGCGACGACATGATAATATTTTTTTTTTTTATATATAGTGAAATATTAAGTCACTTATATTACGAGTGAAATTCAAGTCTTATGTAGTCTCCTTACCATTTCTAGCTAATTTTTAGGTAACAGCAGAAAATTACAAATTTCAATTCTTGGCGCGTTTCTACAGTTGTTTGCATTTTCACCTAAAATATTATTGCAAACATTAAATTTCGTAGGTTTTAGCCAACAAATTGCGCAACATACTGCAAAACATTTCACAAAATGTTTTTGCTGCATAGTTTAAGCGACATTTAAAAATAAAACCAAAAAACAAACTCGGCTTATGATACACCACACACTCATATACACACCCATACACGCACTCATGCCATACCACATGATATATGAACTTCCCCCAACTTGTTTGTGTTGAAGTCAAGTAAAATAACCGAATTCCTAACGCATATGTTGTTTGTTTGTTGGTTTTGTTGTTGTTTAGTTTTTTTTTTTTTTTTGGTTTTTTTTTTTTTGTTTCGTCAACACCGGAAGTGCCAACATATTGTGAAATTTACATGTGTACAAGCTAGCTTAACTAACACTAGGCAACCAACAAATCCTGAGTAAACAGAAAACCACTTAAATTTAATAAATTTAAACAGTCAAACGCTTTGCACACTCCAGACTTTTCGGAGGACTCACGACGGTGATTTTGTTGTTGTTGTTTTTGTCGTTTTTAGTTCAAAAAGTGTGTCATAATTTATTGGTGTGGGCTGCAAGCGTAAAACTACTCAACACATATGAATATATAAATGTGTATGAGTGTGTGTATGTATGTGTGTGTGTTATTATCGTTTGAGGAGTTCACTCAGTGTGCTTGTTGCTAGCTGCAGAATTTGTGTCAAAAAACTAGCTAGTAGTCAACGAAAAATCATTTTCAACGTGTTGTGCCTGCCTATCTTGTCTTCGGTGACAAATTTTACTGTCCCCTAAAAACATTCCCAGTGCATTCCGCTTGACCAGCAATCGCATGAATGGCATGACAAAAATTCCCATCCAACAACATGTTTGATGCGTAGCAGCAGCAGCAAACTGTGACACTGTGTGCGTACGTGTGTGTCTGAGTGACATAAACAATTCGAAGTTCCACGCAATAAATCTCGATAATGAATTTTAGGCACGCCAGAGGCACACATTTTTTTTTTTTTTTTCATTAATTCCTGTGAATTCGTTAAAATAGCTGAGAAATTTTTAAACGTGCTGCGCTGAATTTTAGAGGAGAATGAAAAAGCACAAAGCAAAATAGAACTTATTAAAGCCATAAGTAACAATTATACAAGTTATACACAAGTTCAATGAGTACAATGACGTTTGAGAGTTTTTTAAGTAAAATGAGTACAATGAGTGGAATGAGAGCAATGAATGCAACGATTGCAATGAGTAAAATGAGTTCATTAGTAAAGGGTTTTTTTTTTAAATGCAATAAAATTAACAAAATTAATTTTTTTCTATGTATTATGGATTTATTAGTAATAGCAAACATTCCCACTAATTATTGAACACAAGGTCATTCAAGTGGCTGGCTCGGCTGGCTTCAAAGTAGCGCATTCTGTCACTCCAATTTTCCAAGACTGTGTTGATGGTTTCGGGCTGTAGATTGGGCTCACAGATTGCTTGGATGATATTGGCCTTAAGCTCTTGGATCGTTTCCGGATTGTTAGCATAGCATCCTTCATGGTTCCCCCCAAAAAAAAAGTCAATCCAAAGTCAGTCCAAAGGGGTCAAATTGTAGCTTCGAGGTGGCCAATTGACATCGCCAAGACAGCGGATAACACGATTTGGGAATTTGGTGCGCAAAAGATCGATTGTGGAATGGGCTGTGTGGCATGGCGCGTCATCCTGCATGAAGCAGAGGTCGTTCAAGTTCATGTTTCCAATATCAGTTGAAAAACAAGTCAGTTAACATGGCTCTGTAACGCCCATCACTGACCGAAACCTTGTTCCCAGCCATATTTCCGAAGAAAAATTGTCCAATGATGCCACCACTCCACAATCCGCACCAAACTGTCACTCTCTATGGATGCATCGACACTACAAAATCGAGAACAACATGCAGGTTTCCCGAGCCCCAGATACAGCAGGGGTACAGCCAAGACTTCTTTTCATGGGTAAGGTATGATGAGTATGATGGGTATGTTGGGTAAGGTATGATGGATCCGGTGTTATGGAAATGGTATGGTATAGTATGGTATAATAGATATGATATGATGTATATAATATGGAAAATTAAGAAGACACTTCTACTCAAAAGGGCGCATGGTGGGTACTGATCAAGGTTGCCAGTTTAAATTCGGAAAAATTCCCACGGTAATTACCTTTTTCCCAAAGTACCATAAATTAAATACCACCAAAATTACCACGGCAAAAGTAAACAAAAAAATTCCCACCACAATTAAAAAATACCACAAAAAATCCCACGATCATTAAAAATTACCACAAAAATACCACGCTTTTTAAAAATACCACAAAAAATCCCATATGCACTAAAAATTTAAGGGATTTTACACACGTAACTTACGGTATAAAATCGTGGTGTTAACAGAGCGTTTAATGCGTATAATGGCAAAGATTTCATATGAAGTTTTCGCTTAATAAATGTGAAAAGAAATTATTTTAAGAAACAAATTCCCAAATCATACGGCAATTAAAAAATACCACACTGAATTCCCACGCTAATTAAAAAATACCACGCTGAATTAAAAAATACCATGGGAATTCCCACCAAAAAAAATTCCCAAGGGCAATTCAAAATTACCACGAATGGGATTTTTCCCACATATCTTCAAAGGCTCAACTAGTACAGGATTGTTACGCACTAAACCTGAACATTCGCATTTAAACTATATCCCTTTATAAGCCCCGTAGAGTAGTCGTCAAATATCAGTTCGTGGGTCATGGGAACAATACAGCTGAAATCTGGTGGGCTAATTTTCATCATCTGTCGGGGAAGTGGTCATAAGATACCTAACATTCCTTCCTCATCTATTTTGCGATCGCTGAATCCTTCGGCACTCTTCGATAATGACTCCTTTCAGGTCGATGACCACTAACGAATTGGCTTAATTTCTCAAGATATAGGTGATCAGGTGTTGTCGGGTCACCGTTTCGCTGAGGTGGGCCGAAACTTTTCTGTCCACGTGTTCTAATGTGTTTCCAGTGCAGTGGCAAGCATCTATTTGTGCTGGTATTCTTTGAGGCAATTATGACTGCTCAAAATCTGCATTATGTAGAGGTACATAGATACATTACCTCTATCACACTAATCAGATGTGTTAGGGACAAGCTGTTGCGTCCACCGATCTTCCACTGATCTATCCCTGATCTGTTCTCTCACTTAAACATACTTATGTCCCTAAAATAAATAAAAATAAATAACTGGTCATTTCAGCCCTTGAAAGGACTTTGACCTAGCTTCTTATGATCAATTGTGTTGTGCGTGTTATTAAGTTTGTACACAATTGACCGAGAACCGGACCTACAGGTTTAACGCCAACTCCAAACGGCGATGAACGGAATGTTCTTGTTCTCAAGAAGCTTTACATGGCATATTGGTTACTCTCTGAGGTTTGCCATTGTCTGCAGAGAGGTGGCGGCCGTACAGAAAAATAATTTTAATTCAAATAATTTTCTGTCGCTGTTGGGGTTCGAACTTGGGTCTCCAGCTTCGTTGACATAGAAGCCACGCACTTTAACCAACTACTTATGTCCCTAGCGAGCTTTTTATGAGCGGTTTTGCTGGCTGTTGGGCTAGCTTTACTAACTATAAATACTGTTTTATCCTCGAGAAGGTCAATGGGTTATCTAGCTGGCTAGGACTAGTACAACATCTTCGGAAAATGTTCTAAAAGTGCAACAGACCCTGAGTGTACTATTACGGCGGGAAAACTTCGTCATCATCATAGATCACAATCGATTGAACAATGTTGAGGAGCGATATCCTGCGAGCTTGTTTGGAGTTCCTTGTGTACCACATTATTAACTCCGCCTGTTTTCACGAGCAGCCTGTCCAAAGCCAGGATAAAGGAGGATGGTTGCAGATATAAGGGGGTTTTCTAATCCTTTTGACCTTTATATCTGTGTAAAAAGAAAAAGGCCCACCTTGAGCCTGTGTGTCACGGCTTAATCTTGGAGTAGGTTGGACTATATGCACATAGCATTAGTGGCGTTTATACCTATGAATGCAGTAGCAAAAGCAACAAATAATTTGTTAGCACGGGAATAGTCATCCACATAGAGTAGCCGTTGATATATCATCGACCTCAGTTGGAGCGTAAAATGAGTGTTTAACACTAGAAAATGCCTGTATCTTCGGATATAGGTGAACTTGTTGAGACGTTACCCTAGTTTTCACATTAAATTGTGCTAACGACGGTACGTTCGAAATTACGCAAATTAGTTACTTGTTAATGAAATGCGTTACGGGAGAGGAGTAGTATAATAAGAGTACGTTGTACTGGTTATACTAAAGAGGTAAATTTATTTTGCCTAGTCAAGTACAATTTAGTGACAGGACGTCACAGTCAAATATAAGTATTAGGGGAATACTTAATTTACCAGCTGATAAGTTGGTGATGTTGATATGGTTATTCATTGTGGAACCTTTTGCCAGGGTGACTATTGTGGGCTGGCCCTTCGGGGAGTTTCGTGCTGGCTGTGGTAGTTGAATGTCGCGAACAAGACCTATGGTGGTCGTACGTGGAGTTGCGTTTGTTTACAACCGGGTGGCAATTCCTCAAATTGTCAGAGATTTTAGATGGGTCTCGTTTTTAACCGATAATTGTGGATGGTGATAACACTAACCGTCCATGATTGGTATTGTTGCGTTTCAATACTGGTAACTATCCATACAGTATATTTATTAATTTAAATATACAACTTAAGTGTGATGTGTATCCGGTATTGAAACTACTATAATGGGGCGTTGGTCGCGTCTGGAGTCATGGAGGTAAGACACAGGAAATTCATTTTCTGGGTATCATTTCCATGAACCACGACTCCTCGTGTCAAGGGGCACCGTGGAATTAAGCCCATACGGCAGGTGTCTACGTAAACCACTGAAGGATCTCTGTACCACATTATTCTCAACTGCGACATACATACTTCGGCGGCTTTTCTGTGCGCATACTTAAGGTGTTGTTTAAATGATAATCGGGAGTCTATCATCACACCGTGATAATTGATAAACGACTTGGTTTATATCACAGTTGCTGGTGATTTTCTATTTTTCCAGCTACTTATCAGCTCTGTCGCATTCTAATGTTCAGCCAGACTTTGTCCTACTGACCTCAAATGTTATGGATAGTGGCAATAGTTGCAGTCCTGAAAGCCTCGATTTCTTTCAGGTGTTTTGATGTTACTACAACCACTAGATCGTCGGTAAAGATGACGATATTGACGCCTTCTTGGAACAGCAAGTCTGAGGACAATATCGTACATGATGTTTCACATCAGAAAGCCAAGAAGCGATCTCTGGGGAACTCCACGTCATCGTTCCTTCTTTTGTGTAGTTATGAAGTACTCTTTCCTCCAAAAAGTTTGCAATAATCTTCGTGATAATGTTCGTAGTATTGTGACACTACAAAATCCTTGAGTGCCTTCATAATTTGGCTCCAACTAGCCGAGTTGAATATATTGCTTAAATCTAGAGTTGCCACGAATGAGTAATTTACTCCCCTTTTTCAGCTTAGAAACTTTCGGAACCCAAACTATTGGATGGAAAGTCCTCCATCCGAATAAATCGATTGTTCTATGGGGTTTAACACTACTCGCTTGAAGATCTTGCCTATTGTGTCGAGCAAACATATTGGTCTATAGAATGTCGGATGGATGTGTAATAATGGATATGGTATCATGGATATAGTCTTATAATATAAGTAATTATTGAAGTACAGTTATATAACAGCATATGTCGTTACATACATGGGTTGTACAGTCATAGAGAAAGACATCTTGTAAAAATTTGAATCTTATGTGTAGATTTTTTAATCCTTATTGTTCTTAAAACGTAGAAAATTCTTGAAAATTCATCAAACACTCCTGGTTAGTCATGAAAACTAAATGTAGCAACTACTGCCCTCCAATGGAGTGAAACAAAATAACTCTCGAAATATTAAAAATAATTATACCTCTCTAATGTGCAACACTGGCGACATAATATTGGTCACCTTTGCTAATGTTTTCCGCAGCTAGGCTAACGAATGCAATCATGCACACACATACTTAGAAATAACATAAAATGGTTGCCTAACAGCATTTGCCACACATTTAAATGCTTAACAAATGTGTAGCAATAAAAATAAAAACCAACACAAACAAATGGCAAACCATACAAAACCATAGAAAAACAAGCTGTCCAAGTTTAAAATACCGGATGAAAGGACATTTTCGCAAGAATTGCATTAAGAGAAAAACTGCAAAAGCTATAAAAAAAATTTAATGCACCGCGTTGAATGACGTTTAACAGCTACATCAAGCGAATAACTGCAAGTGACGCAAACAAATGTTTTTGCAACAACTTGAAATTTGGTGGAACCACTTCACTTCGGTGGAACTCAACATCAACATCAACAGCAACTTCAACTTTTGTTGCTACAGTTTTAATGAGCAACATTTTTCTTTTTTAGCACTTCTTTGTCATGTAACCTTACGTTATATGGTGTGATTACGTTGTAAGGCGTTGTTACGTTGTAGCGTTATTACGTTAGTTTTGCGCCTGCCATAACGTACATCGTTTGTGCTCGCTGCCAAGAGCTGTTTTAAGTAGCTATTCGGTGTTGGTGTCACTGAGTGGATGTTAGAGTGTATGTGTTTGATTCAATTTATGTGTGCGTGTGCGCTTGTTTACTACGAACAAGTAGTTTGTCTTTGGCAATTAGAGTTGAAATTTCTTTTGCTCAAGTCCTGCTGCACTCGTCCTGTTTGTGGCAAAATGTCGCATATTGTGTGGGTATTAAAATATTTTCTTCTTGTTGGGTTGTTTATATTTTCATTTTCAAATTTCTTTTTTTTTAATTCGTTTTAACAAGCTTAAGCACGCAATTTTCTACAGCGACAAAGAGAAATTCTCTTTAAAATTAATTGAATGCTTTTGCAACGGAAAGTAAATCAATCAAAAAAAAAAAAAAAAAAACTTTCTCAGGGCTAAAGTCTAACTTAAAAATCCTCATATCTTTTATTTGCCTAAAAATTTAAAACTTTAAGAGGGGGATAATTTAAAATATGAGAAATATATTTCAGGGCGTATTTTTATGTACTCATTTTGCTCCGTGTAGTAATTTTATTTATTTTTGTTTATTTGACAAATTTATTTACTTATTTGGCGGCCGTGGTGCAGTGGGTAGAGTACGTGACCCATACGCCAGAGAACCCGGGTTCAATTTCATCTGACACAGAACGTTTTTTCAATTGAATTAATTTTTCTGTACGGCCGTCACCTCTCTGCAGACAATGGCAAACCTCAGAGAGTAAATAATGCCATGTAAAGCTTCTTGAGAACATATACATTCGGAGTCGGCATAAAACTAGTAGGCCCAGTTCTCGACCAATTGTGCTCAAACATTTAATAACACGCACAACACAATTTGATCATAATAAGTTCGCTTAAAGTCCTTTCAAGGGCTGAAATTTCCAGTTTATTTTTTATTTATTTTTTTTTTTATTTACTTATTTCACCTCATTTATTTATTTGTTATCGGACGTATTTTTCTCATTTTGCTCATTTATCTTATTTGATTTATTTTCCTAATTGCATAAATTTTTCGCATTTTATTTATTTTACTCAGTGTACTCATTGAACTAATATTACTCACTGTACTCATCACATTCATTTTAGCCATTGTTCATTTGTATTAAAGGGCTGCACAAATTACCCATTTTACATTAGTCAAGACTTGCATTCAATTCTTTACTATTCCCTTTTAAACTTACCCTCTCTCACGTTGACGTCCGCGTCTTTCATCAACAAACTCACAGACTTGATTTCAAGTCTTGACCTTTGTAAAAGAGGTCAATGCATTTGAATTGCCTTGCAAAATATTTGTGTGGTGAGCAATTACTTTCGCTCTTTCACTCTCATTTGCGGATAGCGTCGACGTGAGCACAAATCCTTGGAGGTGCGCGTAAACAATAAACTAGTTGAAGTCAAAACAAATGAGTTATTGTCTCTCACTCATCAATTATGTAAATAAAAATAACTTGCAAGAGCAGTACAAGTAAGCAAGTACTTAAAGTACTTGAGTACTTTAGAAGATAAATTTTCATTGCATGTATGGTTTTATGGGTGGGCCGGAGAAGGATAAAATGTATGACCGACCCCCATTACTTTTGCAAGAGGAACGTTTTTTTCCCTTTGGGGCTCTGTTCAAGTGCAAGTGTAGGGTATAAATATACAAAAATCATAAAATTTGTATGGGAGCTCCCTAATGAGGGGTCGGAGTGGATAGATTCCAAGGGGAAAAATGTTTCTATTGCTAAAATAATGGGGGTCGGTCGTACATATTTACTCTCTGCGACCCTCCTTAAAGCTGATAATACTGATGATTGTAACTGATAAATCAAAGTGATACAGTAGACACTTTGTTCCACGGGTGGTTCTAGTTTCTGAAATGTTCTAATTTCTGGACTTTTTTTCACAGAAAATGGTTATATAAGAAATAAATCAAGATAAATGATAATTCTCAAGATAATAGAAGCAAGCAGCAGTTTAACTGTTTTTTAACGCTGAGAGAAATTAAGAGAAAGCAACAACCACAACAACAAAAACAAAAACAATAATGCTACTCAGCTCTTTTTAAATGCTTGCGTCACTCCCGCATTCTACTCTTGCTTTGGTAAGCTACAGCAGCGATGTTCAACAGAGCTTTGTCGCTTTGCAGTTTCTCATTGTCCCATTGGTAAAAAAAGCGTTTTACATTTGCTCATTTTTACCTATTTTAATGACAACATATTCGAATAAAAATTATATTGTGCAAATCTACTCGAAAATACCTATCCATCGATATAAGTATTATGTGAATATGTTGAAGGTAACACAGAAAAAAAGGGAACACAAACTTAATATATAGATATCAATGAGCAAAGATAACTTATGAATTTAATAAATAAAGAAACGTCCGGAAATTAGAACCAGGTTCCAATTTCAGAGCGTTCAATATTGAAATGCCAGGTTCAAATTTTTGGACAGTTCGAATTTGTGAGAGTTCTAATTTGTGAGATTGTACTGTAATGCCTTTTGATTTCAGCATACGCAAGTATTGGGAGTACAAGGAAGAACTATATAGTTATTTTTTCATTTGCCGTGCTAGCGGCGAATAATCGAAGAGATCAAGTTGCGTATGCGTTTGATCCGAGAGAGAGTGTTAAAAAATTTCTTGTTCTCTAAGCAATAAGTAACGCACTTACGTTATCTCTTTGCTAAATTACAAGTCATGTGCTTATCTTAAAGTAGTTGGTGTAATCAAGAAAGCAAATGCCTTTTAATATGTATACAATATTGCTCCCACTTTTGTGTGAGTGTAACACTCAGTTTTAACATCATTTTTTGTTTGAAAATTGAAAGCCAAAAACTCACTTACATGCATCTATTTTGTTCCTAACCAAAATTTAATCAATTAGTTTGATGATGTTTAGCCCACTTTTGTTAAATTAAACCAATTTCTCAATTTCTCAAAAATCTTTCAATGTATATAACGTTCTTAAGTTGTAATTCCGGTATATTTCGGATCCCAATCCTTGAGTTCTATATCGATTTATTCGATTTGCAGCCAATTTTTATGAATAGGTGTCTACCATGCATATTTGGTAATATTTTTCCTTATTACTTCTTCAAGTAAAAACATAATTTTATATTTTTAAATATTATTTATATTATAAATTTAGTACTTAGTCCATTTGCCTATATTTCAAATTTTAGTTGGTAAGCTTGTTATAACGTTTTAAAGAAACATTTCCAGTTTATCTTTTGCGCCCAAGTTCTTAATTTAAAGGCAATAATTACTCACTTTAGTGAGCAATAAGTAGGTGTGTTGCTCCCATGTTTTTGATACTTGACAACCTATATCCTTCATCAAATAGAGAGCCCTACTTAATGGGGCATATACAATGTATATTATACATAGGTTACAAATTTAAAAAAAAAAAATTAAAAATTCTTGTTTAAGTGGCTATCGTCTGAGCTAGGATAATTTTTTTTCTGCCGCAAAAAAAAAACAAAATGGCTATCATTTGAAAAAAAATCGATTTTTAAGGATACAAAATCTGCTGCCATTTTGTTTTCTTTTTATCCTCGTTTTATCCCATTTAGAAAAAAATTATCCTAGTTCAAGCGATAGCCACTTAAACATGGATAAATTTTAACGTAGAATACGTTATACGGGGGTGTTAATCTGGAGCACAAAATTTTGAGAAAATGTTTGTCACTTTCATTATAAGTTTTTAATACTTTATGCATGCATTGAAGAAAATTCAAGTATGGTCGTAACATATTTAATATGTTTTCTTTTGATTTGTATTTAAATAATCATATTGCTACATATAATTTTTTTGATTCTATAAGTAAATCAAAATTTAACTCCTTCAAATTTTGCATTAATTTTCATATGCTTTGTATTTTATGTATTATAACATCATGTGTAAGAGCAGTACGATTATCTGTGTGTTCATCACAGAACCAGTGTGAGAAAGAGAAGAAGTATAATGACCAAGTAGCGAACGACAACCATGATAAATACAACCATGATTTTTGTTTGTCTTTTCTTTTAATATCAAAGACATTAAAAGAAAAGATGCGCCCTTTGCAGCATTTTTTTATGCGGCGGCCATTGTAAATCCATAGGAATTCTTAATTTTTGTAAAGATTTTCTATAGTTCAGACACAAACCTTACAATCATAAGCAGAAAATGAAAAAATGTTTATGAATAAAGCCTAGTATGCTGTAGAAACGAAAATTTCTTGGCATATAATTCTACACTCGAAATATTAGTGTAGAGTCAAAAATGTTTGTGTGGAGAAAAAACAGTACGACCTAGCTCAATACAACTAATAGAAATTCGGCCAGTTGACGTAGTTAATGTTGAAGAAACGCAATTAAACTTCTAAACATAAAGCTTTATGGCTCTGAATCCTAGATGTTGTGGTTTTATGTATTAAGATATGCACTTTGTTTCCTTAAATATTGTTTTAAGACATTTTTCGTACATCAAAAATGTATTTTACAAGAAAAGAAGAACTGAAAGAAAAAATACAAAAGTTTATGGAAGTTTACGCAAATGGAAGTTGCGATAATTGTGCATTTTTTTTCTTAAGTTGCGTTTACTGAGTCAACAATATAAATTTTTGAGTATTGCGATAATCGAGTGTTGCGTAAAGCGAGGTCGTACTGTTTTCTTATTGAAATGTCAAAATTCTGGTGCCAATTAAATGCCCGGACATATAATCGACAGCGAAATTTTGACATTTCAACTCTCCACATGGTTGTTGTACTTGCTAGCATTGAAGAAATTTTTCACCTCTACAGCGTACTAAGAAGCGAAAAAAAAATTCCGCTGCCTTTTCGCTGTCAAAAACTCAATGCATTCCTTATGGAAAGTTTCTTTCCGCTTCTACAGCATACTGGGCTTAAAAATGTTAGCAAGGTTGCATAGAAGCTGCGTAAAGCCTTAAACAGTGCGTAACTAAACAAGCGTTTAAAGGTTGTTTAAGGAAATCTATTGAATAAGGCTGTTAATGACTAACGTATTCTACGTCTGACCTATGCGCCCGTGTTATCTAACACAGGCTTGAGCTTTTGTTGCACACCGTCAATTTTTGGCATTTTTTTAAAAAAATCAAATAACGTCAAAAGCCGTTTAAAAAATTCTTACAAAATATTTTTTGTATTCTTTAAATGTTAAGAAATATATTTCCAAAATTTGAAAGCAATATGTTTTTTCTTTCTATGAAAAAAAATTCCCGAAAAAATTTTTTTTTAAATTTGTAATCTATGCCCCCTTATACACCCGATTTAGGTTCACTACCGTCAATCTTTCTATACTTACATCAGAGCTGTTAGATATTTCACTTCAATAAATAAAAAAATCTTATGATAGATGAGCTTTTTTAAATTTAACTTTTCGCTTATTTTACAGCAAACAAATAAATAAAAAACTCTCAAAAATCTATATAAACGCTGTATGCACTGCATTTGTTGCAGCAAGCAGTCTGCGTCTGCTTCTAATGCTGTGCGGCTTTCGCTGAGAATCAAAAAGTGTTAAAGTGTTTTTTGGCAGTAAGTTGAAGATGAAGAAAAATTATGTTAACCATATAAAAAATGGCCTTAATACGAGACCATAAAATATTCAAATCGAAAAATTTTGCAGAGCGTGCATTAGTCATGCAGGAAATGCGACGATGATGACAGACTGCAGTGAGCGTCATAATTTGTGAGCGTGCTTTTTGGGGTGCATTTATTATGCGCAGATTTAGTTCTGACTGAAATAAAAAAATAAAAAAAAAATCAAACTAAAAAAAGTTAAAGGCGTGTGAGTGAAATTTATGTTAATTATGTTTTTTAATATTTTTTAAATTGCTTAAATTGATACTTTGTTTGCTTCTGTTAATGAATGACTTCCGCTGCAGAATTTCAGTCTCAAAAGAAAGAAAAAAAAATATCATGAACTCATTTCTTAGCAAACATTTATAAATCGATAAAATCAATTAAACACTCAGCAGCACGTTTTAGCTCAATGCTGCCACTCGTAGTATCCTTTTTTCTTTCTTTAGTGCTTCTCTTTTTTCTGTCTCAACTGGCCATTAAACTAACGCCGACAACCAAACGACTGACTGACCTTCATTGAAAATTCAATTTACGCGATTTTCAATCAAAAGCTATATTTTTAGCAGCAGGGAAAGGAGAGGAGAATAAAAGGCGCAACAGCAGCACCACCTGCTGAGCACTCAGCAACTGCCACTCAAGTTAATCACCTGCTCAGCTAAAGAGTGAGTGAGTGACTAAGCAAGTGGCTTATCACCTGCTGTGCACAGTCAAAGGATGTGCTGGACTTAGAAGAGCTTAGGTAGTAGCTGCTCGTCCTTAGATTTATTTATAATTTTTGCTCAACACCTTTAACGAGCTTAGAAAAAAAGCTTATATTTAGCAATTGTTCCCCTCCTTGTATCTGCTTTTCATTCCTACTGGGTCAATTGGCTTTGCTTTGTGCTGTTGCCTCTTGCTATTGTTATTGTTATTGTTCTTGTTCAATAAGTAACAGCGCCAAAGAACGCCATCTTTTCTCTTGTATTTTGTTTCAACTGGTTTGCGTTTTATTATTCACTTCAGGGCTTAAATAAACACTGACTGGGCTAACAAGAAAAACAATCTAATTTCAACGAACACATCCGCAGTAAGGTTAAAAAGTTTTAATTGTTGCTGCTTTTTTTCCGAAAGAAAAAAAATCTGCTTCGCGTCTCGCTAACTGCAGCGCAACATTTTGATGCAGGCTTAAATGTGTGAGCTTGCAGCAGCTCTCTGTGCGTTCGCGATTCTTTGTGAGTATATGTGTGCCTGTGTGTGACTGTGTGTGTGTGTATGTTTTGGATTTTTCGCTTATTAAAATTCAACGGCTTAACAATTGTGTGGTCCTTGCTCTGCGGTGTTTTTATTTTGCTTCCGCTTCACTTCGGCTGCTCTAAAAATCTTTTTAGTTGTAAGTATTTTTTTTAACAAAACAAAAAAATCCTTTTTTTGCTTTGTTCCTTCTTCTTCTTCTTCTTTTCACTACTCTCCTCTCTAACCATCTAATGAAGTTGAGCAACGACTCGACACGACGATTGTTTAACAAACGTGCTTCGGACTGCGTGACGCGGCTTTGTGCCACATCTCGTCTGTTGTTTGTAAGCTTTACGCTTAGTTGTTGGCATTAAAATTTGTTGCTACGTGTGTCGTTTGTTGTTGCTACTCTTCTCTTCTCTGCTCTACTCTGCTCTGCTGTACTCTTCGCGTGTTTTGTTCTTGGTCCAAGCAGCTTATTTGCCGCTCATGTTGACACAAATACTTTGCTTGTTTGTCGCTTGTGTCCGCAGCAAATATCAACAAACTGGCTGAAATTGACTTTCAATGCGATAAATTAAAATCTAAGCACTTCCGGCTTGCTTCAAATGGCGCCTATTGCCCACGTTTAAACGTAATGAAATGAGTGTTTTTATTTAAAACTTTTTTGAAATAAAACAAACGTTTAATTCTTGTGTCAAACTATTTGGAGACATGCTCTTAATAAGAAAAATTAAAAAAAAAAAATTATGTGTGTGGCCGCCACGCACGGTAGAAGTGAAACTTTAACCAAAACAATCACACCAAGACAATCACACCAGACCCATCATACCATACCATACCACACGTACCAAAAATTACCATAACATACCATACTATCATCCTATGCCGTCATACTGTATCATAAAACTATGTAATATATAGAATTTTATATCAAAAACATAAAGATATAAGGAAAATAAATGCTATACAAATATATACTTTGTGTACTCTGTACACACACTGTATTTTAAACAGACAGCACTGCAATCTGACATGCGGTTATACAAAGGCAGTGCATGATCAGCAAATTCTGTACAAACCCTTTTGAGAACCAGCCGAAAAGAGCTTTATAGTTTGAAGTTTTTAATTTAAAAAAATAAATTCTTTAAAAAATTTTGGAACTTATATGATTTTTTTTTTTATTACTTTTTTTATATTTTTTAATAAAAAATTTTTTATTTCTTTCAAAATATAAACAAATAAACTGACATTTTGAAACTAGTTAAAGTAGTATGAACGATCATGTAAAAAAATAACTTTTTCGAAGTTTTAATGAAGTCGGTTTGAACATGCTAGAAACGATCATGTTAAAAAAAAGCTTTTTTCGAATAACACGTTAAATGAAGTCGGTTTGAACATGCTATAATACTCGTTTTGAGTTCAGGTTTGATTTGAAATTACTGCACAAAAGTTTGAAATATACTTTAAAATTTTGTACAGCACAACTCTGTTACTTAGCAGCAGTCAGTGGTTGTATTTTCGCTTATGGTTTATGTCTTTGATATGAATATCAAAGACAAGCTCCATATCAAAAACATCAACTTTAAATGAGAAGACAAAAAAAAATCATAGGTTTTATTTACGCAGCCTTCATACCTAAATCACAATAAAACAATTGAACTAGGTATTTACTAACAATTCAAAACTACGAAAATAATTATGGTTCGTAATCGCTTAGAATTCGAACAGCTGTTTTTTAGATCTAGCTGAACGTTGCTGTTGCAATATGCTTTGCTCGACATCTTTGTTTTTGAAAGAAAAACAAGGCCTGAAAGCTTTGTATTATTTTAAGTGCGGACACAAACCGTATAACAAATTTAGTACAGAATTAGTACAGCAGTTAAAGAGCTACTGTGTCCATACTATATTATAATTATATAATTCTGCGTAACACTATGTGAAAAACACGGCGAAGTGTTTCATCGGCGAATTGATTCATTGGTTTTATTCCCCATCATTTCTAAAGAAGTTTCATCTAAAAAAAAAAAAAAGCAAAAAATACTCTCTGGAAGCCAAACTCTTTTTAAGCTTGCCTTAAATATTTTAACTAAGAAAATCAAACTATCACTCCCTGTGGATGCATCGGCTTCTCAACAATAATGTGCGAGTTTACCGAGCCCCAAAAGTGGCAACTTTGTTTCTTAACGAAGCCGCCGAAATGAAAATGCGCCTCGCCTAAGATGGTTTTCCAATTCAAGCTGCTCTTTGGCCCAAACTGTGAAGCGTTAACGAAGCGGATGGTCGTGCGCCTTCATTTGTTGAGTCAATTGGACCTTGTAAGCGAATAATCCGAGATCGTTGTGCAGAAATCTCCTCAAGCTACTGCGTAAAATGTTGAGCTGTTGAGATCGATGGCGAGTTTATGTTCGTGAATTGATTCTCACACTCTCGGCTACAGCAGCCACATTCTCGACCATAAATGTTGTCCACCAGCATACGAGTTTCACGAACTTTTTGCACAAACTTGCGTACTACATGCGCGGTGGGTTCTTCATTTCAGAAATACTACCTTGTTCAAAAAGAATGGTGCATTTGTTAAAAATAATTAAAGTACAAGTTTATTCATCCAAATCAATATTGTCGCCTTCAAAGTAGTCCCCGTCAGCTGCAATGCACTTATGCCAGCGCTTGATCTAGTCACGGAAACCCATCTGGAACACGGTTTTTGGTATGGCCTTCAGAGCGTTCACCGATTTTTTTCATGACCTCTTCTTTGCTGGTGAAACGCGTTCCTCGAAGCGGTTTTTTGACTTGATCGAACAGGAAAAAATCACACAAAGCCAGATCAGGTGAATTTGCAGGCTACTGGATGGTTATCGTGTTGTTTTTGGCCAAAAAGTCACGAATAAGATGAGCATTGTGCGATGGTGCATTATCGTGGTGCAATTCATTCTTCAAAATGTTCTGAACGAATCCAATTGAAATGCCGACGTGTTCTGCTATCTCTCTAATCGTTAATTTGCGATTTTTTACCAACATTTCTTTGATTTTTTCAACGTTTTCTTCGGTAGTCGAACACGATGGCCGCCCGGTACAAGGGTAGTCTGCTACTTCGTCTTGGCCACTCACAAATCGGTTAAACCCCTTGCTTGCCTTCTGATACGATAGAGCGGAGTCACCGTAACATTTCGCCAACATTTTACGCGTATCGGCGCAGTTGAAACCATTTTTCACACAAAATTTAATATAATCTCGTTGCTCAATTTTTTCTTCCATCGTAAAATACGAAGACACCAAAAATGTTGTTGTAATCAAAACACTGTCACTTTACCAAATGTCAACGAGAGACGCTGATATTTGGCAGCCTTGTCATAGATGGGTCAATTGCAAAAAAAAAAAACGTCACAAAGAGGTTTTCATGTGTTTTTTTTAAAGTTTTTTAAATTTTTCCGTTAGAGTGGTCAAATTAAGTGAAAATTAATGGAGAATTTTAAGTTGTTTTTAGGCCCTGCAAAAAATAATTTTTTTTTTGTTTTTATACGATTTTTTTATTGAACGTCACATAGCAGATATGCAAAAAAAATCACTAAAAATTTAAAAATGTTGCAAATTAAAGCTTAATGTGATGTTTGTAACGTTATTTCATCAGTTTAATCAGCTTTTGAAAAAATCGCCATTTCAATCACAGAAATAATATATTTTTATCAAAAATACCTACTTATTTTACAATTTTAACGGGAAAAACTTGAAATTTTCACCAAAAAGACATTAACGTAGAGGTTATTTTCAAAGTAGTAGACTTGCAGCAATGAATAATAGAAAAGTGTTTAGTAATAAGCAATTTCAGAAAAAACAACAGAGTGACGTTCAATACATTTTGTGACGTTCAATGTGATGTTCATTTTGTTGCGCTAAATCAAATAATATAAATCAAATTGGGAGTTTAACAAAAAACAGATTTATTCTTTTGAATAAAAAAGAAATAAAAAGTAAATATAAAGTATATAATTCGGCTATACATAAAATTTTCATCCAATTTTTTTTTTCTTTATTTTTTTACAAAAAAATAAAAATTCAATAGCTATTTGAATTTGTATTGAAAGTTTATTACGACTTTACGTTTTACAATACAACTTCTGAGCCCTTTAAAACCACATCTTCATTTTATATCATTGCAAAGTAAAAGTTTTTACCTAACGTAAAAACGTAAAAAAATGAAAATTATAAAAAAGAAAAAAATTATAGCACGTGTTGCTGGCATGGTATTTAACTTAAAAAAATTAAGAATGAGTCAACTTATTGCAATATTTTCAAAAATTTTGTACTTTTCCTCAAAATAGATGAAATAACTTTTCCAATGATACTACGAGGTGTGGCAATTAAGTTCCGGGAATTTAGTTATAATTCGAAAACTGGTAACACTGCGTATTTTGTATATACATGTCTAGAGGGCAGTGACCTTTCTTCAGTTCCAGTCAAAGTTTGAAGTCGATCGCACGTTCAGTTTGTGTTTTATGCGTGTTTTTTGGAAGTGCTTTTTTAAGTCGCGTCACGAAAATGAGTGATTTACTTTACAAGCAACGTAAACAACTCATTAGTTGTGCGTGAGTTTTTGGCAAACAAAGGCATTCCAACGTTGCCGCAGCCACCCTATAGCCCTGATATAGCCCCCTGCGACTTTTTCTTATTCCCCAAGATGAAGTCGTACCTCAAGGGAATTCACCATGGTGGTGTACAGGAGGTCAAGGAAGCCGTAACAAGGGTGCTGAACGGTCTAACGTCGGAGGATTACCAAGGGTGCTTCCAATCATGGGAGCAACGTTGGAAACGTTGTGTAGAGTTAGAAGGAGACTATTGTGAAGGTCGATAATAAACTTTTGATTAAAACTTAATTTTTTCGTGTTTTATTGACGAATTCCCGGAACTTAATTGCCACACCTCGTATATTACCGGCAATCGGTCTTAAGTTCATTGAGCTACGTTGTCTCAAAATATACCCTATTTTGGCCGCAAAAAATTATTTTAAAAACTTATAACTTGGAATTTGGTTTTCAAATCAATAGACCAATACAAGAAAAATATTTATTTTTTTTATTTTTTCCCGATATCTTCGTGTTCTTTCAGCTATTTTAATCTCAAATACACAAAAACGAAATACAAAATTAATACTTCAGCCGGTGCTGTGACATATCTTAAAAGTGACGTTCAATACATTTACCACTTTTTAGTTTTGTTTTCTTAGGAATTTTATTTTGCAAATATACTAAAACAAGGAAATTAATCAAAACCTATGAAACAATGATTTCAAACTTGTATTTTTTTACTTACTATTTTTGCTTTAATAAAACTCCGCGTGACGTTCAATACATTTTTACACGTACTTTTCATAATGAACTGAGAGAACACACAAAAATTTACTTTAATATTATTTAATCGTCTTAATTTTTAGAATTTCATGAGCATTAATCTCTGCACTTCCTCAATATAACTTACTTGACATCTATACCTCTCTTAAATTAAAACTAATGAAGTGTAAGAAAAAGTGACGTTCAATATAATGCTTGGGGACAAAATGTGAATCGAAAGCCAAATTCGCAATGACAATGTTTTGAGAATAACAACAAAATGAAACATAAGAAATAAATGCTATTATTAGAAAACAGTTATTATTATTTGTTATTTTTTTGCATTGTTTTCAACTTTTTTTTCACGTTTTTTATCAAAAAGTGTAACTGGGGACATATGTTTTTGTATTAAGCGAGTACGAGAGAGCAATATAATATTCTACAAAACAAATATGCAAACAATATTAGGAGTCTGAAATACATGTTTTGTCAATAAATATTCTTCAGTGATTACTTTATTTTTTTTTTGTTTTTTTTTTTTTTTGTTTTTACCTAAAAACAGAGTTAAAAGAGCGGGGACAAAAAAGAGCGTTTTGTATGCAATTGACCCAGATACATGTGGCAACCTACAAAATTTTTTCGAATCGGACAGTTGGGTTCACCGTGTGAATGAGCCTTTCATTTTGAACAAGGTGGTAAGTTTTTCTCTGTTCATTTTGAACAGACTCGAGCTGGCAACTCTGTTTTGAGAAGTCGTACTTTTAATCGCTCTCACTGTGTATAATTTTTAATTACAAAATTAACTAACTAAAAGCTCTTAAATATATAATAAAATCTTTGTTTGCAACATATAAAGCAGAGCAGTTCTGGATTATTAAAAACGATGGGCAATAATAGGCGTCGCAGTGCTAAAATAAATAAAATTACTTGTGGGCAATGCAAGCTAGCTGTAGAAGATGATGATGAGGCAATTCAGTGCGACACATGTGAAAGAACTCTCCACTCTCAATGTACGAAACTGGATAAACGTCAAGTGCAACAACTGTTAAAAGATGAGAGTAAGGAGTATGTTTGCCATATATGCACTAGCCCTGAGAACTCTTCAATCGCAATGGATTTACTCGAAATCAAAACAAAAGTTTCTCATCTTGATGACATCCAGACCACGATGCATTTTCTATCAAAGCAATTTGATGATCTGATGAAAGGTGTTACTGCTAACAAAAAGAAGCTAGAAGTGGTTCAAAAAGAAAACAAGGTATTACGTGAATAAGTTAATATGCTGAAGGCATCTGTCAAAGTCTTGAACGACAACCGAGTACAAAATGATTGCGTGGTACGTGGAATAACTATGGGCAACAAAGAGGCATCTGCAGCAGAAACGGTAATTGATCTTGCCAAAAACGTTGGTGCAGACATTGATTCGCATCACATTGATTACGCCTACTTTATGAGAAACACCATCAATGAGAAGAAATCAATCGTCGTCAAATTCACTAGCAAGGCACCAAAATTGAAGCTAATGGCCGCAAAGTCGAAACTTCGCGGTGTGGATGCTATGAGAAATGTGTACATCAATGACTTGCTAAGTAAAGAAACGATGGATATATTTAAACATGCAAAATCACTAAAAGCAGTAGGCTATAAGTTTGTTTACTGTAAGGCCAACAATGTATTTGTCAAGCGAGATGAAAATGCACGCGCAACAATTATGAAATCAATGGACGCTGTTGATAAATTGCTGTTGATGTCGTCAAGCTACAAACGGCCCGTGCGCCAAAATAGGAATGCCACTGGAACTACTGAGAGTGCTATCACCAGTGATGAAGAAGACACTGTTTCATACTTATCTCCAGGGGAAAATTAACTTAAGTATTTGAACTTAAAACATTTTTTATCCTTTTTTTCAAGTTTATGAATAACAACTATTTTAAAAATTTAAATTCTTATAAAAACTTTGTACAAAATATTGATTTTAATTATATAAATATTATATCAGTTAATATTAGAAGCATATCCTCAATTTCAAAATTTAACAAATTTAGAAGTTTACTTAGTCGAATGCCGAGATTACCTGACATCATAGCCGTGCAAGAAACGTGGTTTGCTAAACAAAATACCGAATTGTACAAAATTCCTGGCTTTAATAATGAACACTGCTGCCGAGATGATGGATACGCAGGAACATCCTTTTATATCAATATGAAATTAAACTATACGTTAAACTGTTCTCTTAGTAAAAGTTTTGTTGACTATATTGTAGTCACCATCAATGATCTTCAAATTCGTGGCAAACCTTTGCAACTTATGTCGTTTTATAGATCTCCCAAGTGTACACCGAACGAATTTTTTAAAACGCTTGATGATGTTTTAGCAAACTTTGTCATACAAAATCCTTGTATTGTAATGGGTGACAGTAATATCGATATTTTAATGTCCACTGGCAACAGTTTATCTTTATGCGCCTTATTCAACAGCTATGACTTTAGAAATTGTCATAACTTGGTAACTCGACCTACAAGTGGTTCATCAATTGATAGTATATTCAGCAACATTGCTGAGTTACTATCAATCGATTCTATTGAATGCAATTTAACTGACCACAATATGCTCTGCTGTAAGTTAAAGAACGAGTACAAAAACTGTGATTACTCTGAACGAATATACCGTCACCTTAACTTTGATATATTTAAAAATTATCTCGCTGCAAATATAACTTCTGATATTAACAGTGATGATCCGAACGTAATGACTTCTGATTTAATAGAATGTATCACAACTGCGACGTTGAGAAGCACATCAGAGATCAAACATAGAGAGTTACTTCGATATGAAATGACCCCTTGGGTTAACAATAACATAAAATCGATGATAACGCTGAAATCGAAATTGCTGAAAGCTAGAAGAAAGCGATCTCATGATATGAATATATCAGAACGACTCAAAAGGCTAAGCAAAATTATTAAAATTGCAACTCGAAATGCAATGAACGACTATTATCAGTCAAATTTAAACAAAAATATTGGAGATCCAAAACGTACATGGAGGTTTATAAATAATATTTTAGGCAGAGATAAGAAAATAAATATTGATCTACACCAAAACGGTTATATTGTTACCTTAGATAAAGAGAAAGCTACTATTTTTAATGAATACTTTACAGAATCTGTAAACTCTTTGCGCAGAGATACAGAAGTGCGTTCAGCAGATGACTGCAATAATCTACGTACATTACAACAAAACAATAAAAGATTTACTTTGAAAGAAATTTGTGAAAGCGACATGCTCCTAAATGTTTCAAATTTAAACAAGAACAAAAGTTTTGGTCATGACAAAATTTCGCCGAAGATGTTAATTGAATGCAAAGAAATAATTTCGCCTATACTAACGGTGATTTTTAACAAGATTATTGAAAGCGCAAAATATCCTGACGTTCTGAAAATACACAAGGTTGTACCGATACCGAAAGTAACCAGGGCAGTGGCCGTAGACAAATTTAGACCAATTGCGTTGTTGTCGATTGTCGATAAGATCTTTGAAAGAATAATTTATGATCAATTAGTTACTTATCTTTCAGATGAAAAATTGTTGTTTAGTCATCAGTTTGGTTTCAAAAAAGGTTCAGGGACAGAAGAGGCTGTTTTGAATGTAGTTGATTACATATGTGATGGACTAGATCAAGGATTTTGTGGCGTTGCAGGAATCTTTTATGATTTCACAAAAGCGTTTGATCTTGTGGATCATGAAATACTGTTGCGCAAGCTTGACTTTGCTGGTATAACTGGCCGTGAAAAGTGCATTTTGAGTAGCTATCTAACAAATCGGCAGCAGTACGTTCAAGTTGGCTCTGAGAGGAGTGCCTTACTGCCTATTTCGTGTGGCGTTCCACAGGGTAGCGTGATGGGACCATTGCTTTTCACTATTTATCTAAATGACATTCAAAATCTAAACTTATATGGTAAATTGTTCATGTTTGCAGATGACATTTGCTTGTTTTATCCTTATAAGCATACGGCCGTTATGAAAGTGCAAATGGAATATGATGCCTCGATGATTGCTGAATATGCTAGGTTAAATAAACTCGTCTTAAATGAAAAGAAAACCCAACTGATGCGGTTTAGGCCCCATGTATCTCGAAATAATGATAATTTTAGTGTCTTTGTAAACGGGGCTGCAATACCTGAATCTAAAGGTGTGAAGTACTTGGGTGTCAATTTTTCGCACAATCTCTCTTGGGATAACCACATACGGCTTTTAAAGTCCAAAATATCATCGGCCATTGGAATTTTGTACAAATTGAAATATACACTGAACCAAACAATAAAACTCTTAATATACCAATCGCTTATTCATAGTCATTTGACTTATCTGCCAATTGTCTATGCCCATAAGCATAACACAAATCTAAAAAGTCTTCAGTCAGCACAAAATCGAGCTCTTAAAATTGTTTTTAATCTGCCTATACGACATTCAACATTAAATCCTTACACGGAATTTTCAAAAACAATTTTGCCCGTTTTTGGGCTATACAAAAAGCAGTTATTGACTTATGTATTTAAGAATTTGCACAACATTGGCTATCATGTCTTAAGTTTTCCACGCAATCAAACATCTCATATCACAAGACGTGGAACAGATTTGAGAAGTATAAGATGCAGGCTTGAAACAACGAAGCAACGAATACAATACTCTGGTCCACATGAATATAACTTGTTGCCGAATGATTTTAAAAGACTGGCAAGAATATCAACTTTTAAATTACATTTAAGAAACTTCTTAATTTTAAATTTTGAAAATTTGATTTGAAGACTCTTGTATTTATACATAAAAGAAAAAAAAAAAAAAAAAAAAAAAAAAAAAAAAAAATTTTGTAATGCTTTTTTGAAATTAATACTGTAATTATTTTGTCAGCTAGCCTCTATAAAGCCTTTAAGGCGCTGAGGCAATTTAATCTTTTATAACGTTATAATGAAATAAAACTAAATTTAAAAAAAAAAAAAAAAAAAAAAAAAAAAAAGTTCACTTTGGAAATAAGTTTCCAACATTTCCCAACATTGTTCAAGCGTAAAGCGACTCATTTCTTTCCGCGGAGGTATGGTACTGACTTTATATCAAGATTTCGAGTGGGAAACAGCTGCCAGTGTCAAAATAACGTATGAAAAAGAAAATACTAGATGGCCCGACTTGTACAATAGTGCAGTCTTATTCTGCTTCAAAACACCCATCCATATAGGATGATGGTCGGAATTTTCAAACTCTAAGCTTCTTAAAAGTTCTTGCATTTTCAAAACATGACGGTCATTTAACTCTTGAACCAACTTAGACTGATGGGTAAGATCCATTTACCCTTTATTTTTACGGCTCTTATATTACATATTCACTATTCCACTTAAAAAACATTTGAAGAGAATAGATGATGATTATTTCCGCTAAATCTACCAGCGCTCAGTGCCCTGCATCCAATTCTCATTCAATTAATGGGTCCAAAATTAGAGGATTGCAAACTTCGTAACTTAACTATTTAAGTTAAACAATAAAATATCCTCCAGCCCTTACAACGCTGCCTACTCCTTAGCAATTTGTGCAGCTAAATGGTGAATATGGTAACTGCGTCTCTTGCCCTTCTATTTGATCACTAACTATCTTGTAATTACGATATTTATTGCAATTACATTTATTGCAAAGCCAACAACAAGAACAATAACAACCATGAGCAGAAAAATAAACTGCAACAAAGAGCACAAAGAAGCAGCACAAATGTCGTTATTTTAAAATGCAGGCCAGCATCTGCAGACCGCATGTCCTGGCCACAGAGTCTTCTTGCGTCTTTCGTCTTTGTCTTTGCCGCTATCTTTGGCTACGCTGCTTCAGCTACATCCTTTTTATTTAATTCTAGTTAACATTAAATTGCTTTATTGGCCAAAACAAATGTATGTTTGCTGTAATAAAAAAAAAAAAAAAAAAACAAAATTTGCTTTGTTTTTGCGATATTGTTTTTTTTTTTATTTCGCTATTTATGTGACTGTTGTTATTTGTTTTGTTTAATGTTTCATTTGGTGCACTTTTTTGGGCAGCTATTGTTTTTTTTTCATACTTTACGGACAATAGTTTGAAGCTTTATTTGTTGTTGTGTGTTTTATTTTTTGTGATTTCTTTTTGCTACAGTTTCGGGTGCTGGCCATACAGCTTATGCATTGAGTGAAAATTTCCGGTTTATGCGGATAAATTGTTGAAACACCACAAAAAATAAATTAAATAAAATAAAATACACAAAGACACTCAATTTAAGGCCAAAAAAGTTAAAAAAAAAGAAGTACAAAAAAGATTACAGGAAAAATGCCAACATGCCAGAAGAATATAGGCTGTCGTATTGAAGTTGAGGTGCACCATCAGCGTTCACTCGAAATCAGCGGCGGCGGCAGCAGCAGAAGCAGCTTAACACGATGTTGCATGGCAGCCGTTTAAATAAATAATTGTATCCAGGACACACGTAGAGCACACAGTGTTACACAAATACTCTCACACATACACATACACATGCATAGTGGCAGGAATGCGCACACCACCAAATGAATGACCGTTGTGTGGCGTTACAATGAGTTGTGCTGACATCTGATGTCCTTCCAACATCTCGTTGTTGTCAATTGTTTGGGTCAACGATTGAATGTGTTGTTGGTTTTTTGTGATTGTGTTTGTTTTTGTGACTGGGCTTGTGTGCCTGTGACTGCTGTGTCTGTCTGTTAATTGACTTTTCACCTAAATTTCACCGGCTATTTTGTCAAAGCATTGAATTGCAAGAGCAGCAAGATTTCAGAGTTTAAAATTTAACTAAAGGGGGGGATTTTTTTTTTTTTGTTTTGTTAAAACGCCCTTCCTAACGCTGTTTTTGTCAACACACCCAAAGCTTTTTCAACATTTGACATTTCTATGTACTTTGTAAAACCTGCGCCATGAACACATTAATGTTGACTTCCGTTGCTTACATATATCCTCCATTTTAATTTTTTTTTTGTCAACTTCTTTTGTTGCCAACTTAAAGCATTTCCGCTTTGCTACCACAACTTGGCGCGCTTTGTTGTTAAATTGAGCTTTTCATATCCGGGAATTATTTTAGCACCCATTGACATAAATTCACGGTTGCAGTTCAATAAAATGCATTTAGCTGCACTAAAATTGCTGAAAAACATGCAAGCCACAAAAATGCCACAACCATGTTCAATTTTTAAATATTCCCTGCTACACCACCCCGCATTACAGCAGCAAAAACTTGAAAATGTCACCCTCTAATGTCCTTTTGCTTTCACCACCACTTTTATCGCCGCTTCCTCTCTTTATCCACTTTTTTGTCGGAATCCCGCTGGAAATCATGAGATATGCTGAGCTTAAGCAGATTTGCAATTGCTTAGCTGTAATGTTGTTGTTGTTGTAGTTGTTGTGGTTGTTTTTTTACTGTTGTTGTGATTGCTAGCAATTTTACTGCAGTTTTCCTTTTGTTGCTGTCTCTATTGCTGTTGTTTTTAGCCAGGCATATGTGTGGGTAACACTTGTCAATTGGTGTTTTTTGTCTATTGTTGTCTTCTTGCCATTTCTTCTTTTATGGTTTGTTGTTGTCTTTATTTTGTTTGATGTTTCGTTCCCATGTTGAGTGTAATTTTATTTTTCCAACCAAGCCTAGCTAAGAGCATCAACAAGCAGAAAAACAAAAAAAGAACAATGTTTAAATAACAATCACAACAACAACATCAACATCAACAACAGCAGCATCAAAAGAAATGCTTTTTGTTGTTGTTTTCGACGTTGTTATTGCTGCTGTAAATTGTGATGAACTCACAAAAGTGTTGTTATCTACGTAATTGAGGGAAAATACAAATTAACTATAACAGCTTTAATAAGGAAAGTGCTGCAAGGGTTGAAATGCTTTTTTTAACCAAGAATTCAACTCCCGTTCCGACCAGATTGGCTTCAAATTAATTAAACAATGGATATAATGAGCAAAAGTCTGCAGCTCTCGGACGTCATAAACAGCTTATTATTCTGTCAAAAGATATAATGTAAGAAGGAAACTGCACAAAACAGAAGTGGGATGTATGCTGACCATTTTTAATTAATTTTTGTAATATTAATATTTTTTGTATTTTTTTTTTTTAATACTCCGTCTTAACAACATCGACAGTAAACTATTCATGAAGGAGTAGATCATTTAGATAAATTTTTTTACCCTTACGAAGTGTTTTCTTCACGAAAACTATTGATAATCACATCCATAATCCACACCCATCGTACTACACTAATTGCGTTAATCTAATCACTGTACCCATCACATCTGATCGATAATACCATACTTATCATACTGGACCCACCGTACCTATCATATAATACCCGACACATAATATACATCATACTCTTTTCATCATATCACACTTGTCATACAGTACCTATCATATTAACCGTATTTAATCATACCTATCCTACCATTCTCATCATACCAAAGCCATTTTATCATTCCCATAAAACCAAACCGATTTCCCTCATACTATTTCCCTCATACCATTTTAACAAAACCATACCCATCAAATAATGCTCATCATACCATTGTTATCATATTATATCCATAATATTTCAACCATAATTTCACACCTATTATACAATACCCATCATATCATACCTAGCATACTATATTTATAACTTTCCAACCATCATACGGCACCCATCATTTATGGCCATAATACCATATCCATCATACCATACTTTTCATACCATATACATCATGCTATATAAATCGTTCTATGCCATTACGACATGCCCATCCTTTTATATCATATCCTCATCATATCATGGTATTTTATTATCATACCATACCCAGCAAACCGAACCCATCGTACCCACCCTCAAACCACAACCATCATACTACTCCCATCATAAAAAAAAAAAAAATAACTGGCCATTTCAGCCCTTGAAAGAACTTTGACCTAGCTTCTTATGATCAATTCTGTTGTGAAGGTTATTAAGTTTGTACACAATTGACCGAGAACTGCGCCTACATGCTTAACGCCGACTCCGAACGGCGATGAACAGAATGTTCTCGTTCTCAAGAAGCTTTACATGGCATTTTTATTACTCTCTGAGGTTTGCCATTGTCTGCAGAGAGGTGGCGGCCGTACAGAAAAATTATTTTAATTCAAATAATTTTCTGTCGCTGCTGGGGTTCGAACCTGGGTCTCCAAAGTTCGTTGACATAGCGGCCACGCACTTTTACCAACTACGCCACGGACGCCACTCTCATCATATCATACTCATAAAACCAAATTCAAGAAACCATACCCATCATACCGGCGTCATTCTACAATACGAATCCTACCACGTCCATTATATCATGTTCATTATACCACACCAGACCCGTAGACAAGGGGGGGGTTTTAGGGTTGAAACCCCCCCCTTATGGTCCAAAAAGTATAAAAAAATAATATATCAGCATTAATATAACTTTGCCAATTTGCGAATACTTGCTGCACGTGCGTCTTTTTTCTCTTACAGTGCAAACTGCAAGTGTAAACAGCAACAGCAAAAACATCAACCTGCTAAGTATCGAAAAAAGTTCGAAACATTCAATTGAACTTTGTCTACCACCAGCAATTTAAGAATTTATTGCGTTAACAGGTGTTACGTGAAAGTGGTGAAATTTTGATTGAGTTTCGTTAGATAAGTTTAAGAGTTTCTATTGTTTATTTTACTGTGCCAAAACTACAAAAATGATTCTACTTAATTGGCTGCATAAACCAGAAGTAAAAAAGGCTAGAACAGTGAAAAGTAAGTGCTTGATTTAAATGATTTTTTTTCCTTTATCAATGCGTAAATGCGTTAAAAAGTTGCCGAATATTTCTGAATGTTTGAAAGCTGTGTTTATTTTTTTGGTAGCGTGTTTGCATTGATTGAATATTAATGGATTAACTTTTTGCTTGATGCGGAACCGAAAAAATCCAATTAATATTATATTTCATCTGTATTGCAGAAAACGTTCAAGAAACTTTGGAATCTGAAAAGTCTTCAGAACTTCCTTTGTAACCTGCATTTGAAGAAAGCTTTAATGTTGACAGCTATGTGGAAAGCGGTAGTACAAGTTGTAGTATTAATATTTTACTTTTAATGTTTTTAACTCTAAGTTTGTGTTTATGATTGTAGAAATTGTTGCAGAAATATCATTTGATTCATTGGAACTGCCTCCGACTTCGAGAGTATATCAATGTCCAAATAACGATATTTCCAAGTTGATGAGCAATATTTCCGACTCGAACCGCCTTGAAAGTTTTTAAAGCATTTATGTGCCTCCACAAATTTTAATTTGCCTGCCAGCGGTTCTCGCAAACTCCGATTTAAGCATTATTGGTTGAACCATTGGCATTGGTTGGTTTACTCCAAACTGGAAAATGCAGCTTATTGCAAGTTTTGCGTATTTTTTAGCACTGGTTTTGGAGGTGCAGGATCACAACCTCTTGGTAATTTTACCGAATGATAATAAAAACTTTTTAAAATTTTCTAACCTTTTCATTGTGGCCTTTACAAAAGTCAGGAAATACAAGAAAATGTCGTTATTCTAATCGTGGTTATTTTTATATAGAATTTTAAACCGATATAAGTTTGCAAGTAAATTATTAAAATAATAATACAAGATGCTTAATTATCGTCATTTTAGAAGTTTGTCTTGAAAATTTTATTTTTTTAGCGTCTTTCTGTATTGCAAAATGACAGTGCAACGATAAGCAAGATATATAGCCGAAACACATTGAACTCAACAAACGACAGTTTTAAAATTATAGAACACACGTTTTTTATGTTAAATGGGTGTGCATCCTTAAGCAAACATAGGGGTTGAATTAACAAAAAAAAAAAAAAAAATAAGAAGATTTAATTCTATATATATAAAAATCAAATGCGTGTGCGTTAGTCTTGCTAAGGTTCAGAAACGGCTGGGTCGATTTTAATAATTCCTTTTTTGTATAGTTTTCCTTAATACATATGTGGTTTAAAAAGAAAGAAAATTACAAAAACTTCAAGGAACAGCGGAAAAATCGAAAAACTCGAAATTGGTAATTTTGTATGGGAATTGCCACATCAGACTACTTTAAATAGCCAACAAATCTTAACGGCTGGGCGGATTTAACTTAAATTCGGCACACACATTACTTGAATCCTAGATTAGGTTATGGCATACTTGGTTTTGACCACGCCCCTTCTTCTGCCCCCTTACAAGAAACGTAAATTATCCTGCACGTACTTTTATTAGCGAAACTGTGCGTCTAAATAATTAAAAGAAAATGATGTCAAAAAACATTCACATATCTTCAAAATTGCACAAAATTTTAGTACAGCGTCTTTTTCTAATAACTTCGTTTCCTTAGAATAACAAAAAACTATCAGAAATTCGTATTTCTTACTTTCGATGAAAATAACTCCGTTTTTTTTTTAATATATTTCATCCAATTTCTTTTCGTTGATAAATTCAATTTAAGCACTTAATAAACCATATTTGAAGAAAGCTCCAACGTATTAATTTTTTACTCCAAAAATCACAAAAGCTATCATTTCAATAAATAAAAAAAAACTTTAAAAAAATTATTTGTTTGCCCATTGTGAGGATCGATCCTTAGACCACCTCATGGATTTAAAACTAACAGTTGAGCTGACTATTTTTATTCAAATTGAAATGTACTAAAAAATTTTCTAATAGAATTCGCAATAAAATGATATGACAGCACAATCTTTTGAATTCGAATAACAGCAGCCTATTACATTCCGGGTTAATATGGGATATTGGAGTGTTTCATTCAATTAATAATTGAAATTCGATTGGCACCATGTGCTATCGATCATGAATGTTCGATAAAAAATTAATTTCGGGTGGAATCGTGATTGCTCGAATTTAGGGCGGGACGAAGTTTGCCGGGTCCTCTAGTATACATATATAAAATAAACAAAAATAAAGTAAATTAGTTTTTGTTTTATGTATTTGGTGACAAAAAAGTTTTAAAGTGTTTTTTTTTCAAGTTTGTCGCTTTATTGTGAAAAATTTGTTACAAATTCATTTTTCAAAGTATTGTCCATTTCTAGCCACTGTTTTTTCCATCTTTCTGGTAATTATATAAAAATACCTTTTCATTTATCGATATCAAAAACTATCGATATTTTTTTAATCCAAACCCGCCCCTTAGGTAAATCCTGGCTACGGGCCTGGTCTGACTGTTTACAGCTACAGGCGCAATATCGCAAAAACAAACAAAAACTGGAACAAAATTCAGTATTTTAGCAATACGTGTAGAAACAGCTACAAACGTTTACAGCATAGGGGTGTGAATATTTAAAGTAAATTATAAAAACCAATGTTTTTATTTTTGGTACTCTTAGCCCACATAATAAACATCAGTACATTACATTTAAATACAGGTTATTTTAGAATTTCGGGGGGGTTTGAACCCCCAAAACCCCCCCCTGGATCCGCACCTGGGTTCTGACAAATATGGCGGATGGGCTGGCCAATTAATTTCCGAATTTCTGAAAATTATTCGCCCTCCAAAAATTTGACTTAAGGCCAGGTTACACCAAAGAACGTACTTTTTCCAAGAATGTTTATTTATTGTTTAAAAAATATTTGGAAACTAAACTTTTCTTACACGATAAAAGTATACATATTTAGCCACTGGAAAAAATTTTTGTAACTTTTAATTGTTTATAACTTTTTCAAGATCTTATTTGGAGCTTCTGAACCGAATTCAACGACGTGCGATATATCTGATAGGGGATGAAAACATTTCGTCTTCTCTCAACTCTCTTGGGCATCGACGCAATGTTGGTTGCCTAAGCCTTATGTACAGGTACTACCATGGGAAGTGTTCAAAGGAGATACATGACTTGACGCCATCAACTCGTGTGTTTTCCCGGTCCACTCGAGCAGCTCACCAAGCCCATCCCTTTACCATTGCCTTGATGCCCAATAGAACCTCGCATTACTGGGATAATTCGTTCTTTAGTCGTACAGCAAAATTGTGGAACAATCTCCCTGCGAGCGTGTTCCCCGACGGTTTCGAGCTGTGTAAATTTAAAACAAATCTTCACCGACACTACTCTATCTTTCCACCCTCCAACTAACTATCACCCGTCTTCCGAATCAACACAATGCTTTCGCATTCATAAGGGGCATCCCCTGAGCGTTGGTTTAGTCTAAAAAAAAAAGTTTATGAAGAAAAAAAATTTTCGATTTTTTGAAAATTGTTTGGTGTAACCTGGCCTTAAAAGTGCAATTGTGTATCGAGCAGTGTGGCAGTGGCTCCATCCTGCTGAAACTACATCTCACGTCAGTTTTCAAGAGCAGGACGTTAAGAAAATATTCTATCATAAACCGATACCGCTGTCCATTTACGGTTACAGCACTTTCATCTTCATTTTCGAAGAAGTAAGGTCCAATGATATTTTTAGATGTAATTCTATACCATACTTTACACCTAATGTGATGCAATTAGCGTTGATGAATGGCTCTTGAATTTTTAGAACCCAAGAAGCTACACAAACAAACAATTCTGCTTATAAACAAAGCGATTCAAATGAAAATGAGCTTCATCGCTTATAATCGGATTTTCAATAAAGCTGATTTCATTTCTGGCCAGCTGTTGAAATTTAACTGCATAACTTAGACGTTGCCAATGATCTGCAGGTTTTAATTCTTCCACCAACTGCACCTTATATGGGAATAACAGTAAATATTTTTTTAAATAGGCACCGTAGTGACGTACGAGCTATTTCTAGCTGAGCAGAACGCCTTTTGTTAGATGTTTTTGGTGTTTCGTTGGCATTTTGCTCTACACGTTCAATATTTTCCGCATTGTGAATTAAACGTGGCCTACTGGTTCCAGGTAAATCTCTTACGGTGCCATGTGGGTGGTGACGATGAACTAAGCAAGGAATCATTGCTTCAGAGGGCGAAATTCTGACGTTAAAATTTCGATGATATGCTCCTTTCGTTAAAATAATTGATTGCTGATTTAAATAATAAACTTCTAATATTCTGGCTCTTTGTTCAGTTTTGAACCTCTCCATTTTTTATTCTCCAGGCATTATTTATATAATCTGAAAAAAAAAAATAAAAAAATATATGTAAATGAAAAAGTTATTAAATTTTAAAAGCCCATGGTGACTTTTGGCCCACCCTCTATTATCGAGGGAAAAAAGATTGAACTTGTATTCACTAGTTTCTTAGAAGTTATAACGAGGAGAAAACCGCTAAGAATCTTGAAAATGCGATTCTACATAAGATCATAAATGTTGTCTATTGGAAATTAAATTGTAAGTGGGCGGTCAAAGTCCTTTCAAGGGCTGAAATGGCCAGTTATTATTTTTTATTTTTTTTTTTTTAGAATCACTAGAATGTGTCTTCACTCTTTCTCCCTCTTAATCTCTCTTTCTCTGTATATCGTTTTGCTTATTATTTTGCAAGTCCCATTTGCACCGCAAGACATCAAAACTTTGCACTTTCTTGCACTTTTTCTTCAAACAACAAAACTGACCAAGTATTTTCGGTTTTTCAGTTTCAAATAAGTTCAATTACAAGCTACTTGATATTCTCAACAATCAAACTTTTGCAAACTGACACTCTGACGCTGACATGCATATTGCTTGCTTGGTTGCTTGCTTGCTTGCTTGCACAGTGTTGCCACATGCACAAAATTGGCACTACTTTGTGTAGACAAATTTGTTCAAAAAGAAATTAACTTCCAATAGCCGTTGGCTGGGCTTTGTTGAGCAACAACTTTTTAAATGCTTTTAAAATAAATTTTGAAAATGCACAAAACTCTGCACTAGCTGCCTTACGTCTGGTCTGCCGCACCCCGCTGCTCGCTCATCAGTCATCACGATGCATAAGAGAATGGAAAGAAGGAAGGCAACGCTTGAAGAGCTTTTCTTCAAAAACAAAAACAAATTTAGAACTGCTGTCATAGGAAGCACAGTAAATTGGCAAAATTCGCATGAGTGTCAATAGTATGGGTGTGAGTGTGTGTGTTATTGTTTGTTTGTGTGAGTAAGAGTGGCTGTCACTGCCTGTCTGACTGCGTGTTTGTTTGTGTGTTTGACATTAGTGGCCAGTGGCCACCATCGACCCACTTAGCACTGCAGATATTTGGTGTAGCTGGCGGAGGTGCTAGTGTGTGTGTGTGTGTGCTAAGTTTCTCTATGACTGCCAGTGTTGCTTCATGCTTGTTTCTTGTTTTAAGTGCATCTGCAGCACATAACTAAAAAGGGGTAACTTTATTTTATGTTACTTTCGTTGGCTTTTGTTTTTTGTGTGTTGGTTGTTGTTGCTATTTTTGATTTTTTTGTTTATTTATTTTTATTTTTTTAATTTTTTTTTTTTTTTTTTTTTTTTTGTGAGCACTCTGCGCTTATTAACAATAGTAACAACAACAACAACAACAACAAAGGCGAGGAATCGCTTGCAGTGTGACAGCGTAAAATAAATACAAACGCTGCCAACACGCTGGCCACTTAAAGTTCTTGCCTCAACGCGACGCGACTCTACGCCTTCAGTGTTTGTTTGTTTCATGGTGCTTCATAACTTCAACCCTTTACACTGCTTTTTTTTGTTCGTTTGAGCTCTCCAAAACCTTATTTTTCATGTTCTTCCTAGTCGTCTTCTTTTTCAATGTAGTGTGCTACTGCCAAAGTGTGCTGTCGTTTGTTGTTGTTGCTGTTATTTTAACGAGTATCCTCACAGTTTTTGCCTACAAGGTACACTTTTTTTGTTGTTCCTGCTGCTGCTGTTGTTGTTGTTCCTGCTGGTGTGTTGAAAAACAACAAATACTACAAATTCAAAAACTAAGTAACAAATGATGGCAATTGTTGTTGTTAACGAACGCCTCAATACACACTCTCGTAGCATAGTCTAACAGACACACTCGCACACCAAGCAATAGCGCCTTAATGCACACTATAAAAATGAAAAAATAAAAAGCATTTCCAGCGTAAAAAGCCTAGATATAAAATGTTCATAATTTTTTAGAAAAAGTAACAATCATCCTGTACATTTGGGGCTGTACAATTTAAGTGTGCAATACTAGCAAACAATGCAGTTAACAACACTTGACAATTGACTTAATATTTCTTTCAACGCTGCAGTCACTGACCACCACTGAAAGCACAGCCAAGAAAAAAAAACATTATAAAAGCTTTAAGCGTGACTTCTAAGAAGCTTTTCTTTGCAATAACTTTGAGCAACTCTTGACCGAATTGCAAGCAGCACTTAACACCGATTTTACCTACTTTAAAATATTTAGGTTTGTTGTTTTTTAAATTCCACATTTTTCCTTATCAACGCCATTTTTTATTTGCTTACAAGTTCTTTCAGACTTTGCAGCTATTGAATTACATTTGATTTTTTTTTTTTTGCAGCTTAGCTTTTAGCCTGGCGGCTCGCAACGCAGCTGGGAACAATCTCAATTACCATGTTGCCATAGCATGTTGTTGGCAGCAACAGCTGCTCCCATGTAACATATATTTGTTAATTTTCCGTTTTTGCGCTGATTTTACTTTTTCATAACTGACTTAACTAGGGTCTGCCACTAGAGTAGCCTTAAAAAAATTAATGAAATTTGTTTTTTTTTAAAAAATTTAATAAGAACGATTTATTTGTATACATACATATAACACTCAATATTGTAAATATTTAATGTTAATAATACCACTGTGCGATACCAAAAAAATAACTGAAAAAACTGCAATTGTTTCTGATAGCCATTGGTCTATAGAACATATCGTCCAAGGAATTTTTCTGGGTTAGCTCAAATAACCGATTTTTTCATGGTCACATTTATCCGTAGAACACATAACCAAAAAATACCACGTAAACACACAACCGGGGTACACTTGTACCCCTAACTAGTTTTAAGCTTGCAACCCTAACTAGCTTAAAAAACGAAAGTTTGAGAACAATTAAATCAAAAACTTACAACTTTAGAGGAATGTAACTAGTTTAATTTTTATAGTTATTTTATTTTCAGCGACAATTTAAGTAAATACATTAAAAAAAAATGGCTTCAAAATACAAGGAAAATCTATCTTCCAGTGCATATAAAAGGTAACAGAACATAACATAGTGAAATATTCCCGTAAATTTAAAGTTTTAATGTTTTTTTTTTTTTTACAGGTTGAGTGATGCAGAGAAAGAGGCGTATATTCAGTCACTTTTTGACACCGTTTTGGACGATGGAGAAGTTTCTTTATCTGAGGACGAAGAGCAGGAGCTCAATTTAAGGGATGTCGAAATGTCTGATGCGGAAGAGCTACCTGAAAATGTAAAATTAGAAGAAGTAGCATTTGAAGACGATGAATCTGATGACGAAGATGACGAAGATGAAGAAGCAGCACCGATAAATCTGGTGGCCGATAAATTTGTGGCATGTGACCATACTGAATGGAGTGCCCAACCAAACCTCGCTTCTCAAACATTGAGGCAGAACATTGTACGACAACGCTGTGGTCCATCGAGGCACACCGAAATGATGTCAATGGAACAAACGTTCAAATGTTTTATGAGTTTAGAGATGGTGGACATTATTATGCTTCACACCAATAAAAAGGCAACAAATACTTATAACGCATGGAACATTAGTCACCCAAATGCAACTCCAAAGATATGGAAAGAAGTGACAGTAGCAGAGCTATATGCATTTTTTGGAGTACTGATTATGGCAGGCACAAACCGCAGCAGCACTGAAAGCGTTCGGGACTTATGGAGCGCCAGGAGTTTCCCATTGTATCGTGCAGTAATGGGAATAAATCGCTTTTGTGCACTTTTGCGCTTCATACGGTTTGATAACGCTGACACCCGGGCTACACGTATACAAACCGATAAAGCTGCACCGATAAGGGACATATGGATAATGATGAACAGCAATCTCGCTTCGTTCTACAAGCCCAGTGAACATTTGACCATTGATGAACAACTGTTTCCCTATCGTGGGCGCACGCGTTTCACACAGTATATTCCATCAAAACCTGCAAAGTATTGAATTAAGGTCTGGTGGATTTGCGACGCCATGAATTCTTTTCCACTACATGGGCAAATATATACCGGCCAAGCTGAATCTGGAAGAGAAATAAGACAAGGTGAGCGAGTGGTGAAGGATCTGGCTGTCAAATTCAGAGGAACCGGCCGAAATATAACAATGGACAATTTTTTAACTACATTGCCACTAGCAGAGCACTTACTGTTGTAACGAACTTTCTAGCCGGGGTAAGCTCGCCGGATAGCCGGGGTTCGTACAAAAAATTTATTTCCGTAGTCTTTTTAAATTATAAACGCAAGGGTTCATTTACTTCACTATTAAAGTCTTTATTTCAAATGTTTGTTTTTCACAGAAGAAAAAAAAATCATTTCACACATTTTCTTTATTCATCTGTTAAATAATGGCCGTTGCTCCTGATTTCCCTCGAAGTCCTTTGAAGTGGGATCAGTGGATTCTGTTCGTTTGTCTGTCCTCTGGGTACTTGCGATGGGCCGTCCGGTATAGAACCACTCGGCAGGATGTATGCTTGGTCGTTAGCCTTGTACGAAAATATGGTCTGAACCTAGTGGCGATCGACTTGGATGCTTTTAGAGCAGACCGTCCGGTATGAAACCACTCGGGTCGACAGAAAAAACAACTTTCGTGATGCCACTGGTATGTTTTATGACCGGCCGTCCGATATGAAACCACTCGGGCCGACAAGAAACACTGTTCACCAGGATGAGCCGTCCGGTATGAAACCACTCGGGCCGGATGTAACAGTCGGTCGTTGGTGTTGTCGCAGTGTGCTGAACTGTATTAGCGCGACCACTTGGATGCTTTTAGAGCAGACCGTCCGGTATGAAACCACTCGGGTCGACAGAAAAAGGACGTCACTAGTGTGTTTATCGCCGGCCGTCCGGTATAAAACCACTCGGGTCGACAAGAAACACTCTTTTACGACTGCCTTTAGTCACTCGTGCGTAGTCACTTGTACCCTTGTACACTTGTTCACTTGTCACTTGTTCACTTGTCACTTGTTCACTTGTCACTTGTTCTCTCGGTCACTTGTTCACTTGTCACTTGTTCTCTCGGTCACTTGTTCACTATGTCACTTGACTCACCGATGTGCGTTGTTCGCGTGTTGACTACAAAAGAGACCCCTGTTGGTTCGCAGACTCCTTTTATCCCCAAAAAGGGTAACGGGACCTTGTTTGTGTCGACAATTTCCATCTGATGTCGACCTTGAATTTTTCTCGCCTAGAGATAGCGGCAACCTTTTGCCTTGCTTGTTATTGTTGTCATAGTCGCTGTTTAATGACCCCTATGTGTTTTGTTATTGCCACGTGTGGGTGCATAGAATGCATGTTGTTTGTGTGTTTTTGCTTGTGACTTCGTTATATTGTTTTGTTGTTGTGCCAATTGATCAGGCCACTGGCTTGCTGTATGTGTTGTTATTGTTGGTTTGCGGGTCACAAACATTTCTTAGTTTGTTGTTGTTGTGCCAATTGATCAGGCCACTGGCTTGCTGTATGTGTTGTTATTGTTTATTTGCGGGTCACAAACATTTCTTCGTTTGTTGTTGTTGTGCTGTTTTGATCAGGCTACTGCTTGCTGTATGCTTTGTTGTTGTTCGATTGCGGGTCGCCCAGCTGCGTGTTTATGGACAGGGGCGGTTCGCGGGTTCTTGTCCAGGTGCGGTTCTAGGTTGCAGGGCGGGTTCGTGGTTTTTGGGGCCCTTTGTGCAGCGGTGGTTTAGTGGGAGCTGTAAGGCATAAATTTCCCGAATTTATGTTTCCTTGCACTGTCTTGGGATTTAACGCTAGTTGGAACGCTCAGGAAAAATAAAACATATATTCCAGCAGAAATGAAGGCGTAGAAAGATAGACACATTGGTTCAACATTGTTTGGCTTCCGAAAAAATGTGACAATCTGTTCATATGTTCCTCGGAAAAACAAAGCTGTGCTGTTGCTTTCGTCGATGCACTATGATGGCGAGGTAGCTGAGAGTAGAAAACCTGATATTATCGAATTTTATAATAAGACCAAAGGTGGCGTTGACGTTATGGACCAGTTATTCTCAGAGTACACTACAAAGCGAGCGACAAAACGTTGGCCATTATCATTATTTTACAACATCTTGGACATAACGGCCTTGGCTGCTTATAAATTGTACTATATGAACAATGACATGATACCGCATACTGTTAATAGACGAAAGCTATTCCTTCGGAAAGTGGCTGAAGAAATGTGCATGCCTATCATTGAAGAACGTGCACTTAATCGTCAAATAACTCGACACTTCACGACGAAAATTGCAATAGAAAGCTATTTGAACCGACCAATAGAAACTATTTACGACAGCGGTCCATCAACATTTGCTGCAGCAGGATTGAGAAAGTCGGTAACTGGATCTTGCTATTTATGCTTTATTTATGAAATAAAACGAAGAAGGAAAACACGAAAAGCGTGCAAAAACTGCAAAAAACCTATGTGCCTGGAACACTCGGTGACAAATTGTTTCTGCGTCCTTTATGACCGGAATAATTAGTATATTTTTCATTTTAATTAATTATGACTTACTATTATTTATTTTTTCATTAAATGATTATTTTTCATTTTAATCTTAATGTATTTCAAAAAATTCTAAATAAAAATTTCACGATACCAATGAACAACTTGTTACTCGCTCATTTTTTCATACAGGGTACACGGGTACCCCGGTTATGTGTTTGCGTAGGTGTTGACTTTGGTAGCTTATAGCTGGGGAACCACTGAACCAGATTCCATAATTGGCCACTCCAAAGATGTAAAAGAAATGAAGTTTCGTAGATCCGAAGTTTCAATGCTCTAGCCACTACTTGGGCTATTCAGCTACAGGAGCTGAAAGTCTGAAGTGGACACACGGGTACCCGGTTATGCATTATACGGTTATACTATGTGACCGTATTTATTTCCTTTAACTCCTAAACTAAGTCTTTATTGGTTATTAGCTTAATACAAGCAGATACTTAACATTAATTTCTTAATCCTAGGGTTTTTTTTGTTTTTGTTTTATTTGTAGGGTAGGGACTTTACATTTACGTGGGCAATAGTATGCGCACCAGACGTATGAGAAAAAGATATCACAATTTATTTTAGAGGGAGAAAGCGGGGTTTGAGTTAAGAAGGATATTTCGGAGTTCGGATCTGCTGAGATGAAAATCGAATTCATTGATCAAATTGTTGGTCAGACGAAGCATCCTAGTTATAGGTTCGCCACATCCATAGACGGTGCGATTAAGGTTGAGATGAAAGAGAGGTACAGACCTTGGGTAGCGTGGGTTGGTATTAAGGGATAGCAATTGGAGCAGTGTAGGGCAGTTAAGGGTGCCGCCTATTAGTTGATGGATGAAGAGGACATCGGCAACCACCCTGCGTTTTTCAAGAGATTGCATGTTAATCAACATCAAACGATCAGCATAAGGAGGTAGATTGAAGCTGTCGGAACCAGGGAGGCCGCGTAACGCAAATCGAAGAAATCTACGCTGTACAGCTTCAATACGCAACGAATGAGAAACAAAGAGCGGTGACCAAACTTGGCTAGCATATTCGAGAATGGGCCTCACAAAGGTTAGGTTGAGAGATTTTGTAACATATGGGTTAGAGTTGGCTCTACTAATGATATTATCGATATGGGATTGAAAATTAAGTTCTTCATCGCAAATTATACCCAAGTCTCGCAAAGAACTTACTAAGAGAATCGGCTCGCCAAATATGTAAAAAGTTCGCGATGGAGATTGGGGTCTCTTACGCGAGTATGTCATAGCTTGGCATTTGTTGATATTGAGTTCCAGGAAGTTTTTTTGGCACCAAGTAGAAAAACTAATTAGATCTAAAACTAAAAATTAGTATGTTTGCGTTGATAGATTTTCATGTCATCAGCATAAACAGAAAGATTTGAGTATTTGATGACCTCGTCGACATCGGTTATTAAGACGAATAACAAAGGACCAAGTGGCGTCCGTGGCGTAGTTGGTTAAAGTGCGTGGCCGCTATGTCAAAGAACTTTGGAAACCCAGGTTCGAACCCCAGCAGCGACAGAAAATTATTTGAATTAAAAAATGATTTTTCTGTACGGCCGCCACCTCTCTGCAGACAATGGCAAACCTCAGAGAGTAATCAAAAATGCCATGTAAAGCTTCTTGAGAACGAGAACTTTCCGTTCATCGCCGTTCGGAGTCGGCGTTAAACATGTAGGTCCGGTTCTCGGTCAATTGTGTACAAACTAAATAACACGCACAACACAATTGATCATAAGAAGCTAGGTCAAAGTTCTTTCAAGGGCTGAAATGGCCAGTTATTTATTTATTTTTATAACAAAGGACCAAGGTGGCTGCCTTAAGGGACACCAGAAGATGCTGTAAAAAACTCGGATTTGGAAAACCTAAAGATGACATTATATCGACGTTCTTCAAGGTAAGATTTAATCCAAGCAATAAACGGGGGTTGAAAGCCGAAAGTTTTTAGCTTACGAAGGATGACAGTGTTCGAGATTTTGTCGAATGCTTTGCTAAAGTCAGTTGAGACAACGTCAACTTCATAACCACTTTCCAAAGAACATAGGGTATTCGAGACGAATTTTGTTAGGTTGGTAGTAGTGGATATTCCCTTGAGAAAGCCATGTTGGTTAGGGGAGAAGATAGACTTACAGTGAAAAAACAAAATATCGTAGAGTATACTTTCAAATATTTTGGGTGTGCATGATAGTTTTGCAATGGGTCTTGGCTGTTGCATGTGCAGAATTTTATTTTGATACGCAGTCACTTTTGGAGCGCACATTGGTTGTGGTCGAGGGTGCTGGCAACGGTGGATATTGATTCGATGACATCAGCGGCAAGACCTGTGTGCTACTCGGCGTTAAAATGAGACCTGCTATTGTAGTGGGTGCCGGAATTGCTATATTTGGAGGACTCATGGGCGCTGGTTGAGCAACATAGTTTGTCGGCGCAGCAGCAGGTATGAAGTCAACAGGATACATTGGTTGATGTTGTGCCGCCACATGTGTTGGTGAATGCGTTGGTTGACTGAAGTAGGTAGTTGGTGAGACTGGTGGACTAGGATACGGCCAATAGACCAATGGTGCCACATAGAAGGCCGCCGGATGTGCATGCGGATTATGTGGATGATGTCCATGATGCGGAGGATGATGCGCACGATGAGGTTGCATGAAGACAAAAGTCACATTTTTGACATTCATCATAACTGCACTCATTGAATGTGTCTTTTTATCTTACTCCAAACAGTCTTTGCAACAGCATCTTGCATTTTTTGTGACTAAAAAGCAAGAAAGAGAAGCAGTAGAAATAAAAAAACGGGCACATAAAAGAACAAAGGCAACACAAGCTGCTGCAACATATCATAAAGAACAAAAAGTGCGTTAAGTAAATGTGTGTGATTTAAAAAATACAGTTTTTATGTGGTAGTAGAAATAGTAGTAGTAGTAGTAGTAGTATGACTATAACTAGTTGTGGTAGTAGCAGTAGTAGGAGTTGGGGTAACGATGTTTGTTGGAAGTGGCAGTCAGGGCAGAAAATAAAATCGTGCTGCATGAAAAAATTGCATTTCTACCCTAGACATTCACGCACACTTAAGCACACAAACAGACACACACACACACATATTGACCGTATAAATCAACACACGTGTAGCCACATATCAATTTGTGCTGGTGTGTGAGGCGCTTAAAGCGCTATTAAAAATGATTTAACGCAATTGGAAAGCAGATTGGCAAGAATCTGTGGCATATCGTGAAATGGCAAAAACTGAAATTCAAGAGAAAAGCTTTTTTGTTGTTGTTTCCGTTTTCATAGCTTAAGGCGAATGCGGGAGAAAGTGTGAAATACGAAAAGCAGTCAAATTCAATTTGAAAATAATTAAAATCACTCATACGCACTGTAGTACACGCCAAGTGAGCGTGTTTGTTGTTTAAATGGAACAATTAAACAACAAACACTTAAACGACTGTAACCAAGCATTAAATTTCCTTAAATTGCCCGCATTTATTTGCGAGGGCACTCAATAAAAAACCAATAATTGTAATTCATTGATTGGCACTAATTGAATAAACTTTCTTTTATGACAAATTTATTTAGTTCACCCAGAGCAACAATCAGTAATAATCCATAAAATCGTATTAAATGCCAGCATCATTAACAACATCAACATTTCCATCTCCATTTCGATCCACAACATCAACATTTAACCACTACAACGGCAACAAATTATCAGCAATTGCCGTGACTACGTTTATCTTTCAAAGACAAATAACGGCTTAGATGCTTAGCAGCTAAAACAATATTAATTTAAGTGCAGCTGCCGACAACTTAACTTGAGCTAAACCAATTAGGGTCAAAAGCGGCGGCAGCAGCAGCAGTAGCAGTCACCGCTTAGCCGCTCAAGTGTGACCAAATGACAGCACTAACCCAGAGAACCGCACAAACACAGCCAGCCAATGTCATGCTTGTGGAAGTGACGGGCGAGCGACAGACTAGATACCACCAACGAACGGACAAACAGCAGCAGCAGCAGCAGAATATCAAGTTAGTTCGTAATTTTATCCTTAAGTCATTAACATTTCAAAGACGCTGTCCTTTGCATAAGGAGGACGACATCACATGGACTATAACCAACAACAATAACACTTACCAAAATAACAACAACAACAACAGCAACAAAAGCACAAATAACAACATGTTGCTGCTACGTTTGTTTAGTTGAGTTTAGCTTAGTTTAGCTGAGTTTAATTTAGTGCCGGTTTCGTGTTGTGGTTCAGGCTGTGAAGCGGAATTTTGTGGATGGCTTGTTGTTCAAAGCCTCGTAATGAAGCTGTTAAAATTTACGAAATACCAGCGGTAATAACAACAAAAATTACAATAACAAGAATACTCATATCGATGCAATAGTGATGTGTTGTTGTTATTGTTGTTGTTGTTGTTGTTGTTGCTAGTAAAGATGTTTATTAATATAATGCCATTGTTTTTGTTGCCTTAAGTCAGCCAACAATACATGTTGGTATGCATAAATCTGAGTATGGGTATGTTTGCGCGTCTCTGTATGTGTGTGTGTATGTGTATATAACCGAAGAGTGAGCTCAAAATATGACATCATCAGCGTAATGAGCTTTACACTGTAGTTGTAGCGCATAGATATTCATACGTTGCCTAGTTAATAAAATTATATTTATGGCGCAGTCTGTTGCTTTGCCGCTAAAATAGAACGGGATAAGCTGCTGTGAAGCTGCAGTTAATAAGCATTAAAATCAGCTATTTAAAGTTTTACTACTGCTATTGTTGGAGTTGGTAATTAAGTGAAGTTTGCTAAAATCAAAGAGTGGTTTACGGTGCGTATGAGTGACATTAATTCGATGAAGAATGAATTTGAACCGATTTTCTTGGGAATTATTGGCCACTAGCAATATCACCGTACGTACGTTCTCTGATTTTGTCTTGGAAAACATGAATGAACAAACCTTTGCAATTGGCGGCTACGTTACTAAGCAAAATTGCCGCATTTTATGATCCAAAAACTCACGTGTGATTCAGAGGATTTTAAAAATATTCCTTTCTATTCATAAACTTCATGTGTCCACGTTTAATAAAAAAAAAATGTACACCTTAATCTACTACTTATATTAAATAATTTTGTTTTTTTTTAATTCAAATGTATTCTCAAAGGATCACGATAATCTCTCAATTTAAGCAGCCATCTCTCAGCTATTGAGATAATCAACATAAAATATGAAGACAAATCGAAATACAAGCCAATTAATATCTACCTGCTAAAAAATTACAATCACATTAAGCAGCGGCTCATTTGATTCATCTCGTGCAGCCTCTTTGACATCGTTCTGACATCATATCAGCAACAGCAGCAACGGATGAACACATAAGGTAATGATTAATTGTGCTTCTTGCAGCAATGCAATCCTCATCATCAACACATTCACATTGCAATGAAAGACATGCCAGGATTGCACGCTCCAGCACAATAAAAAACAAAAACAACAACAGCAACAATATTAACAGCAACACAAACAAATTAGCACGTTACACTACATGCGTGACACGTTCGAACATACTGACTCACACAAATGTGCCTGACACATCAAGATGCAATACATACGAGCACAGACTGACAGGCAGACAAACGCAAATGCAAGTGTAAGCAGGAAAAAGGACTTGAAGGCTTTCACTGGATGATTAAGTCAGCGAGATGATATGCAAACGCTTCGAGCAGCTTTTTGAGCTGACGACAAATTGTGTCGATTGCAATGAGATGCGCCAAAGGATATCAGTGCATGTCCTTTGTGCATGTTGTTTTCGCTGGAAGAGAGTAAGTGTAAGTAACTGTGAGTAAGTGGGGGGGTAGTGTGAGTATGAGTGAGGTTTGAGTGAGCAATGATATGATTCAGATTGACGGATTTTTTTCTGGCTTTGTCTGTGTTGTGTGTGTGTGTGTGTTGTGATGTTGCTGTTGGTATAGCTGTTGGTGTTAAGATTGACGAGCGCTCATGTTTGAGGCCATTGTGAAAGTATCTCGCTCGTGTTGATTGTGGCGCTTGGGGCACAATGCTGCTTAAGTGGCTAACGCTGATGGGATGACAAACACAGGTGCTAGATTTTGTTGGAGCGCGCAATAGCAGAAACATTGCCTAAAAATATCTCACAATTTATGGTGGGAAAGGATTTATGCCTATTGCGTTAATTACCGTGGCAAATTGCTGCAAGGAGCTTAATTGTAGCGATTTACTTATTTTAAAATGAAAACGTTAAACGTAGTCAACTATTGTCGAATTCTTAACAAATTTTGAAATTCGTGTTAGAGTTACAATTAGAGTTAGAGTTAGAGTTAGAGTTAGAGTTAGAGTTAGAGTTAGAGTTAGAGTTAGAGTTAGAGTTAGAGTTAGAGTTAGAGTTAGAGTTAGAGTTAGAGTTAGAGTTAGAGTTAGAGTTAGAGTTAGAGTTAGAGTTAGAGTTAGAGTTAGAGTTAGAGTTAGAGTTAGAGTTAGAGTTAGAGTTAGAGTTAGAGTTAGAGTTAGAGTTAGAGTTAGAGTTAGAGTTAGAGTTAGAGTTAGAGTTAGAGTTAGAGTTAGAGTTAGAGTTAGAGTTAGAGTTAGAGTTAGAGTTAGAGTTAGAGTTAGAGTTAGAGTTAGAGTTAGAGTTAGAGTTAGAGTTAGAGTTAGAGTTAGAGTTAGAGTTAGAGTTAGAGTTAGAGTTAGAGTTAGAGTTAGAGTTAGAGTTAGAGTTAGAGTTAGAGTTAGAGTTAGAGTTAGAGTTAGAGTTAGAGTTAGAGTTAGAGTTAGAGTTAGAGTTAGAGTTAGAGTTAGAGTTAGAGTTAGAGTTAGAGTAAGAGTTAGAGTTAGAGTTAGAGTTAGAGTTAGAGTTAGAGTTAGAGTTAGAGTTAGAGTTAGAGTTAGAGTTAGAGTTAGAGTTAGAGTTAGAGTTAGAGTTAGAGTTAGAGTTAGAGTTAGAGTTAGAGTTAGAGTTAGAGTTAGAGTTAGAGTTAGAGTTAGAGTTAGAGTTAGAGTTAGAGTTAGAGTTAGAGTTAGAGTTAGAGTTAGAGTTAGAGTTAGAGTTAGAGTTAGAGTTAGAGTTAGAGTTAGAGTTAGAGTTAGAGTTAGAGTTAGAGTTAGAGTTAGAGTTAGAGTTAGAGTTAGAGTTACAGTTAGAGTTAGAGTTAGAGTTAAAGTTAGAGTTAGAGTTAGAGTTAGAGTTAGAGTTAGAGTTAGAGTTAGAGTTAGAGTTAGAGTTAGAGTTAGAGTTAGAGTTAGAGTTAGAGTTAGAGTTAGAGTTAGAGTTAGAGTTAGAGTTAGAGTTAGAGTTAGAGTTAGAGTTAGAGTTAGAGTTAGAGTTAGAGTTAGAGTTAGAGTTAGAGTTAGAGTTAGAGTTAGAGTTAGAGTTAGAGTTAGAGTTAGAGTTAGAGTTAGAGTTAGAGTTAGAGTTAGAGTTAGAGTTAGAGTTAGAGTTAGAGTTAGAGTTAGAGTTAGAGTTAGAGTTAGAGTTAGAGTTAGAGTTAGAGTTAGAGTTAGAGTTAGAGTTAGAGTTAGAGTTAGAGTTGGAATTGGATTTGGAGTTGGAGTTGGAGTTGGAGTTGGAGTTGGAGTTGGAGTTGGAGTTGGAGTTGGAGTTAGAGTTATATTAACAATTCTATTTTATTTATTAAAACATTTTTTCAAGCTCTTAACTTAATTTGAATTTGAGTTAATTTATTTAAGATATCTGCCAAAAAAACAAATACTTTATTTATCTTAAAAGATACTTTCCTCTGCCAAAAATAGAACCACTTAAAATAAATTACCTTGGGCTTTTTCTTGGCTGCCCGAGCACTCGTAGCAATTGGTTTAAATGCCACTCACATACTAACAATAAAGCGGTTATAACCAGCAACAGCCAATATTTATGAGTTTCTCTCAACTTCTCTATGGCTACTTAAGGCCTCGTCCCTCTTCCGCCTGTTAAACGATGGCAACTTTTTACCCATGTCCTTCAACCTTCAACGCTACAATCGATAAAAATGATGATTGATTGATGAACTGCGTGCGCTGGCATAATTTTCTTACGGCCTGGCCACACGGCTGCCATAACACGGCCGGCTGCTACTTGACAGAACACGAAAAAGCATCGAAGGAAGAGGAGTAAGAAGCCTTGTACACAGGCGACCAAGCCAAGCCACAACCATGATACACGCACATCCTTTTGTAGCACACAGTAGCTTTTTGTTAATATATGAGCCATAAATACAATGCCACAGACGCAGCGACGCCAACGTGTCCTCGATAGATGTTGGTTTTATTTTGCTGGTGCTGGTATTTTTTTTTGCGCTGTATTCTTTTTTGTATTGCTGCTGTTACAAAGTGTAAATGTGGCGCATAAGAAGCAAGTCTTGAAAATGAAGTTTCAATGAAAGTGTTGCCAACCCGGCTTTTAAAGTTTAGACTAACGTAAATGTTGAAATTTCCTGCGCTTTTGTTCGTCTCCTCGAGTTGCTGTTTTCCTGCAACCCTTCATGTTTTGTTCTACATCGTGTGCTGCTCTCAACGGGATAACAAATGCGTTTGCTTGTCCTTGCAAGCGAGAATGTCCTCGAGTTTCTTTGGAACGCATTCCTTTTTTTTTTCTTCAACTGTGCCGAAGAAAAACGATGCGTTGTCGTGACTTTAAATAAACACATTTAAATAAGGCGAATATCAGGATAAGCATAAAAGTTTTTATCCTGCCTGCAACTTGGCAGATATAGAGAATAAAAAGTACAAAAGTAAATAAAAAAAAGAAAGAACAATGAGAAAATACTGCGGAAAAACTGAATCAACAACAACAACTGACTTTAATGCATTTTAAGTTTTATGTAGGTGTGTGTGTGTGAGTGTGTGATAAAGTGTGTGCGCGCTTTAAACTACACAACAAAAGCGAAGATCTGATTATTATACCTTTTGTTGTTGTTGCTGCTGCAAAAAGTTTCTTCTCTTTTCTCTCAAGTTTAGAGCAATTTTAATGCTTGGCAAAGTAATTACTCTGCGTTGCCACTTTTTCCATACGTTTGTGTGTATGTGTGTGTGTGTGTGACAAAGTGCGCGTATGCTTACACTATATTGGCAGGTAGCCACCAGCGGTGCTTTAAGCTTTGCAATTTGTTACAAAAGTTCATAAGCCGCGCAAAGAAAGAGTGCGAAAATCCTTTCAATGTGCTACTGCGGTGTCGTCCTTAGCTTAGCTTAGCTTAAAGTTCTTTTGCACAGTGTTACAAATTGATGACAGAAGCATTGTGCTGAAGTTTTCTACTTTAAGCTTATGCTTTTTATATGCTTTTATATGTATATCTTGTACATTGGCACAAGCTTAAATTTACTGGTGCTGCTGTTGTTGGTTCAATTTGTTGGGAAAACTTGATGAAAGTGATCAAGTGAGCAAAGATTAGGAAAACAGTCATAGAAAGTAATAAATTGTATTGTGTGGCAAGTATTAAAGTCAGATTTCACACTTCGTTTTCTTTCCTTGATAAACATTTATTACTCGAGCAATTCCTGTCCGTATAGGAAATTTGAAGGAAATGTTTAAAACACGATGTAGTTAAGATTTTAAGAATTATAACATATCTATTTATAATTGTATTTAAAGACATGTTAAAAGATCAAGTTCTAAAAAGGGGCTTTTTTAGATATAGTATAACAATATAACAATATAACAATATAACAATATAACAATATAACAATATAACAATATAACAATATAACAATATAACAATATAACAATATAACAATATAACAATATAACAATATAACAATTTAACAATATAACAATATAACAATATAACAATATAACAATATAACAATATAACAATATAACAATATAACAATATAACAATATAACAATATAACAATATAACAATATAACAATATAACAATATAACAATATAACAATATAACAATATAACAATATAACAATATAACAATATAACAATATAACAATATAACAATATAACAATATAACAATATAACAATATAACAATATAACAATATAACAATATAACAATATAACAATATAACAATATAACAATATAACAATATGATAATATATTTATATAACAATATAACAATATAACAATATAACAATATAACAATATAACAATATAACAATATAACAATATAACAATATAACAATATAACAATATAACAATATAACAATATAACAATATAACAATATAACAATATAACAATATAACAAAATAACAATATAACAATATAACAATATAACAATATAACAATATAACAATATAACAATATAACAATATAACAATATAACAATATAACAATATAACAATATAACAATATAACAATATAACAATATAACAATATAACAATATAACAATATAACAATATAACAATATAACAATATAACAATATAACAATATAACAATATAACAATATAACAATATAACAATATAACAATATAACAATATAACAATATAACAATATAACAATATAACAATATAACAATATAACAATATAACAATATAAAAATATAAAAATATAACAATATAACAATACAACAATTTAACAAATTCACAGTATAACAATATAACAATATAGCAATATAACAATATAACAATATAACAATATGACAATATAACAATATAACAATATCACAATATAACAATATAACAATATAACAATATAACAATATCACAATATAACAATATAACAATATAACAATATAACAATATAACAATATGACAATATAACAATATAACAATATCACAATATAACAATATAACAATATAACAATATAACAATATAACAATATAACAATATAACAATATAACAATATAACAATATGACAATATAACAATATAACAATATAACAATATAACAATATAACAAAATAACAATATAACAATATAACAATATAACAATATAACAATATAACAATATAACAATATAACAATATAACAATATAACAATATAACGATATAACCATATAACATTAGAGCATTAGAACATTCATAAATTAGAACTATAAAAAGTAGAATCAAAACTGAAGTAGAACCAAACTGAGGTTTGCATAGTTTTGAAGAAGATATGTGCATGTTTCTTAAGTCTAATTGAAAAGAACAAATTTTTAAATTTATAACGTAACAGAAAAGTTTCCTAATCTGATGGAGTTGCTTTCAGGATGTATTTTAAATATGTTAGAAATAGTCAATTTTTTAAAAAATATAATATATCAACCACTTTTGTAAACATTTTGCACATAAATGGTGTATCAGGAAGAAGTGTTGGATTGTAAAGGCGTATTATTTAACAGCTGGTCGCTTGGCAATTGTCAAATGTTGACATTTATCAGTTACTAGCAGGCTACAGTGGTTCGGACATTTTCTCTTATCTACATTTGTCTATCAATTTATAAAAAAATTATTGAATTTCACAATGCAACTTCTATAAAAGTAAAAAGTCAGCCGTTTGTTTCTCTTGCTTATTTATGAACTAGAGGAAAACCACGGTCAAAACATGTGTAAAAAAGTTGCATGATGCGGAACAAATATACATACATACATTGACGGCCTCGGTAGTCGAGTAGGTAGTGTACTCGACTGCTACCCCAGAGGCCCCGGGTTCGAATCCCGGCCAGACCATGGTCCTTCGCTTTAAGCCTTACGCATTTTCAATTTTCTATCCTAATTTCTAATCAACTGAAATTGAAAATTCATCAATATTTACGTTTTGAAGTTGTAGTTGATGGTCAATTCTTATAACTTGAATTGACTGAGGTAAAGGCATAATACTTGCCTCTGATTTAAATTCACATGTTTCCTTGGCTTTCCACCACGCTTAGAGCATCCTACATGTATTTCACTTGATTGACGTTTCCTTCTCACTAATCTATCACCCCATATCGCACCAAGGCAGATTTGACTGAATAGTTATTCCACATAAAAGCCTTGAAAATCCAAAAAAAAAAAAAAAAAATTAAAAATACATCAATTCTTGCGACTCAAAAGTTTAAGTTATAGAAAATATTCTTACATTTAAGAAGACAACATTCTTGTTTACAAAAAAATTTCATATAAAACTCTGAAAAACTTTTCAGTAGTCTTAGTCTTTTCAGTAGTAGCGGTCTTGGAAGTCAAGTGTTAGCGCGCTTGACTGCCACCCCAGAGGTCCTGGGTTCAAACCCAGTCAGGCCATGGTCCTAAGCTTGGATTTTTCTACATTTCTAATTGACTGAACTTAAAAATTCATCAATTCTTACTCAAAAGTTTTGGTTGGTAGTGAAGAAGTTTGTGGAGAGGATCGCTTGGTAACTTGAATTCACTGTGGTAAAGGCGTTGAAGTTCTTATTGATATAAAGATGTGCTCAGATTCAAATGCACATGTTTCCGCGGCCACGCTTAGAGTATGCATTTATTTCACTTGATTGACCCTTTCTCTCCACTAATCTTACAGCTCATATTGAACCAAGACAGACGTGACTGTATAGGTACAACAAAACAAAAAAAAAAACAATTCATGAAATTATAACATTATCGATTTTTAGAAAATTTTTAAAAAATTTCTAAAAAATTATAGATTCTTTTCATCAAAATATCGATTATTATAAAAAAAAGTTATCGATATATTATAGGAAATTCATACATTTATTTGAAGAGAATCATCAATTAATATTAAGGATAATATTAAGGTACATTTTTAGAAAATTTCGATAAAACGAAAAAACATTTCAAGAGATTTTACACAAAATGCAGAAAACTTATCGAACATCTTTTAAATCAATGGACATTTTTCTTTGATTTTATCTATTAAAATAAAATTAATCGATAACTTTCATTAAAAAATTATCGAATACATTTTTCGATTAACATTTTAACAATTAACAATTTCTAGAAATTCTTTTTTATTTTTTATAAAATATCGATGAATTTATTAAAAGTGATCGATTATCTGAGGAAATTAATAAATTTATTCAAAGAAAATAATAAATTAATATTAATGATATGAAGAAAATTTCTCTTACCACTAAAAACTACCGCTAAATTTTTAGAAAATGCGCGATAATATGCGTTTAAGAAAATTTCGATAAAACTTAAAAACTTAAACTTCAGAAACTTAGCGAACACCTTTAAAATCCATGGAAATTTTCTTCAATTTTAATCGATAACTTTCGATTAATTTTAAGAAAATTATCGATAGCTTTCTTTATAAATTGATCGATAAACTTTTTCTATTAACATTTTTTAAATTTCTATAAAATATTCAAAAATGTATCGATATATTTTAGGAAATTCATAAATTTATTTAAAAAAAAAAACTTCAAAAAATATTATGGATTTTAAGAAAATTTCTCCTACCATTAATAACTATCGGTCAATAAGAAAATTTCGATAACACGCAAAAACATTTCAATAGATTTAAAACAAAATTCAGAAAATTTAGTGAACATCTTTTAAATCAATGGAAATTTTCTTTGATTTTATCGATAATTTTCTTAAAATTAATCGATAACTTTATTTTGGAATTAAATATATCGATAACTTTAAATACTTTTTCTTATTGATATCAATGAATTTCGATAGTTTGGTTAATTTTAAGAAAATTATCGATATATTTTAAGAAATGTTTGAAAAATTTTAGTAAAATTATCGATATATTTCAATTAATCTTTAATTAGTGTTGAAAAAATCATCAATAAATTTAAAGATACTATAAATAATCAAATCTCAATTCAAAAAACAAAAATTGGCGGTTATTTACTAAAAACTAAAAAATTTACTAAAAATTTACTCAAATTGATCGATTATTTTCTTGTGCATATCAATAAATTCCGATAATTTGGTAAATTTTAAGAAATTTATGAATATATTTTAATATTTTAAAATATAATTGTTGAAAAATTTTAGAAAAATGATCGATAAATTCTACCAATTAATGTTAAATTGATAATTTTCTTATACACATCAATGAGTTCCGGTGATTTTGCAATATTTTAAAAAAATTATAGAAATATTCCAATATTTTTATATGTAATTGTTGATAAATTTAAGAAAACATCTCTTAATTCTATCGATTATTATTAAATCGATGATTTTCTTGTGCATATCAATGAATTCCAGTGATTTTGCAAAATTTTAGGAAAATTATAAATATATTTTAATATAGAATTCTTGAAAAATTTTAATAAAATTATCGATTAATGGATTGATTCTATCGATTAATCGATTGATTCTATCGATTGATATTAAATCCATTATTTTTTATGCATATCATTGAATTCCGATGATTTTGTAAATCTTAGGAAAATTATAGATATATTTTAATATTTTAAAATATAATTGTTGAACAATTTTAGAAAAAGCATCGATAAATTCTATCGATTATTATTACATCGATGATTTTCTTATGCATATAAATGAATTACGATGATTTTGTAAGTTTGAAGAAAATTAATGATATATTTCAATATTTTAAAATATAATTGTTGAAAAATTATCGATTAATTCAAAGAGCTTTTGAAAATTTTCTTAAATTATTGATTAATTTCAAAGATAATTTCGACAAATATTAGTTTTAAATTTGATGCAGATAGATGTTGGGATATATAAAATTTTATATTGATATATTGAAGAAAAATTAATGAATTGCTCACAAAAATAAGCAACAAAATTTTTCTAAATAACATTATTTTGGGTTCAATGTGGTGATCTCATCTTAGTAGTTAGATTTAGAAAGTGTCCTACAACAATTCAAATTATTTCGTTCTACGCAATGGACAGCTCTTTGACTATTCTGAAGTAAAAATGAGCGTGAATCAAAAGGATATGCTACCCTCTTTACTGGTAATAGACGATATACTGACTGCCATCGTAGATACATCGGAAAGAGATTGTTTCCAATGAAGAGCGTTTCAAAGACTGTCAGTTGGACGATAGATATCCGATGTCCTTACAAGTATTATCAGCGGTCCAGACACGATGTGTCCATTACTGCTCATTCGCAAAGAGTCAGTTGGTCAAGAGATCAATGTCAAAACAGACAAAAATAACTCTTTTAAAAATATAAAAAAAAACATCAAAACAAGTGGAGTTTGCATATCCAATATTTTTATTTAATTACACCTGCTTGGCTGTCAGCATTTCTATTTAATAACAGGTCTTCCAAACTGCCACACACACACACAAAATAAGCGGTAGTTATAATGCTGGTTAATAATAGTATTTTCGCCAACAGCACTACTCAACAAAAATAGCGAGCAGCAGTGGCAAGAAGAATTTGCTGATGTTAGCAGGCCATCTATTATGTATGTATATCATTTTCACTCATACATATTTAATAATTCCTATAATTTTGCCAAACAATAGGGCGGCTGTCCTTCTTAAATGCATCAAAAATTTAAGCAAACGTGGCAAAAATTTGTTGCTTTTAACATTTAAAAAGCACACTTAAAGCAGTTCAACTGAAAAATTTAACAAATTCAAGCACATCAACGGAACGGACCTCAACTGCTACTGTTGTTGCTCCAACCCATTCCAACTACCACACGGCATGCATCACTCGGTTATGCCTTTAAAGCCTATTAAGATGCATATTAAGCCGCCAGGCAGCAGCAGCAGTAACAGTAGCAGGCTATCAACAAACACACGCATACACTCACACACACACACCCAGACTCACACACGCACACATAAAAACGACACGTGAGGCTTGAGCCTGCTACTGAAGCGCGGTACGTTTTATAGCCACATCCGTGGCGATGGCAGTGAGCGTTCTTTCGACGTGCTGATCCACTCCCTGGCGAGCGTGTAAACGACGCGCCGTTGTAGCCGGCTGACTGTCTGTCCGTTGTTTTGTTGTTCGTCATCCGGTTGCACGAGGCAGTCGTCAGCTACACATATGCCGCTGATTTTACAACAGGGTGGTGAATGAATAAGAGAATGGGGAGTGGGGCGGACACAATCGAGTCACTCACTCACTCACTCACTCATAACTCAAACCACACTCGATACAGTTTACGAACGTTCGTTACTAGATGGTTATTGTTGCTTTTTGCTGTCGTTTTACTTCGTGTGCAATCGTATTGCACAACACAAGCCCTTAATGTACATGAGTAAGTTGTGCCAGTGTTTGTGTAAGTGTGTGTGTGTGTGTGTTAATATGGGTCAAAGTGCAGTGCAATGTCCTCAACATCCGCATTGCTGTAGTTTGACTTTTCTGCATGGGAATCGCATTGTAGGATATCACGTTACGTACGCTTACGTTACGTTACGTTATAAAGTCTACGCTGGGACGCAGGATATGCCACGTTGAGCGTGGCAGGAGTGGCAAGTGAAGCAGTTTAAATTTTATTAGCAATTCCGTGTGTAAACTACGAATACAAAATAATGTTAAAAATAAAAATGCGAGAGCATGAGACAAATGAGAGCAAAATAAACAAAGGGGCGAGTATGAGCAGGCTGATGGCGAAGCTCAATGAAAGGAATGCGAAGAGTGTCATTACTATAGGAACACCAATGAAGAGCTACAAAGGACTCTAAATTTTCATGGACTCGAATTCACTCGAACTCAATTTAGTCCATACAAAAAATAAAAATTTTTAAGGAATTAATGTGGCATTTAAGCAAACAGAGAAATTTTGAAAGTTTATTGATTTAAGTTCAAGTAGTTTGGCCAATTTATGCCCACTAGGATATTATTAAAATATATATTTTTTTTTAAATACTTTTTTGTTAAGGTTAAATTAGAAACCAAATGTCTTCTCTTATTCCAACACACTACAGTTAGTCACAGTCTCTGCTGCTTCTGCTGCTTCTGCTGCCCTTTAGTGCATAGCCAGTGATGAAAAAAAACAAAAAAAATTATGTCAAGTCTGCCGCCGCCTGTTGTTAATCATTATCTCTGAGCGCAATTGATGTGACTTTATTCTTATGTGCCTTGCTCAGCCCAAATATTTTTTTGCCAATCCTTAAAAAACGCTAAAAGCAAACCTTTTAATTTCGAAAAGCTTTTTGGCCTTTGATCAAAAAGTCCTCACTAAGGAGCAGACTAAATGTGGCATTGCAATATTTTTTATTTTTTTTTTTTTTTTTTTCTTATTTCAGCCCTTAACTAACGCTCGCTGCTGTTGTTTGTGTGTTCGTCTGTCCTGGCTCAAAATAAATAGTTTTTGATTTATAAGAAGGACACGTTGTATAATGATTTCAATGATTTGTAACTGTTGCTCAAAGTAAAGTAAAAAAAAACTTTGTCGCATTATATTGAGTGTCCATTAAGTTGCTGCCATAGTGGTGGATAAAGGTTGTTGGTGCTGCTGTTTCGCCACAGCCTGAATTGAATGGCTTTTGAGGTTTGCAATCTTTCGTGCGCTACCACGAATGATGCGCATGAAGCACGAATTTTTGCGATTTTTTTTTTATATTTTTATAGGTGCTCTTTCTCTTTGCTAAACGCGAACATGTACGAGCTGCCTTGGGAATTAATGTGCTGATGGCAAAGGACATTTGCAGTTATGTAGTTAGATAAATTTTGGCATATCTTTGAGATGCTTTGAGTTGCTTTGATCCTGCTGCTGCTACTGCTGTTGCTGTTGCTACTGCTCAAATGCGATGCACATCTTTTGAGAATGCGTTGTCTTTTGGGAAGTATACGTATACTTGGCAGCTGACTTGACAGCTACACAAAATGTAATGCAGCATTTGAAGTTTCTTTTTTGTTTTTGTTCGGTTTTTTTTTATTAAATTACAGCTTTTATCGCTTAAAGATAATTTATAGCAGCAGCTGTCTAACTTGTTTGTCTAGTACCGTTATTACCGTTGGTCCTAAGTGGCCTTTAAGAATATCTTCATTGAGTTGATTGAATGCGATTTTTAAGAAATATTTCGTTGCTAACGGCGGGACTTTGTAGTTGGTTGATAACTCAAAGGAACGTGCACGTATCTCCTGCTCGAACTTATAGTCATCTTAAGCAAGAGCAAAAGAAAAATCAAAAGCAAAAAACCAAATGCAAAAACAAAAGAAAAAGCCAAAACCAAAAAACAAAATCAAAAGAAAAATCAAAAGCAAAAGTAAAAAAAAGCAAAAGCAAACGCAAGAGTAAGACCAAATCAAAATCAAAATTAAAATCAAAATCAAAATGAAAATCAAAATCAAAATCAAAATCAAAATCAAAATCAAAATCAAAATCAAAATCAAAATCAAAATCAAAATCAAAATCATAATCATAATCAAAATCAAAATCAAAATCAAAATCAAAATAAAAATCAAAATCAAAATCAAAATCAAAATCAAAATCAAAATCAAAATCAAAATCAAAATCAAAATCAAAATCAAAATCAAAATCAAAATCAAAATCAAAATCAAAATCAAAATCAAAATCAAAATCAAAATCAAAATCAAAATCAAAATCAAAATCAAAATCGAAATAAAAATCAAAATCCAAATAAAAATCAAAATCCAAATCAAAATCAAAATCAAAATCAAAATCAAAATCAAAATCAAAATCAAAATCAAAATCAAAATCAAAATCAAAATCAAAATCAAAATCAAAATCAAAATCAAAATCAAAATCAAAATCAAAATCAAAATCAAAATCAAAATCAAAATCAAAATCAAAATCAAAATCAAAATCAAAATCAAAATCAAAATCAAAATCAAAATCAAAATCAAAATCAAAATCAAAATCAAAATCAAAATCAAAATCAAAATCAAAATCAAAATCAAAATCAAAATCAAAATCAAAATCAAAATCAAAATCAAAATCAAAATCAAAATCAAAATCAAAATCAAAATCAAAAAGCAAAAGCAAAATCAAAATGAAAAGCAAAAGCAAAAGCAAAAGCAAAAGCAAAAACAAAATCAAAAGCAAAAACCAAAGCCAAGGTCAAAACTAAAGCCAAAATCAAAAGTAAAGGCTAAAAGAAAAAGCAAAAGCAAAAGCAAAAACAAAAACAAAAGCAAAAGCAAAATCAAAAGCAAATTCAAAAGTAAAAGCTAAAGGAAAAAGGGAAAGCAAAAGCAAAAGTAAAAGTAAAAGCTAAAGCCAAATCCAAAAGAAAAAGCAAAAGCAAAAGCAAAAGCAAAAGCAAAAGCAAAATTAAAAGCAAAATCAAAAGTAAAAGCTAAAACAAAAAGCAAAAACAAAACCAAAAGCCAAAAAGCATAAGCAAAAACAAAAGTAAAAGCAAAAAAATATAAAAAAAAATTAAAATAAGGACATATATTGGGACAAGGATTTGGTTAAGCATAAGGGCAATGAAGAGACAAGAGATGCGAGCAATGATTTGGACAAAGTTTAAGACCAGGAATAAGATAAGGAGTAGAATAAAAATTTGGACAAAGATTAAGGTATAGGACAAGAATTAGGACAATAATTCAAACAAGAATTGGGAAAATGACTTCGACAATGACAAGCTTAAGGATAAATATTGAGACATGCCTAAAATAATGTTTGGGGACAAGACTGGGAAAAGTAGAAACTCAAGAAATGGGACAAGGAATATAACAAGCACTTAAACACACTGAGAACCAAATTTAGAAAAAAGAGTTAGAAAATAAGTGGGATGAGGATTAGGAAAGAATGTAAACAAGGATAACGGCAGGAATTTGGACATGGATTAAAACAAGTGTTTCGACAGGAAATAGGACAAATAGAACAAATAGAAGAATAAAAATACGATTAAAGACAAATTTGGGTACAAATGAAAGGATTGGGTTATGAATAAGAATAAGGAATTAGAAACACTGTCGCGTCAAAATCTACGGATGTGTTCACGATACAGCCAACTTGTTTTTAACTTTTCCAAGTGTTTTTAAATAAAAATAAAAAAAGAGCAAAATCGACTGTGATATGGTCTAATTTCAACCTCAGGTAATACTAAAAATAATAAAGCTGCATATTTACCAAAGCATCCATTTTCTAAAAAAATTTCCGATTCCAAAATCTTGTAATTGATCTGAATCGAAAGAACGTATACATTTCATTTTATGGTAGATACAACCCTAACAAAAATTGAAAACAATGCGGATCCTTTTTGCAATTTTAACATTTTATTCATAAATAATTTCTTTTAATATGACTGCACACGAACTACTTGATATAAACAGATTGATTAAATTTACGCTTATATTAAAAGAAAGGATCTTTTTAAAAACACTGTCAATTGCAATTTTCGGTTTTATAAGCAGTTAAGCCTGTATTACACAGCGATGCGGAGCCAACTTTACAATTTTTAATATATTTTATAATTAAAAATGGAAAACATCCTTAACTTAATTTAAAACTTACTGCTACGCATAGTTAACACTTAAGTTTAACAACAAGGATTAACAGCGATCCTTAATTTAAAGCTTATTACAACTATAGGCATGCATATATTTGTGTGTGAATGTATGTGTAAAATACTTAATAAACAATTTATTAATGCGTGCATGTTGGCAGTTGTCAGGACGATAGTGACACGTCTACTCGTCAACACACACACACACACACACACGCACTCATGCAGCCTCATATTGATGTACATGATGTGGAAAAAAAACACGATTACGTTGGCGCCAAAACCAATGCATGCAAAGCAGCGTATCATTTACTTAAAATACAACAACTGCAGCAGATTATTAAATAAAGTGTTAATTAAATTATAATAACATGCAAACAGTCGATGGGGCGTCATACGACCACGCCCACCATGCGAAAGTTGCACTGTTGCTATGTTTATGCTATGTTTCATTTAAACACACACAAAGACCCACAGATTGACACATTGACCGCAATAATGAACTAAATTGAATGTCTGGTTGGCTGACTGCCTGGCTAGCACTGTAAGCTTTTGGCACTACTCATGCTTAATAAGGATGCGGAAGTATATTTTATCGGTTTTCAGCATGATTGCAACTGTCAATCAGAGCATTGTTGTGCTTGTAGGCGTGTGTTTGATAATTGTATGATTGTATGTAAAATAATTTGCTGCATAATTAAATGAGTAGCAAAATTTTAATGATTGCTTTTAACCACAGACGACAGCTAGGTAGGCAGTTTCAAAATAAATGCATGCAACTTTTAATTAAAAATACAATTTTCATTATGACTGCTACAAGTCTTTCGTTCATAAATAAAAATTTACAACTTGCAAGACAAGCAGAATTTGATGCTGCGCACTATCTACCTCTCAGTATCAAAAAAAAAAAAAAAACTGTCACTCTTACACATGTTCACAATGACTCAGAGCTACTTACATATTTGCATACATACATACATATATACTCGTGTATGCAAACATGCATCAAACGGAAGCGGAAGTGCGAAACATTATTCTCTATCACAAAAAAAAAGCACTAAAATTATGCAGTTTTTATTTGAAACTTTTGTGCTTTTTATCGCTGTTGATGCTATTCATCATTTTTTATTATTTTATTACTTGTGTGAATTTTTTTTTTTTTTTTTTTTTCACAGACAATGAAATGTTTTGGACTCTGCAGTGGTTTACTTCAACTCGGCAGTAATTGTTGTTGTCTTGTTGGACTCTTGCGAAAATTGGTGCTTCAAGCTAAGTGTAATAAAATTTATTTTAAAATTTTAATAGGCTTCAATGGAAATACCCTTCAGTAGCCTTAAATATTAATAAATCACTTAACATTTTAGATGCTTTGTTTTTTGTGATATACAATTCAATTTGAAAATTTTCCAAAAACATATCTATTTTCTATTTTTTCTACAAGTTAATTTTAAAATAACACATTTTTTGACAAATTGAAATCAAAATTTTACACAAAAAGCAAAATAAACCTCCTTTTGCTCATAGTATATTTTCTAGCCTATCAAGGGTTTCTATAGCCATTACCTAGCCATTCCTTGTTAGCCATGCATGAAGAAAGTTCGAAAATAAAAACGTTAAATGTTTATTATATTCGACGTGACGGCTTTAAACAAAGGATTTCCCAGAAAAAAATCACCTTAACCCTTAACGGCCACGCCCCAGCCAGGCCACATAGCGGCCACATGGGGTAACTCATTGCCGCACACTGATAAACCTAGTTATACAAACCATAACATATGGGTGTTTTAAGACTTTTAACCGATTGTGTCATGCTTATTGAAGAGTTCTTGAACATTTTTAATGATTTTTTATTGGTCAATTTATAGATGGCGTTCTATAAAATTCAGCAAAAATTACTTTTTTTCAGAAAAAATTCATTACTCCGTCATTTTTCAATATTAAGAACTAACATTTTGGAATTGTACCCACCGATCATTAACATTAACATTAACATTAACATTAACATTAACATTAACATTAACATTAACATTAACATTAACATTAACATTTACATTAACATTAACATTAACATTAACATTAACATTAACATTAACATTAACATTAACATTAACATTAACATTAATATTAACATTAGCATTAACATTAGCATTAACATTAACATTAACATTAACATTAACATTAACATTAACATTAACATTAACATTAACATTAACATTAACATTAACATTAACATTAACATTAACATTAACATTAACATTAACATTAACATTTACATTAACATTAACATTAACATTAGCATTAACATTAACATTAGCATTAACATTAGCATTAACATTAACATTAACATTGAAATTAAAATTAATATTAACATTAACATTAACATTAACAGTAACATTAACATTAACATTAACATTTACATTAACATTAACATTAACATTAACATTAACATTAACATTAACATTAACATTAACATTAACATTAACATTAACATTAACATTAACATTAACATTAACATTTACATTAACATTAACATTAACATTAACATTAGCATTAACATTAACATTAGCATTAACATTAGCATTAACATTAACATTAACATTGAAATTAAAATTAACATTAACATTAACATTAACATTAACATTAACATTAACATTAACATTTACATTAACATTAACATTAACATTAACATTAACATTAACATTAACATTAACATTAACATTAACATTAACATTAACATTAACATTAACATTAACACTAACATTAACATTAACATTAACATTAACATTAACATTAACATTAACATTAACATTAACATTAACATTAACATTAACATTAACATTAACATTAACATTAACATTAACATTAACATTAACATTGACATTGACATTGACATTGACATTGACATTGACATTGACATTGACATTGACATTGACATTGACATTGACATTGACATTGACATTGACATTGACATTGAAATTGACATTGACATTGACATTGACATTGACATTTACATTGACATTGACATTGACATTGACATTGACATTGACATTGACATTGACATTGACATTGAAATTGACATTGCCATTGACATTGACATTGACATTGACATTGAAATTGACATTGACATTGACATTGACATTGACATTGACATTGACATTGACATTGACATTGACATTGACATTGACATTGACATTGACATTGACATTGACATTGACATTGACATTGACATTGACATTGACATTGAAATTGAAATTGACATTGACATTGACATTGACATTGACATTGACATTGACATTGACATTGACATTGACATTGACATTGACATTGATATTAACATTAACATTAACATCAGCAACAACATAAACAACAACTCAAACAACAACAACAACCATAACAACAACAACAACAAAAATCTACTTATATATGATTTTTTTACTTATTTTTTTTAACAGTTTTTTTCGTGGCAACCAGCACTGCCCACAAGCAACAAAATAACAAAACAAACCCCGGACTATGAGAATGGAAAAGGACAACGACATGGCTTAGGCCAAAAATTAAGAAAGTTGAGAAATTGATGACTTTTAAGTGGAAATCCTCAAAAAAGCTCCAATATTAAAAATTTTACAGTTTTTTCTATGGTTTTTTATATATATTTTTCATATAAAATGCAAAACGAAAATTCCCAAAAATTATAGCGTGAGTATAGCGTACGTTTTAAGGTGTAAAAAAACAACATTAAACCTACATTCAAGTAAAGCACAACGAAAAGAGGCTGAATTTTACTTGAAAAAACTTGTGATAACTATACCAAAATCCTCAAAAATCTCAAAAATTTAAAATTTAGTGGACTAGCAATGTTTTAAAAGTAGTTTTTGCCATACGCTGTCTGACTGAAAAAATTTCCCAAATATTTCCCTCAGAGGGAAATTTCTACATTACGCAGTTTTGGCTGTTTTGCACTTTTTTATATGCATTTCAATAAGAAAATTTCCCAAAACTTCACTCAGAGGGAAATTATAACCATACAATTATTACTAAACCAGATAACTAGAAAAAAACTCTCAAAACAGCACAACAATTTAAAATTTACCAGCTTACCAATGTTATTAAGGCATTTTTTCATACGCCGTTCAGTTGAAAAAAAAAATATCCCAAAAATTTCCATCTCAGGGAACTTTCTACATGACGCAGTTTTTGCTGTTTTTCTCTTTTCTACATGTATTTTAATTAGAAAATATCCCAAAACTTCACTCAGAGAGCAGTTTTATCCGTACCAATTATAACTAAACCAGATAACTAGAAAAAACTCTCAAAAACCTCAACAATTTAAAATTTACCAGCTTTTCAATGTTATTAAGGTATTTTTTTCATACGCCGTTCAGTTAAAAAAAAAATTCCAAAAATTTCCCTCTTAGGGAAATTTCTACATTAAGCAGTTTTTAATGTTTTGCATTTTTTGTAAGCATTTCAAGATGTTTTTTCATACGCCGTTCAGTTAAAAAAAAAATCCCCTCATAGGGAAATTTTCTTAATAAGGAATTTTTTGCTATTTTTCACTTTTTTATATGCATTCGGAGGGAAATTAAGTATAGTTTCTATAAAAAAAAATCCTGAACATGATATTTAAACTTTTTTAATGAATTACCTCTTCTTAGAATTTTGTAGAATTTCTTTCTAACATTCACTTCTATATTTTATTCAAATTGAATTTTTCTTGGAAACTAGTGATACTCTTCTTTTTCTCCATTGATAAATTTTCATTTAAAAATAAATTTATTTTTTAAGTTTATCATTTGAATGTGTCTCAAGACCAATTTAAGAGAGAAGCTGATATCAATGTCCTAGTAAAGCAAATATATGTTTGTAAAATTATGAATTATGCAAAAATTCTTTCTTTTGACAAAATTTAAAGTCACAAACGACGAGGATTTCATTTACAAAATACACACAAATATATAAATCACAAAATGTTCAACAAAATATTTACTTATTGAAATTCCTCAAAAATAAAAAAAAAAAAAAATCAAATTCCCCAAGATAAATATTCATTTAAAACTAAAAATAATAGCAAAAAGAAGTCCAACATCCATTTTAACATAATCTAGGCAAATACGCAAAACGTTTTAGCAGGAGAAAAACAAAACTTAAATAGAACATAGGCAACACTGCCGCTGTTGATGGTGTTAATAGCAAAGGTAAACATACGTTAAAAGCACACAGCACAAAACTGTGTTGGAAAAAGTCACCGAAAAAAGCAAAAAAAAAAAACAAAACAGAGGGATCAGCAAAATAAAAATACGAAATTTTCAATTATGGCTCACCCTGAGCTGTAAAATATTTACAAAAAACCTCAAACATCCGCAAGCATGCTTATCCTTCCCACTGCGTTGGTTGCACTTTTACACTTGTAATTATTTTATAAGATTTATTATCCTTCAGCATCTTCAACATGCGTTGCATACTTTTGGGCTGATGTGAAAACAAAAAATGAAACAAAATATTGCAAGAACGGCAGCTATAGAGCGCTCTTAAATATGCAACACTTGCTGCTCCCAATGGTGAATGCGACAAAAATTCCAATTGAAGCGTGTGCAGCACAGGCACCATCAGTAGCATTGGTAGCAGCAACAACCGCAGTAGCAGCCTCCACGGAGGCGTTGCAGTGCAATGAGGTTTTTTTTTTTTTTTTTGTTTCAAGCCTAAAATAAACACGGACACATACACACACACTCACACTCATACTCAGCTACCAACTTTGAAGAATTGCTGCAGTTGTACAGCAAGCGCAATCGGCTAACCAGAGGCTTAAAACCAGCGGTAAACAGCGGCAACCCTGTTGGCAGCAACGCTTACAGTTGCCACAAGTGACCGAAGCAATGCTGTTGTTGTTGCTGCTGCTACTGCTGCTGCTGCTGTTGTTTAATGCTCGATGAGGCTTGAGGCTGCAACTATTTGCACATTCATCTTTGGTATTTAACACCAACATACACACACACACTCACGTGCATTTTAAGCATCTCAGTAGCAACACAAACGCAATCACTCAGGTGGCCAAATTCGTGGCTTTAAGCAATTTTTTTGCTCATGCCATGCCAAGCCTTTCATATCAAAGATTTGTTGCTGTTGTCATTTGCTGATGATAAGCAACAACATGGTTGTTGTTATAGTTGTTGTTGTTTTTCTTCTTTCTGTTGCCCATGCATGCATTTATATTCATTTAATTTGAGTGCTGCTCCTCATACGTTCTACAACAGGAATTTCGTATAAGCTGTCAGTTTAGGTGTGTGTGAGTGTGTTGATGTGTGTCTACTGCAACAGCGCCATCTGTTGTGGTTTATCTGTGTTAAAATGATTGGACGTTATCATTGGCTTTTATGCCGTTGTGTGGTCTTGACTGGTCTCAGGCACAGGTACAATTTTTATGCGCTTTCAAAGTCGTTTCTCGACTCGTTGTTTGGCGAAGCTGACTAAAATTTAATATGATGTGCCCTGGAGATGCCATTGAATGCCACACACCAGCATTTGTTGCTATTTTTTTTTTTGACAGTGTTGTGCAAAATATTTGCCTGACCAGCCATTTAAGACGTTTTGAAACTCTTGAAAGTTACTTCTGGTGAAAAGAATCAATGTATGAATAATACTAGGATATTGTCTCAATATGTAACAATCACGTTCAACATTTGCAAGATGCTTAGTATTTACAGTGATCTTTACAGTGATCTTTACAGTGTTTTCTACAAGCAAAGGTACTTTTTTAAAAATAAAGGTTAACAACTGAATGCTTCCAAACCTTATTTTGTCCCATGAAAGAGGCTTTTCTGTAGAAATTTCTAAAGCTGATAGTTGAATTTTTCAAGTTTAATAAGGATTAAATATTATTACAATGCATCCTTATTCTTAAATAGGGATTAAAATCAAGAAAGTTTTAAAATTTTTGACCAAGTATTTACAGAAGGCATTAAAAGTTACTTTAAAACTTGTAGAGTTCAAGATTCGATCCTTTTTTAATCGAAATCAAATCATTATCAACATTAAAGCTTAAACCTTCAATCAATGTAATCAACCATTTTGTGATTTGAAACACATCTTTAGGTTTTACTACGTTTGATTGTGAATGCAGAACATCTGCACTTTCAGCTACTTCAACCCATCTACCTCTACAACATTAGTAGAGGTTTCCATTTAAGTTCCTTAACTCTGTTGCACAACACTGTTGCATTCATGTTGCACATCACTATACAAACAACGTGTAAGCCACTCTTACAAACACATTCCCAAGAGGCTTTTCAATTTTACTGCAACATAAATTAAATTACCTTTTATCCGCTGCTCATCTCATCTCATCTCATTTCATCTACTCTCAGACACGACCTTCTTTTTTACAGATTTTTTTTTAGTTTTGTGTGCGAGTATTTTTGGGCTATTTTATTGTTGTTTTTTTTTTTTTGTAATTTGTTGTTACCTCTTGCTTTTCTTGTTACCTTTGTGCCAGGCCAAAGTAAAGCTTGGCCAAAATGCCAAAAGTATGCGCAAAATCTTCATAAAAACAGCAAAAACTGCATAGCCAACAACAACAGCAACAACAATAAATGAACTAACGGGCGTAAAGAAGAATCAGAAAAAAAAAGCCAAGACTTAGAGTTCGAAAAAATCACCGAATTCCCAGAGTACGAATGCATTGAAGCGTATGTTGCGCTGGTTTAGTTGCACGGACGTTGGTTGGTGGTGGCGGAGATGGTGATGGTGCAGGAAAAACCAAGTCCCAGGCTGCTGCAAAGCTTAACGAATGAAAACAGCAACAACGCAGCACAACAACAATAACAACACCATCATATAGCCAACAACAATAAAAGAGCAGCAGCCGTGTTTTTTATTTTGTGCATGTTACGTATACGCAGTGGTGAACCGAGTTACTGCTTGTCGGTGGTTGCCTGCCTGTCGTTATTTAGCTGTTGTTGTTATTGTTTTTGTTGTTGGTTTTCATTTAATGAATATTTTTTACTGCTGCTGCTGCTCCAGCTGCACAGGTAAGCAGTGCGTATGACAAGCATAGCCATGCATATGCTGCAGGCAGCTTCCTTTTTCTATGCTGCTGCTGCTGCCTGCCATCTCAGGAGTGCATTAAATTTCCAAATTGACGCAAAGCCACACCAACACACACACATGCACTTGTAGTAATAATGAAGAAAAAAAGCACAACAACCACTTTGATTTTGTAATCAGTGCCAAATCAGTTTTTGGCTCAAACCAAACGTGGTTTTAACGAGTTGCGGATGCTAACGTTTTTCAATGTTGCTGCTGCTGCCGTAACTGAACAAACTGACCGGGGGAGAAAAAAATTGCTTAGCTAATTTATGTAATTTGTGCAGCTTGGTGGCTCTTTTTACCTGCACTTGGCGGCTGTCCATGTTTGCTTGTTTTGTTATACGTAAGAGTTACATTTGCAGTTGTTGTTGTTGTTATTGCTGCTGCAGCAATAATTTAAATTAGGCATGCCAACGACATGGACTGTCCAAAGCACTCAGCTTATTAGATAAAACGCATTGTATTGCGTACTCAGTCAGCTATTCAATGTCAGAAACACACAAAAAAAAACCAACTAAAAGCGCAACAACAACATTAGCAGCAGAAATGACAAAACAACAACTCAATTTTTTTTCTATTGCGTCCTTTGACTAATATGCTTTTGAGCAGCCTTTTTATTTATGTCTTGTTTGTTTTTGTTGTTGTAATTCACGCACAAAAAAGCAAAGCAAACCAACTTAGCACAAATCTCGGTAGTATTTGTTTTATTCTTTTTTTCTGTCAAAGCCTAAATGTATGCAATGGCTTTTGTGTTGCTGTTGCTCCCTCTTTATTTGCACAGTAAATATTTTTTACACACACAAGGACACAAGCACACACACACTAACTCACACACATGCTGAACAACAACAATGCCAACAACAATAACAACAGCTACAACAAACGCAACAACAATAGCCAAGCATCATATTCATAATAATAAAATTCACACTTGGGCATCATAAAAGTCAACGAGCGCTACTGCCTGGCAGCACCATCAGCAGCAGCTGAAGTTAAGAGTTTACGTTTTAGTTGTTGGAGCGCTGAAATGGGGATTCGGATTATAGAGTTGAAAAATTGCTGCTATTTGTTGGACTTTTTTATTGGACAACAAACATAATAGTCAATTCAATTGCTTTAGATTGTGTCCAAAAGGAGCAAAAAAAATCGAAAAGAATCTAGAGTGGAGTGAGGCTGTACAACCAATGCAAATGGAATGCAAATATTTTTTATAGATACTTGTATTAAGATATTCGTATCCATGATATATGTTTTATGAAACAATTATAGATGTCAGAGGTTAGGGAACAATTTGTCTATATTATAAAACCAACAGCAAAGTTTTCTTTTATCCTTTGTTTCCCTCTGTTTTCCATATAATATTTAAAGCAATTTTTTTAACATGAGAATAAAATTTTTGTTTCTATTGGTTTTGCAAAAAGTGATAGGTTGCGAAAGTTTTAGCCTTCAAATTTTATATCTTATAACTTTTTGTTCTCGTACCGTTAGTTTCTTTACAATTTGTCAAAACCAAAAATAAAAAAAAAAATTATTAAGGAAAAGTAATAAGATTCCACCTTAAAAACTTAACGGAATTAATTTTTTAATCAAAATATGTAACATTTTGGACCATTTGAAATATACTGTCTTTAATGACCATAACACTAGGCGACATATACTGGATAGGGGATTTATGTAGTTCATCAGATAGGGGAAGGTATATAAGATACATAGGCATACACTAGATATACAGTGATTGCGAAACCCTGTAGCTATGTTACTTAAGTTTAATATCCTTTCTTGGTTTCCCTCCCCACCTTTCTATATTTCTGTTTTACTTATTTTTTTTTTTTGTTTTGTTGAATTAATTTTTTTAATTTGAAATGTGCGATATTTATTCTTATTTTTTTTTTTTTTTTTATTTAGGGTTATGTCTTAAGAAGTGATTTTTTTATTTTTTATTCGAAAAATAACGTTTTTCTCTTAGAATGCTTGTTCGCAAAAAAACTAAGTTTTAATTTACAATTGTGAATATAGTGCGTTTGTGATCGCCGACACATCAATTTTAATTAATTTCCTTTATTCTTTCGAAAGTGTTGGGAATGAGAAAAATGATTGCCCAATTTAAAAAACGCTTTGAAGCAAGCTTCTTAACAAATCATCCAATAGGTCAAAAATTGATAGTTCAAAAGACTGCAAAATACCTCAAGACTACTTGTGCTTTTGTTAAGAAACGATGTTGACGATGAGCCAGGGAAAGGTAGTGAGACCTACCTCATACCTAGATGAGACCTACAAAAAGCAAGATAAAGTCATTGTGGGACTATTTGAAAAAATCCAGCCATGAGCTTGAAAGAATCTAAAAAATTTTTGAAGTGAAACTTCTTTAGACGCGATGGGGAGTAAACCCGCTGAAACACTTCGCCGTGTTTTTCAAATAGTGTTAAGTTTCATCTACTAAATCTGTACTAAATTTATAATACGGTTTATGTCTGCACTTAAAATAATACAAAGCTTTCAGGCCTTGTTTTGCTTTCAAAAACAAAGCTGTCGGGCAAAGCATATTGCCACAGCAAAGTTCAGCTAGATCAGAGCTGTAAAAGATTGAATCATTTCGGAATGCACACACTCTTAAATCATTCAAAAGCTGCATCAACCAGATTGCAATCTTATGCTTCTGTAGAGTAAATGAAGTACATATGCACAATTCATCATTCTTTGAAGATAAAAGAATGCACACCCAATGCTCTGTAAGGAATGGAAATATCAATCCCATTCTTGTAGGCTTAAAAATATGATAAATGCACTCAGTTTTATAAGGAATGGGACTTATGCATTATAAGGAATGGGACTTATAAAAAATATCAATCCCATTCTTAAGAAATACAATGAATGCACTCAGTTTTATTATTCTTTTCAACTCTGAAACACTGGACATTTTATTTACTGCCATGAAATACTACTAAATATAAAGCAGCATTTTGCATTTTTGTTGTCATTTGTTTTCGACGGCCGATCTTAGTTACATGCTTTTGTCTTTCCTTTGACATTTTCTGGAATAATAAAGTGCTTATTAACAATAAGTATTATTAACAAAATGTATAAAAATTAACTTCTAAAATTTGTTGTATATAATACTTTTTCTATACATGATATCAAGTCAATGGCAACCCATCACAGTCATGTCCAACCATGATACAATTATACAAGGTAGGAGTGACAACTGGCGTTTTTCTCACGAGTGTCTTGCACTGACTGTCATTTGCCTATATATTTTACTTTCTATTTTCTTTTCTACTTTTTTCGTTCTCTAATTTATACTTTTTTGACAGTTCCCGCAACACAAAAAACTGTCACTCCTACCTTATATAATTGTATCATGTGCCCAACAGTCACACACCCATACACAAATACACACAAAACATCTTCAGACAACAACAAATCCTTGCGGCTGAAGCCATCGCCGTCTGCATTCACTAAAATTTCAATTCGGCTGCAACGATCGATGGTTGCAGCCATCGTGGCTGAAGCCGAATTTGCAAAATGGTGGCTACTCAAAAATTGAGGTCGATTTTCCCACAAATTTTTAAACTTTTCCGATTTTCTTAAAAATATTGAAAATGAATTGGAATTAATTGGTTCATACGATAGAAGAATATATCTGTGGTCACAAGGAATAACAGCCTAACTCAAAATATCGTAAAAACGGGATGTTTTATTTTCTTTACCTCGTCTGTTTCCTAGAAGTTAATGGAACAATCGAACATGGAACTTATAGATACATGAATGTCCTTTCATTTTGCATAAATACCAGTTCGCTTTTTTACCGGGAAACAGACGAGGTAAGGAAAATAAAACATCCCGTTTTTACGATATTTTGAGTTAGGCTGTTATTCCTTGTGACCACAGATATAAAGAATAGTCATTCCACATTTCAAGTAAATCAGCCCTCCCCACCTTTCTATATTTCTGTTTTATTTTTTAAATGGGTGTACTAGAACTTGAGATATTATGTGCATCGAAGAAAGTAGTTTCGAGAAAAACGCGTTTAAAGTTTTACGTTCTGCCTAAGCCGGTCTGGGTGATATGTGACTAAAATGACTATAACTTTAAAAATAATTCTTATTTTGAAAAAAAATTTTAGTTAGATATTCTTGGATATCTAAATTATCGAAATATGACTTTTTTTCAAATTTCTAGACTAGAATACTGCCTTAAGGGCTTTCCTGAGAGGCCTTCCCTTATCACGCCATTCATTTTTTTATTTTAATCTATATTTAATTTATATATTAATTTTATGTACATTTATAAATATTACACAGTGAATTGCTATAAATTTTTATCACTGAAAAGTGCTGAAGAAGCAGCAACAGTGAGTTTGACACTCTTTTTATTTTAATTTGCTCCGATTTCGATTTGAGGATTTTGAAATAAAATTAATTACGAACAATTTTTTGTAATGCAAGCTAAAAAATGTCTTCTGTTTTGCTTGTTATCACCTAGAGAGGTGGTAACAATATTCACCGGTAACGCTTGGTCGCAGAATACCAACAGAGTGTTGAAGTTACTAAAAGGTGAATTTCTACGGTAACAAGATTAATGTTACCGCGACAGAATTGGCCTGTTACAGTGGTTCTATAAAATTAACCGTAGCGCCAATAGTAGTGGAGTTATAAATCCTTACAACGCTTTTTTTCATGTTGTTGCATTTTTAATTTTTTTTTTTTTTAATGAATAGAATCATTTCTAATTTGAGAGAGGGAGGGAGTAGCAACAATTGAATGCAAAATGTTAAAGAGAAAGAGATTCAAACTACAGGCATGGGTATGAGAATGCATATATTTATTTCGAAATGCAATAATCACATAATGTATTTAATTTTTTTTTTTTTTTTTTTGTTATATTTATTTTTCGGCACATCTGTGGCACAGTACCTTTCGAATGATGTACGTTTCATTCCCCATTTTTGTACGATATATATAATATATAAGAATATTTATATGTATATACGAATTCTTATAAATAAGACGAAGATATAAGATTTAAAATCACCACAATCTTCCTTTTGTAAAAGACCGATTGTTGAACAATTTGATTGACACATAGTATCATCTTTCTGTTCGCATATATTTCTTTAATGTGCTGCCAAAAAAGATAGATAGTATGCCTCCGTAAAGCTTTCCGTTGACCGTTACCTTATGGCTGTCTTCGTTTTCGGTGACAATAATGTCACCGCAACAAAAACCACACCAAAGAGCGAAATTAGTGAAATAGCTGAGATTTCGATGTAAAATTCTCCTCAGGCTAATTCAGAGTTTCTGAGGCTTGAATCCAACTGAGGTCTAGGCTTCAGTTGATGTTCAATCACACTCTATTGGCAATAGAAGCAATATTCTTGTTTGAGTGGACGTAAGGAACGTACTGATAATTTAAATAGAATTTTTCTAGAACTTTCTTCATAAATTTACTATTTAAGGCACAGTTGGGCATTCATGTATTTCAATTTATTTCTACTTTGAACAGAGAGCACAACAGAACAGATATGCTCACAACAAACCAGAGCACCCAGGCACGCGAAACCCGAAAAAATGCCCGAATTGTTCGAAAACCAGGATGTTACGGTAATTTGATTCTCAATGATAGGGTAATTTCGAGCCGCTCGAGAAGCTTTTTATTTAATATTTGAAAAATTTATAAAATTCATAATATTTTTTTTAATTTTAAATAAATTTTTTAAATTTTTAATTTTAAAGTAATTTTTAATGTATTGGTAAAAATGAATGGCAGTAAAGATTTTTCTATTAGTATTTCAACTTTTTGAAATAAACTTTAATCGTTTATTAGTTAGAGTTATTGTGAAGTAGTTGCTGCAAGACCAGCCCTTGACTGACACACATACCAAGTAAAAATTTGAATTTTTGCAAAAATTATCATCACCATTCATATTTTTGGGTCCAGTTCATGAATCCTTGTACGCATGATGGACCAATTCTTTGGCTGCAGTATGGACGAGAGTGGTCGATTTCTCACCTCAGTGACGAATTGATATGCTTAGGTCGCTTTCAACGCTTTCCTTCACTACGTTGATATTTTCAATCGAATGTCCGCAGCAAAGTCGTTTCGGTCTTCACATCTAACACTGAACCAGAAAAATTTGCTTGAATGTTTGGCAATGTAGGTCCAATTGAAAGCTAATTTTCTTAATAAAATTCAAGGAAATATGTTCTTTCTTTCACTGTTTACCATTCCATGGTAAATTTCCCGCCCAACTGATAAATATACGCCTTTGTAACCCTACGCATCTTACTTATATACCCTTAATATAGATTTTTAGATTTTTCGGGTATTGTTTGTAAACTCCTTTTATAAATTAATCTTAACTAATTAGAAAAAACCTATATTAACATAAATACTTTATTTAAAAATAAGTACTTCGTCATTTGAATTTCATTCCCTTTTAACTTTATTACCAATGTTTTAATGTCCCTAAATTGTATGCATGCTGTTTTAAAATACTTGTGCTTTGTCCTCACCAACCTGCATTCCTCCCTCTTTCGCTCAAAATAATTTTGAACACTTCAAAATAGCCTGTATAGCTCAGTATGTAGCATAAATAAATAAAGCGAGTAAATAATTTGGAAATGATTTACAATATGTTGAGTTGACATCGCATCCGGTTAAATGTAATCAAAAATGGCTACAACTACAATTTCAGTTCCATAAAAATTGCAATTTCAGCTTTGAGTTTTTTTTTTTTTTGCATGTGCCTTCTTTCGGTAGGAACTATGAACTCTCCCAGGCAGTGTTGCGTGATTTTTTGCATTTTTTCTCGCTTTAAAACCTTGCGTTGACTGCAGTAATTCACGACATCATGCTGCTCAGCGTAGAGTTCATATCCTTTGAAGAAGGCACGGTTGTTCGTTTTTTTTTTTATTTCAGATTTCTACACGACAGTCGCATAAAATTGCTTCCGCTGCGAGCTAAACTGCGAATATATGAAATAAAATTGAAAACCTCTTCATGGAAATAAAAATAAAATTAAATCATATAACAAAGAAACCAAAAAAAAAAAAAAAACAAAAAAAAAATTGTAAAAGCTTTGAAAAAATAAGTCGTACATCAACGGTAATGTCGTAAAATGTTGTAACGAACTAATTCGCATATTTTATGCTCATACTTGGTAGCTCCAATGAGATTGAGGCTCAGTGGCATAGCAGTGGCAATAATTTTTTGTTATACTTTAATTGTTAAAAGTATTGCCATTGAAAGTTTCTTTTTTGTTAACCCTTTCATGCCCGAATTTGAATGAGCAGGGCTACAAATTTATTGAGGACAAAAATGTCTTAACGCAAATTTGAACTGATCATAATTTCAAAGTTCTTGGTGTCCTGAATCGTTTTTTACAGCGTGTTATCTATAGGCAACATTGGGCAGTGGTTGCATAAAGATCGACAATGCAACAATGCAACATTCATGCAGCGCGGCGTTGCATTGAATTTTCACTCGGTGAGTATATAAGTTACGATAAATGTTTAAAAAGGAAAATTAAGGATTTATACTTAGCTTTATGACAAAAATACACAAAAAAATTCTGACAACATTAAAATTAACATTAACATTAACATTAACATAAACATTAACATTAACATTAACATTAACATTAACTTTAACATTAACATTAACATTAACATTAACATTAACATTAACATTAACATTAACATTATCATTAACATTAACATTAACATTAACATTAACATTAACATTAACATTAACATTAACATTAACATTAACATTAACATTAACATTAACATTAACATTAACATTAACATTAACATTAACATTAACATTAACATTAACATTAACATTAACATTAACATTAACATTAACATTAACATTAACATTAACATTAACATTAACATTAACATTAACATTAACATTAACATTAACATTAACATTAACATTAACATTAACATTAACATTAACATTAACATTAACATTAACATTAACATTAACATTAACATTAACATTAACATTAACATTAACATTAACATTAACATTAACATTAACATAAACATTAACACTAACATTAACATTAACATTAACATTAACATTAACATTAACATTAACATTAACATTAACATTAACATTAACATTAACATTAACATTAACATTAACAATAACATTAACATAAACATTAACATTAATATTAACATTAACATTAAAATTAATATTAACATTAACATTAACATTTACATTAACATTAAAATTAACTTTACCTAAAGTTCCAAAAAAATAAAATAGCAGGACTTAGAAGCCTATAAGTACGGTGTAGCGCCTTTCAGACCACATTAGACATGAGAGGGTTAAAAATGTTTTTGCCTATTGTCGCCATTGTTACCACCCTGTAATCGTTGTTGCTACAAAACTATTTTTTTTACGCCAACATTTTAATTGGTGCCCGTCTTCTATTGCTTCGAACTTTTTCTAATTTTCAAACATCAAACATTAAAAATAATTGCCAACGCTGATAGATGGCGCTGCTGACTATTCCACAGCATCGCGTTTTAAATTTATTTGTTCTCTAGTAGAGCTCCCAAAATTATCACAACAACAACAACAACAAAGAATTCACAATAAAAGCAACAAAAACACTGCGCATAAACTGTGCGAGTTTCCGCTTCCGCTTCATTTCTCATGCCACGATTTGTTTTTTTTTATACTTCAGCTCAATTTCTTTTTTGATGCAACAATTAAAATTTTTCTATTGCACAGTGGGCTCAAAAAAAAAACAACCCCCAAAAAAAAATAAACAGACGAGTGTATGTCTTTCAATTTATGCGACGGAAATGATTTACTTTGCTGTTATGACTTTCAATTGTTGTTGTTGGTGTTGCTTCTGCTGTTACTGATGTAGTTGTTATTGCTTTTGCTGATATTGTTGTTGTTGTTGCTGAATCGCAGCAATCATTTTTTGCGCAAGCAACAAAGTAAGAATGACAGAATTTATGAGCAGCTGATTGCAGTTAAATCCTCAACCGCGCCATCATCAATCATAGCAGTGTCTAGAAAAAGAAAAAGCTACAGAATGTAATGAAAATAAGAAAAAAAAAACGAAAAATAACCATGCTGCAGAGCTTAGAAGAAGCTTATTTTGTGCAGCCAATAATCTATCAAGCACAAAATAAAAACTATATCTGCTGGATAATTAAAACAAGAAAAACTTAGCGATGATTAATTTTTGTATCTAAGAGCAATAGAACTGAAATCAGGTCGAAAAGCTGGTCTGTCTTCGTTGATGGGTTTTTAATTTATTTTTTTTTCTATAAATAAAACTTGGAAATCTATAGATCTAAGGTAGTGTCAAAAATAAACCTTTGAGACATAGTTAGACAAGGATGACATAATATTTATATGGAGAGGCTTCACGGAGAGTTGCATTTGCATTCTATTGTGTATTTACATTTGGAGTATCCAAATGAAAATTCGATTTTACATTTGGAATAAACTTACTGCAAGTTTACAACACATAACTTTTTCATTTTGAAATTTTGAATTAGCTTGCAAAATGTTTGGAAAACCGTTTCAACTATTATTATTATTTTTATTATTATTATTATTATTATTACTATTATTATTATTATTATTATTATTATTATTATTGTGATTTGCATTATGACCTCAAGATCTATTGTGCCCCTTCATGGACTTAAAGAACCTCTTTTAGTCTAATCTCTGAGATAAATGCCAGTATATGTCCTATATGTCTTGATTTTAATGAGTTATCTGATATTATGTGGTAACCCAGATAATTCCATCGCGTTTCAACAAGAGCAGGACACTGTCCTAGGACGTTCATAGCAGATTCTTCGTCCTCCATGCAAAACCTACATGTGCCATCACTAAGAATTCCCAGTTTTGTAAGATGATAGTTCAACCTACAATGACCTGTTAGTAGTCCTGTGATGTTTCTTAGATCATTCTTTGTTAGCTACATGCATTCTTTGAATCTCTTTAGGTCGTATGCCCCTAAGCGTAGTTTAAAGTGGTTTAACCCTGGTAAATTCTCCAGTATTTGTTTTTTTGTTTTTCTTCCTCTTTCTTTATTGAAAGAGAGAGTATTCCTTTGCCTATCCCACAAAATGGTTTCGGACCAACAAGGGGAGTTGATGCTCCGTTCTTTGCCAATTCGTCCGCAATTTCGTTACCTTCTATACCTTTGTTTTCTGGTACCCATAGGATACATACCCGGTTTTATAGCCCAAGCGTTTTAAGTTTGCCAAGACACTCCATCAGCAGTTTTCAGATTACCTGATGGGATTTCAGTGGCTTGATAGTCGCTTGACTTTCGAAATTATAGCTTTGTTTTGGTTCCGATATTTACGCTTCAGGTTAAAATGTACGCACCTGTCTATAGCGTATATTTCCGCTTGGAATATGCTACTGTTTTTGCCTATGGGCATGAAGTATTTGATCCCTGGTCCGCAGACTTCTGCTCCGGTCCTTTCTTCGGTTAAACAGCAGTCGGTATACCATGTAATCATGTACTGTTTTATCTTATGGGTTTCTGATAAACCTTCCTATTTCTTTTTGTTACTTAGTTCAGTTTGAAATCTTTTAGTGAAACTGAATTTTGGATGCATGCTGTCCCTCGGTATTATTATTTCAGGATGTTGCCTCGATAGAATATCAAACTTCTTCCGAGTAATTCAATCCCTTATCCCGATATCTTCATCACTCAACCATAAAAGCATTCTTAGCCTGGTATTGAATATAAATAGGAATAGGTGTTAGTTCTATTAAAACCTCCATTGATGCTGTTGGACATGTGCACATGGCTCTGGTGATCCACATGCAGGAAAAACTCTGTAGCTTGTTAAGCGCAGCGATGACTGTTTGCTGCTTATTTTTTTCCGCCCAGATAATACGCAATCACGGGTCATATGATCATTGTATATATCGTAATATTTTTGGAGTGCAGCCCCAGCTGTTTCCTGCTCTGGATCTGCAGATCATAAATCGGTTAGAACCCGCCTTCTTTGATTTTTCGTTAAAATGTGTTTTCCAAAGAAGTCTAGAAGTGGTCTAGAAATACTCCCAAAAATTTAACTTTTCCTTGCAATCAATCTCTATTTCATCTAGCTTTATAGGCTTAAGGTGTTTAAGTTTATATTTCCTTGTAAATGGTACAATGATAGTTTTTCTTGCATTTATGTTTCCACAAAATATTATGTATCCACTTTTTTTTTTGCATACGTTATGTGTCCACTATGTCGAGATCGTCAAAGCCAAATTTTTTAGAGATATCTTTTAATCCCACATTTTGTTTTTTTTAGTTTTAAGTTTAAACGAAAGAATGGCGAAGGTTTTGTTCAAAAGTATTTTTACAGTTTTGCGCAATTAATTTTGGAATTATCAAAAACGAGTATTTCTTCTTTTTAACAACAAATTCGTATCTCTGGCCCAAACTAATATAAAGAAAAAAAAAGTTTCAAGTTTATAGAAAAAACATTGCTTTAAGATTATTCCAAAACTAACCCTTAAAGGTTTTAAGGATCATGTCAAAATTTTGAACATGAACTGAACTGAACTCAACTTCAATTGCTAGGTCTGGGTATGAGGTGTGTTTACAGTTTTTTGCGCTTTTTTACTCTTTTGCACAAGAGTTCTATAAAGAGCTCTGGATCGTGAGTACCCCTATTAGTTTTCTTTTATTTACAAAGTTTTTTATATAAAAACAAAAATAAAAATATGAAAAAAAATTTATTTTGAACAAAAACATGCAAATTTTTACTTACCTACCCAGAATGCCCAATTGATTCCCGGACGACAGCATTGAAGTTCCGCTGTCCAACCATAATGAAGTCCTGAAATCTTGGTCACCGAAGACCTTCTGCAACATTTTCAACGTTCCGTTAGCAGAAATTTCATTCCGGGAAGCTTTCACAGTACAGGAGACGAACGGCTTGAAAGAAACTGATGCGGCTTCCAAACTGTTTATCAAAAGGCCTATAATTTCTTTAAGCAAGGTTGCCAAATAGCGCTCAAAGTATCATCATAGTGGACACAGGTAGACATGATATCGTCATAATGGACACAGAGGGTTAAATAAGATGGCCACCAAAGCTGACTTGGATGTGGAGCATTCTCTTAGTTCAATTTTCGTGCACTTTTTCAAACATTTCAATGTTCAAATCAATCGTATCAAAACAATAGTTGCGTCCGTCTACTCACTGGTGCAATTACATAGATTCGAAATACACGAAAGCTTACCAAAGTACCGAGTAGAATGCTGACGAGCGCAAATTTTATCAAAGCAATTTACGCAAGAAATGTAGAAAATAATTCAATTTGTAATGGCCAACTCACACGGGATTGCTTGATTGGCAATCAATGAACTTTTCTTACTCTCTTTCACATGCTGATTGTTGGTAGCTCACACGACACGCCAATCATAGTTTTGCATTTCTTTGAAAATTTCATTTCGTAACCTAGCAACACTATTCAGATTGCTGATTGCCGACATGTACAGCAATCTCAAAATGAACAAATTTAGATTGCTGCAATCTGTGTTCATCCGCTCCGGCTCTCAGAGCTTTTGATAGTTTCACATTGAAAGCAACAACAAAACGATTAGATTGTTTGATTGCCAATCACCGTGTGAGTTGGGGATAGAAATTGCGCTTTTGACAGCTCGTTACAAATAGCGAACAACGAGAAGAAAGAATAGAAACGAGTTGATTCCTTGCAATTTTCAGGGATGACTCTTTATCATAATTTTAACAAATAAATATTTTGTTAAATTATTGATTGTTATTTTGTTACTAATGCTAATGGTATATCTATAATACTGAAAATCAAAATAATTTTAAGATGTTAGCGTCAATACACCTAAAATTGTATTTCACGAATAAATAAAATGTTGAATCATTTTTTATTCCTGCTGTTCTAAGCGTAAGAACATATTTTATTGTACGCCTCACATATTTTGTTGCGTAATTCCCGCCAGCGAGTAGACGGACGCAAACGCATAAGGCCAAAACACATAGAAAGCATCCATGCCTCATGCCATAGCTGGGACCCGCGACCTCATACCTACTCAACTATCGAGGCTGCCAACTAAAAACCTAATGATGTTATCATTCATTTTTTTTTTCTATTTTTTATGAGACCAAGTATATATCCTTAATTTCTTCATTTATGGGTAATAATTCCATGAAACACCGTTGCATAATTGTTGCATTTTTATCTTAGAGCGGCTTTATCCGAGGCTTTATTATTCATGACATTACATTTTTTGTTTTATTTTTGTCGTGAGGCATATATATTTCATGCAATAAATTTGCAGTTTCTTAAGCAGCTCTCTCTCTCTCTCTCTTCGTCCCGATGATATAATTTTTTTTATATGGCATTAGATCAAAGTATTAACTTTTACTGTATATACTAAGTGAATAAAAATTTCATGCAGATGCATTCGAAGAAATGTTTTTTAAATTTTTTTGGAAACTGGCGTAGTAAAACGGAACGTTGTCACGTCAAACGCTATTTTATTTAAACTAAATGTTTTTTTCTTCAAAACAAACTTTTTTCTGACAAAAAAACTTTTTTTCAAATTTTTAATAATAGATACTAGAAATACTAAAACTTTATTATTTAGGAAGACTCACAACTAAGTCGATTGCTGCTGCCAAAAACGTATTTCTTTTCCCGGAAACGAAATGTAATTCATTTAAAGGGTACTCTTAATTCATTGAGCGGATTCTAGGTGAGTTTTCTGTTCAATGTAAAAAAAAAAAATTCATCAGATTTTATTACGCATTGCATGCACCGTTTCCAAACGATTATGAAAGTATAGTAAAATATTTTTCAAGTTACATATGGAAGTTTTCTGTACAAAATGCTTGGAAACACTGTCCAACTGATATACAAACAAGTTTTACTAAAACAATTAATCTTAGCTAATAATATCTTTATAAGCTCTATTAGAAAAGTTTTGTTGAGCAGTAGCATCAGCAGCAGCAGTAGCAGCACCCTATATTTATATTTATTTGCTACTATCTGGCAACTCATAAACAACTCTATTCATTTTTCTTTGAAAACTTTTCTGCCGCTTCTGTCGCATCCTCAATGAGGTTGATTTTTATTGCGTCGCTTTTATCAACGCTAATAAAGAGCGAAGAGTTGCTGCCGCTGCTGCTGCTGCCTGCAATCGATGGCATGTGGACTATTCCAACAGTGATGGCCAAAACAAGCTCCAGCACAATCGCGTGATTTATGTGATTACTTCATTGCGGCGGTGATTTCGCAAATAATCGCAAAATAATAATTTTTCGAAACATTTTTAGTAGTTTTGGTTTTTTTTTTTTCTTTTAGTCCTACGTATTTCTTCTTATTTATTACGATTTGAAAGAAAGAAGTCACTGCATGCGCCGCTGCCAAAAGAAGTGAAATGGAAATAAAAAACTTAGCAACACAACCACTTGAAAAGTCATTTTAATGTCCTTGCGAGCATTTTTGATGCATGTGGTGTATGTGTGTGTATGTGAGTGTGTGTGTGCTTTTGAGCTGTTTGCGGAAGCTACTCTTTTTTGCTGCTCTACCTGATTCTGTTGCTGATTCTGCTGCGCTCAATTTGCTTGTGAAATATGGACATTTTAACTCTGGTTCTTTTTGTTTGTTTTTTTTTTTAATGGCGCCAAAAGGAGTTAATAAATATTTTTGCTACATTATATATATTAAGTAAAAAATATCGATTTTAAGCTCACGAGTATTAAAATAAAATGGAACAAAAACTTCCGCCATCAAGTGAGGCATAAAGACCAAAAAATAGAAACGAAAAAGAAGTGAACAGCGAGAAAAAGCGACCTTAGTGCTCGGCTTGTTCGTAAAATGCCAACATATCCTGATCCTCCAAATCCTACAAAGCGCAGCACTAACTGAATGAACACTAACGGCATGAAGTACAAACTGACAGACTGACAAACAGCCTGCACTTGGCTGTCAAATAAAAACAATAAAAAACACAAGCGAAAAAATTAAAAAAATGGCGCCTCTTACACTTCCGTTTGGGGCACACCGCGTTGCCAACAAACAACAGTGGCGATAATTGCATCGCTTACGTTCCACGGTGTGGTGATGAAGCGTTCATTGCTGCTGATTCCGAATGTTTTGCTGTTGTTTGTTTTTTGTTTTTTCTCTTTTTGCTATTGTTGTTTGTTGTTGTGCTTGCGCTGGCCTTATCCTGCTCGGACTCGTTTGAATCCTTTCGCGTTCGTGTAACGCGCCTACTTTTGATTTACAACACTTTGTTTAAAAATTTTCAAATTGCCCAAAAAACAAGAAAACACACGCCAAATAAAAGGAATATTAAATTCGACAAAAAGTTTGCACTACAATCGTTACAACAACAATACTAACAGCAACAGCAACAGCAGCAAAAGAAAACAGTTCCTGACGAGGACCCAATTTATCGAGGCATCAAAAGCGTCCGCCACGCTCAGAGTGGCATAGATAAAGAACGGAGCGCGGCAATGTTTTTGATTGTTTTAATTTGAATGGTAAAAATATCCAGTTAAAACTGAAAGGATACAAAACAAAAAAAAAACAAAAACAAAAATGCTAAGCAAAGGCCGAAAAAAAAGCACGCACAGTGGGTTCAGAAGGAACTTTTTCCTGACCTTTAATGTAACTCATTTTTAATACTGCTCTTTAGTCAGCAGTTAGTAGTCAGTAGTCAATAGTCAGTAATCAGTAGTCAGTAGTCAGTTGTCAGTAGTCAGTTGTCAGTAGTCAGTAGTCAGTAGTCAGTAGTCAGTAGTCAGTAGTCAGTAGTCAGTAGTCAGTAGTCAGTAGTCAGTAGTCAGTAGTCAGTAGTCAGTAGTCAATAGTCAGTAGTCAGTAGTCAATAGTCAGTAGTCAGTAGTCAGTAGTCAGTAGTCAGTAGTCAGTAGTCAATAGTCAGTAGTCAGTAGTCAGTAGTCAGTAGTCAGTAGTCAGTAGTCAGTAGTCAGTAGTCAGTAGTCAGTAGTCAGTAGTCAGTAGTCAGTAGTCAGTAGTCAGTAGTCAGTAGTCAGTAGTCAGTAGTCAGTAGTCAGTAGTCAGTAGTCAGTAGTCAGTAGTCAGTAGTCAGTAGTCAGTAGTCAGTAGTCAGTAGTCAGTAGTCAGTAGTCAGTAGTCAGTAATCAGTAGTCATTAGTCAGTAGTCAGTAGTCTGTAGTCAGTAGTCAGTAGTCAGTAGTCAGTAGTCAGTAGTCAGTAGTCAGTAGTCAGCAGTCAGTAGTCAGTAGTCAGTAGTCAGTAGTCAGTAGTCAGTAGTCAGTAGTCAGTAGTCAGTAGTCAGAAGTCAGTAGTCAGTAGTCAGTAGTCAGTAGTCAGTAGTCAGTAGTTAGTAGTCAGTAGTCAGTAGTCAGTAGTCATTAGTCAGTAGTCAGTGGTCAGTGGTCAGTAGTCAGTAGTCAGTAGTCAGTAGTCAGTAGTCAGTAGTCAGTAGTCAGTAGTCAGTAGTCAGTAGTCAGTAGCCAGTAGTCAGTAGTCAGTAGTCAGTAGCCAGTAGACAGTAGTCAGTAGTCAGTAATCAGTAGTCAGTAGTCAGTAGTCAGTAGTCAGTAGGTAGTGGTCAGTGGTCAGTGGTCAGTAGTCAGTAGTCAGTAGTCAGTAGTCAGTAGCCAGTAGTCAGTTGTCAGTAGTCAGTAGTCAGTAGCCAGTAGTCAGTGGTCAGTGGTCAGTAGTCTGTAGTCAGTAGTCAGTAGTCAGTAGTCAGTAGTCAGTGGTCAGTAATCAGTTGTCAGTAGTCAGTAGTCAGTAGTCAGTAGTCGGTAGTCGGTAGTCAGTAGTCAGTAGTCAGTAGGTAGTGGTCAGTGGTCAGTGGTCAGTGGTCAGTGGTAAGAAGTCAGTAGTCAATAGTCAGTAGTCAGTAGTCAGTAGTCAGTAGTCAGTAGTCAGTAGTCAGTAGTCAGTAGTCAGTAGTCAGCAGTCAGTAGTCAGTAGTCAGTAGTCAGTAGTCAGCAGGCAGTAGTCAGTAGTCAGTAGTCAGTTGTCAGTAGTCAGTAGTCAGCAGTCAGTAGTCAGTAGTCAGTAGTCAGTAGTCAGTAGTCAGTAGTCATTAGTCAGTAGTCAGTGGTCAGTGGTCAGTAGTCAGTAGTCAGTAGTCAGTAGTCAGTAGTCAGTAGTCAGTAGCCAGTAGTCAGTAGTCAGTAGTCAGTAGTCAGTAGCCAGTAGTCAGAAGTCAGTAGTCAGTAGTCAGGTAACAAGGCGTTAGTCAGTTGTTAGTCAGTTCTATGTCAGTTGCTAATCAGTTGTTAGTCATTTGTTAGTCAGTTATAAGTCAGTTGTTAGTCAGTAATCACTTGCTTACAACAGCGTTGGTAGAGAAATCGCTCATTGACTTCTTCGTTAGGTATAGGAAAATGAGGCAGTAAGCCGATTAAAATGCAGATCCTATAAAAATCCCGAATTCATAAATCCTTCAGAATTGAAAGATCAGGTGTTGAGTAAAATACCAAATCCTCTCATAAGTATGAAGACCTATAGAAGTTCTATGTCATTACAGCCAAGAACTCTCATATGTTTATAACGGGCTTGAATTGTTATCACGAGACCACAGGTGGAACCAAGGTCATCTTTCCCTCCTCCCCTTTACCTCTACCCCTTTAACTCTTCGAAGTTGAGAAATCTTCTATTTAAGATTAAATTGTATGCAAAGCCATAAATCAAGTGAATTGTGAAATTTTTGACTCAAACTGATTATTTAAGTCAAAGCTATCCTATTTCGCAACACTGATGTCCATTCAGACTAAAGTGCAGCATTTTTAGCGCTCACTACACTTTTAGTGTTTTGAACCTAATACAGGAAGCATACAAATCGAAGCAAATCTCTACCTATTCAACTTTTTTTTTTTGGTGATTTCTTGACTTCGTCCCACTGTTTCCTCAAAGCTTTCAAACTTGTTTGCAAAAAAAATCACTAAGTAAAAAACTAAAATAATCGCAATGTGTTGGTATTATCACCCTTAACATAAGAAGAAGAAGAAAAAGAAGTAGAGGCACTAACAGAAGCAGCTACACAAAAACACTAAGTCACGAAATGTTAAATTTGGGTGAAGTGAACGATCACAGGCACAATTTTTTTTCACTATGGATATGAACAGAAATAAAAACTAAGAAAAAATTATATATTTATAAAAAACTCTGTAATCAAGAACAAGCAAAGCTGGCAACGCTTTACAATAGCGAGACTTTCGCGTCGTTCTAATGATAAGTTTTTATTCGTTGTAACCGTTATTGTACGGATGTGTGTGATAGTTTTCATACGTGTTTTTGGCTAAGTCGTGTGTGAGTGAGAGTGTGCGTGTGTTTGTGGGCATGTGTGTGTAAGTGTGTATGTGTGTTGTTCGTTTCTGTTTGCATAAGTTTTTTATTTAAATGCAGTCCTTTGACGTTTTTAATTCTATTTACTTTACTTTTCATACACATCCGCACGAAAAAGTTCGTGTCCTTAAAAAACGTGCCCGAAAAAAATAATCTGCACAACACAAAAAAAAATAATAAAAAAAAAAAATATTATTAAATAAATATAAACGAGCACGAGTGCCGCCGCGTGTTCATGCGCCGTAATTTTAGCGTATGTGTGACGCCATCTTAAGTTTGTTTTCTATGGCAGTTAGTTTAAAAATTTTTATGCTTGCTTTGAAGTTGATGAATAGTGAAAGCATGTCATGTTTCAAATAATTGCTAGTTATTAGATTTCACAATAAACTAAAACAAAAAAAAAAATGCTATAAAAATTTAACGTCTACAATAGCACGGCAACGTAATTCACAAAAAAAAAGCAATTCGGACTTATAAAAAATGTACTGCTTTACCCCAGATGGGACTCGAACCCACAATCCCCGGCTTAGGAGGCCGATGCCTTATCCATTAGGCCACTGGGGCGGACAATCACATTGATGATACAATAATACTTCAATATCAACGCAGTACTCCCTTAAACACATTGACGATATTCTTAAATATGTTTTATAGCGTCCTCTAGCGAGCATAAACTTAAATGCATAAAGGTTAGTGTACTAGCTAAGCTAAAATTTATTCGCAATAGTGCTGCCACATTTTTCAGTCAGTGCTGCCAGAAATAATTCAGTCATTATAAATGAATGCAGAACACAACATATTACTCTAGTGCACACTTGTTGTAGAACCATTATTTTTTAAATACTTTTTGGTGCAATTTACGGCGAAAATCAATAGAATCAATTTTTATACAATTGATATGAAAATTTAAAATCTATTTTTGTTTTTCTGAAATATTGTCTAAAATGTAAATACTGTAAGTAAGGAATTTGTATCTAATTTTACACTAAAAACTATATTTAACGTTTTTACTATGATTTCAGCTGACAAAATCTTGATTTGAAAAAAATCTTGGAAAGATTTCATAAAATCTACATTTGATTTCAATCAAAGATTTCCCGTAGAAATTAAAAATATTTAAATCTCTGATTTCAGCAAAATCTATAAGTGAATTAATATCTTAATTTACACGGCATTCCAATAAGTTTATTCAATACTATTCAGCTTGTGTACAAATTTTCAGTCACAACTGAATATTGACTTGAAAAGTTTTTTATTTTAGTGACTTTACTAATATTAAAAAAAGGTAAACAGAACATCAGTACAAAAATTATAGGGACTCCAGATAAAGTAATGACTAGATTATGTGATTAATCACAAAAACAATTTTATTTTTATACATTAAATATATTTTATAAAATTTTTACTAAACGAAATGAATGCTTGAACAGATTTTTAGAACTTAACTCTTTACAAATATATTTGATTATTGAATATTGATATTTTTTCAAAACTAAAATAAAAATTTTGAGATAAATGTGTAAAGTGCGTATTTGTAAAGTGTGTATTTTGTATGTTTTGTTGTTTGAAGATGTTATTGTTTGTAGACGTTGTTGTTTGTATGTGGTGGTATTAAGTCACCACAATGTGCGTAGTATGGTCATCGTAAAAATACGCAGATTAATGCAGAAATGGTGAAAGCAATTTAAAAAATATTTGCTCTTAATTGAAAAGAATTCGAATACACTCAATTTGGTAACAGTTTTTAGACTGCAAATTTATTTTTGTAAATCATAATTCAATATACAAATTTCACACTTTTTCTGTAATACTTTTTACGTTATATATTGCCAATAAGTACACAATTCATTCGGTTCACTAATTCAACTCAGAATTTTCTTAATATTATCTCCAGTTTAATAATAACTTGATTTTTCAGCTTGCTTTAATAATAATTTAATTACAAATATGTTTATCCATTGAATCGTAAAATATGACGAAATTTAAAATGCAAACTTTTAAGAAGATTTAAAGACAAAGACAAAACAACTAAAACTTATAGCATGCTCAAACCGACTTCATTTAATGCGTTATTCGAAAAAGCGTTTCTTAACAAGATCATTCATACTGCCTTAACTAGTTTCAAAATGTCAATATATTTGTTTATATGTTGAAAATTTAAAATATTAGAAAAAATTCAAATAAATTCAAAAATTTGTTAAAGAATCTATGTGTTTGCAATTTAAACTTCAAACTAAAAAGCGCTTTTCAGATTTTGGTGCATTCCAAAGGCAAACAAACTTTTCTGACGTTAGCAAGATCGCACATCAGTGATTTAACGAGTTTCGAAACGTCTTAAATCATTTAACACTTTAAATTTCCAACAAGAATTGTACGTATTTATATAACTTCATTATAATTTCATTTGAGAACTTGTTTTTCGATTTAACTTCATTAAATTGTTTTAACAGACTTAAATGCTCGATTTGAGCATGCTATTAGAACCGTTAAAATTCTTGAAATATTTGATAAGCTTTCATTTTTTAGCTCAAATATAAGATCTCGTTTTCAGTTTGTCTCTGATTATCCAAATTAACAGTATTTTATTTAAATTCATGAAGTCATATTTTTGACGTAAATAATTATTTCATATCTTTAGTTCTTCGTAAAGACAAATTGGATAAAACCTATAAAAATCGTGAGATAATACTTTACTCAAATCGTTTTAATATAAAAATTTTATTATAACAATTAAAGATATAGTAAAATCAGTCTTCATCTGTCAGGGTCAAGGTGATAGATTCTGTAAGGAGAAAATTTGTTTTTAGTCAAGAGAAAAATTGATTAAATGCAGTTACTAAATATTCAAAAATTTTAAAACAAAAACTTTGACACCTTCAATCTGTGGGAACACAAATAAAGCTTACTCAATCCCTGAACCACATATAAAGCTAACTACATATAAGTTTAAAAATAATGCTTTATAAAGGATTACAGTTAATATTAGTTATACACAGTAAGCTGGATAGTTTATTTGTTACACATCATTAGCTAATGATAGTTAGTTATACATTATTTTAAGAGTTGCACTCTTCAAGATCCTTTCAAGGTTTTAAGACTAATAAGCTTAAGATATAATTAGCAAAAACTAGCAACTTCTTCAAATGAAATTGAATAACTTGCATTTAGTTATAAACCATATTTGTACAGAATGTATTGTAATTTTTACTTCTTGGAGTCTAAATTGCAGAGTTTTATACAAATGTGAATTCTACTTTGAGACCAAGTGCATGTCTGTTCACAGATTTTACAGAATTTGATTTGATTTGAGGATCTCCTCTCAAATGATTGAAAAGGAGATTTTTTTTAAGTTATAGACTAGGACTGTCGTATATAAAGATTTTTCTTGAAAAGATTTTATTATTAAAATATTTAGAGTTAAATCAGTAGCCAACAAATGTAGTGAATTAAGCTCGAGTTGTTTGTTCATCGCCTTATCGTATGTGTTCATGAACTTACAAGAAGTGTTATTATATTTTATAAAAGATCGAAGATTTATAAGTCTGCATCAACCATAACTTCAAGTTTTTGTCATTGTAACATTCAAACGTCCTCTTATTAATCAAAATGTTATTCAAAATGAATTCTTTTCATTAGAAAATAAATCAAAATAGATAATTGACGAAAAATAGGTCTTCATGTTCCTGTTAAGAAAGAATTAATTTTTACGACGGACTGTGTTGAGGATAGCATCGAACAAAATCCACATTTTAATTTAAACAAATATGAAATATCAATTCTCAAAGTCAAATCTCACAGAAATATTTCGCTGAAATGCTGAAAAAATAAAAAATTATGAATTTCAATGAACTGAGTGTGAAAGTAAATTCTGCAGTTTTTAAAAATTTCGTCTCACGTAACATATCATATTTCTCTACAGTTAAAATCAAAGGTAAACGGCGTACTCACGCCAGAGTGTACAGGGTTGAATATTGACATATCATCCTTGATTGCAAGCCTTTAAATCTGCGACCAAAAGTGTGGCAACGCTCTAAGTTGCTATGGCACTCAATCAGCTGTTTCGTTTGACATTTGCACATGCTTTTTTGTTGTTTACTTTCGGTGGAAATTTACTTATCTGTTAAATTAATAAAAAAGAAAATAAAAGTTATGATCAACTGCATTGTGTGTCAAGAAGAAACAAAGAAGTACAAGTGTCCAAAATGCGAAGAGCCCTAGTAAGTTTGAGGAGTGATATCGAGTATAGCTTTACCGAAAACTTTGTCCTTAAAGCTGTTCGTTAAACTGCTACAAAGAGCATAAAAATCAAGAATGTGAAGCCAAACCAGCTAACACAGAAATCGCAGCTCAACCAGAGCTGGAGCAGGATTTGGAACCAACGTTGCATCAGCCCTTCCGCACAGAAGATACAGTGCCGCACGAGAAGCTGTTGGAACTAAGTAGGTTGCAACAGTTTTTGGAAACAGAACGACGTCTTAATTTTGTGTTACTTTCAGAAGATTCAGAGACACTGCGTGCCTTATTACACAATCCACATCTGCGCAAATTGCTGCAACAAATCGACGTAGCGCCTAATGCTTGGAAGGCAATGCGTGCAGCAATGCAGGAACCGTTGTTCATAGAATTCGCGGATGAGTGTCTGAAAGTGGTGGAGCCCATGACGGTAGAGGAGCAGCAGGAACAGGAACTAATATACACTAGTTAGAGATAAGCACAAAAAATTTTAGGGTTTAAGTGTATGTTTTATAAAAATATAGTAATAACAGAATTTATAAGATATTTAGAAGCTAGTTAGTCATTTGTGCTATTTGGTGACTAGTGCGTTATAGCTCGCTGAGGTCGCGCGTGTTCTGCGTCAACTCATTTCCTTGAACAATGTACTGAAAAACATCCTCCGGCACTTTAACACCATCCAAAGCACGAGCTAAACCATAATAACGTTGACGCAGTAGATATGCGGCCATCTTAGGCTGACGATTACGTGTGAAGACGCCCTTTTTGTTGCCGCCCACACGTGTAAAAGCTGTTTATGACATTTTAAGTTTCATGGGCATGATTTTTTCAATATGTTAAGGCTTACTTTGATCGGTTTTGAAATCTGCAAAATTCCACAAAAACTCGCCAATAAACCATTTCTGCTGCCTTAATATATCAAACGCCTTGAAGTGTTTCGTCAGTAGCACTGACTGATAATCCTCGGACCAAATGTAGCTGGGCAGCTGCGGAAAAGAAAAAGTTTAATTTTGTGTATATTTATCATTAATTTTAATACAGAATGCATGCCCTCCAAAGTATCGGCGCCATACTCAGACATTAAAATCGGCTTGTTGTAGGCAGCGTGCCAGCCGGAAGCCTCATCAACGACATAGTTTGTAATCATGTTTAGATGACCAGCATTTTGATACCAAGCATTGTAACGATTGAAACTGATGATGTCCAAGAAAGGTGCCTGTTTCAAAGAATACGTAGAAAATGGTTATAAATATATACATTATATGCATGAAGTTAGCTTTGACATTCTGGTTATATTAAAAAATACAAGATGTGCTGCAATGAGTTCGATGTGTGCTATTATGTGCCGCATTGTAATAATAATATATTGTAAGGATATGACTTTTATGACCTGTTGCTTTTTTTAATTTTTAAAATTTTTCTGATATTCAAAAATGTTCAATGATGTGCTCTAGTTGTGCTACAAAGTAACGTAAATATTAAAAAATGTCTTATGTTTTTCTAATATTAAAAAAAAAAACTCCAGAACTTCACATTAAAAAAGTACCAATATGACACATGAAAGCACACGTTAGGAACATTGCAGCACATATTTGTTTAAAATATATCAAAAATGCCGGAGCTTTTTAAGCACTTTTTTTCTATTGATCAAGTTTGGACTCACTAGCTTATCGCTTTTTTGGTTAGCATTTATGGAGGCTGTTATGGGACGTGTGGAGTCCAGGAATTTGGTATAGTTAGCTACATTTCTGTGATTTAATGATTAAAGCTGCGTTAAATGGTAACAAGATGAATTGGTAGCTAGAACTATGAACTCACTTGAAATAAACGCCAGCTAGGTTGGTTGTAGATCTAGGCTCATTGGCTATGGACCACATGATGACACTAGCATGATTACGATCACGATGTATGAGCTGTTCCAAGGCGGATTTGTGATTCTGCAGCAATGCAAGCTCAAAAATACTAAAAAAAAAATATATAAACACTGTACAGCAAGATCAGAAAAATTATAAATTGCTTTGTAAAAATAAACCCATTTTAGGTATAACTCCTAAACTAGTAGGTCGGCACCTAAAACTGCCCTTCTTTAATTGAAAAAGTGCTTTTCCAACATTAAATTTAATAACAAATTGACTCTATAAGAAATAGTGTTGCCCAGATGTACCATGGTTAATCAAAACTAGCTCGTAGAGAAGAGTCGACCAAAGTACTATCATTGGAAAGGACTTTTTTTAACCCGAACAAATATGACCCTTTATTATAAATTAAAAATTCTATATTTTTTTTTGTAGATTTCCCTGCAAAAATTTTCTAAGTGCCTCAAAGAGAAGAATACTCTCAAAATAGTTTTTCTTATGCGTGTTTTATGAGTAAGCAATATAAAGACTCCTGAAGGAGTCCTTGATATGATTGTAAAATGATCGCTCAGAAATAAAACTGGAAAAAGAATATTTTTTATACATGTCTTATGAGTACGCAATTAAAAGACTGCCAAAGGAGTCTTTGATATGATTGTAAAATGACTGCAATGACAGAATATTTTAAATAAATTTTAATCTAAGAATATATTTCAACCTAAAGGGATAATTGTTACTTCTATGAGTTCTAAAAGTCTTCATTATGAGTCTTTAAAGATTCCATTACATGATTCTTAAGATAATTAAATGTGACTTTTAAAAAGTCTTCATTTTGAGTCCAAAAGACTAAATTATATTAATTTTAAAATAGTATTTATTATGACTATTTAAAGTCTTTATTATTAGTCTTAAAAGAGTATTAAATATGAGTCTTAAAAGAGTCTTAATTTTGAGTCATATTTTGAAGCCAATAACCTACGACAATTTACTCATAAGAGTCTTTTTTGAGCGCATTATAAAGAGTCGCACTCTTTTAAGAGTCATTGTGTTTGCTGGGTTAAGTCAAAATTATGCTTTTTAATGTGACCCTTACTTCAAAATTGACTGAACCAATTTTGAAAATAATATAGACAACACTGTTCACATGTGTTTTTCTTACACTTGAGGCATAATCAATTAAAACTACATAAATATAAAAAAATTAATCAAAATAAGAAAGACTTTGTTGAAATCGAACTCAAAAGACCCCAAATTATAAAAAAAACTTGTTTAAATCAATGGGAATTTTAGAATGTAAGATAGTGTAATTTTAACAAGAACTTGGAAAAGTTCGTAAATGCAATAGTTACTCTGTATTAACGCTGGGACACTCATCAATGATCATAATGCCCTGCTCATCGGCAAACTGCATGGATTCCTCCGAGTATGGATAGTGCGAAGTGCGATAGGCATTGGCGCCAATCCATTTCAAAAGATTAAAATCGCGCGTCAGCAATGCATAGTCCAGACCTTTGCCACGCAACTAGAAGATTGTAATTTTCTAATAAGATTCTGAGGTTGAAGCAAATTGAGGACCTACATCTGAGTCCTCATGGCGACCAAAGCCGCGCAGGTAAACCGGTTTATCATTGATCAGCAGCGTTGCGTTAGTCCAGCTTAGGCTACGAATGCCTACTTTGAGGCGATAAACATCGAGCAAGGAACGGTCTGCAGCATGCAAATAAATTTCCAGCTTATAGAGATAGCCGGGTTCATCATGCATTAGATGTGGCCACCAGGGCTTAACATTTGGCACTAGCAATTTGCCGCTCAGGCTGGCTTTTGAGCTGTGATTGGCCACAAGCTCATTAGCTTTGTCGCGTAGTTGTACGTGCACAAAGAGTGGCTCCAGCGGTGGGTCATAGACTTGATTGTCCTCCTGGCTATTGCTCCAGATTTGATAGTTAATGTAACCTTGTCCAAAATATTATTAAAAAATGTTAAACTTAATTTTACATAATCATTTACCCGTGTTATTTCTTAGATCAGTGGTCACGGCTACATCCTGTATGAATATCTTGGGCGTGGTATACAAGTGCACAGAACGATGTATGCCCGCATAGTTGAAGAAATCGAAAGTATACGTTTGCACGATTGTGGAACCATTGTCGCTGTAAAAGATGTCATGAAAAGCGGTGTCAACTTCTGGATTTTTTTTTCTCACCTAGGTTCCTGCACTACCTTGCCCTGAGGTATGGTGGTGTTGAGCAGAGTATTATCGCACAAAACAGTCAGACGGTTTTCTTTGCCAAATCTGACATAAGTTGTTATTTCCACTTCGAACGGCAAATGGCCAATTTCGTGTTGCAGCACTTTTTCGCCATTTAGCCACTTCAATATTTAAGGGTTCTTTAGAAGAAAAAAACAACACTCTTGTAATGGGAATAAAACTTACCGCTATCGCTGCATAGTGCACGCTGCCAAAACGCAACCATATGCGTTGATCAAATGACCAGCTTCTTGGTATAAACAGTTTCCGCTCATACCAAACTGTTCCCACATGATCACGCAGACTCTGCTCAGTGGTTATATCATTATAGCTTGCTGGTACCGGCATCGGTATGGTGGGTTTCACCTGCGGGTCGTGGTAAATAAATGTTGAATTGAAATAAAAAACACTTCGCTCACCTTGCTGAGTTCATCTTCGAACCAACATTCACGTATGCCTTGCAACGGATCTGTTACATTTGACTGCAAAAAATTCCATATGCCATCGAGTAGTCGCACTTCTCGTGACTCCGACTCTGTAGGATACAGCAGGCCACGAGTTGTTGGCACTGGCACATCCGGATAGTCTCCATTATAATTTGAGCCAAAAGCAAATGTTATGAACAGCAACAACAATAAGAATTTCCAAACCATATCGCCGTTCATTGCGAAAACTTCAAATGCTCCAAAAAGTTCCTCACTCAATGTGGATTCAACTCTTCACTGGTCTGTGCAAATTTTATTTATTTTGCTTTTCTTTTCCAACCCTATTTATTCTTTATTGTGTAGATAAATTTTATCGTCTCTACTTGAAGTCAACAAAAAACAGCTGAGCCTTACAGAAAAATCGCAGAACAACAAAAAACCAGCAAGTATGGGAAATTAAGCAAAAGTTCTTTGTACTTTTTTAGCTGGTTCTGAAGTGGAGCAAAAAACTGAAAAACAATTTTATCAGCAATAATTTTTATTTTATTAATAAGATTGTTAGGTGTAATTTCATTTGTTGTTTTAGGGATAGAAACCTCTTGACATGGTATGGTAATTTTTAACCTTAAGAGGCGGTATAATCTTATAAATTTCTTTTCGATTCTTTTCTTCTTAAATGGTTAATTTTACAGTATTTAAATCCCAATCAAGTCCTGACTCGGTTTCGTATTTTTGAAATTTAAAAATTGTGATCTCATTCGTGACACTAGCGCATAGCCATGAATCAATGTAAAACCTTTTAGCTTTTTAATAACTGAGTCTTGTACCAAGACCACATTCTTAAAAAAAAAATATATGCACCAAGTACCGAATTTAGATTCTTGATCCGAGTAATTTTATACAATTTAACTCCAGTTTCAATGTAGCCATTCGTAAATCTTACATTTTGTCGCAATAGAATCCTGAAAGTAAATTAATCAAGATATACAGTCAATTCAATCCAATGACTTTAAAAGCTCTCAGGCATAAATTCACTTCAATTCAATAACTTTTTTAAAAAATGGGGTATTGACTCGGTTTTTAAAAATGTTTCATTAGGGATGGAAAAGAACTATTATTTTTTTTAATTTTTAGATCAAAAGATCATATATAAAAAGGTGCTCTAAAATAATTTTAAATGTACCAATATGAAGCCAGTGAGTCGAAGATTCCGTTTTTGACATAATTTTTTTGTTATGAATTTTAAGATGGAAATCAACTTAAACCAATGATATCGATTCTTTTTTTTCGATCATATCGACTCATAACCGCCAAAATATCTAAAGCGACATAATATCCGATTTATGTTTTTTGATGAAAATCGATAATTTGCGATGGTTTACATCGTCTGTCAAAATTTCATAGGTGTACGAAATTAGATTATGAATTTAAACCAAAAGCAAAAAATTAAAAAAGCACTAAATTAATAGCAAAGTTAATTTAAAAAAACCTTATCCTGTAAAATTTTCTTTTTGGCGCTTAAGATATTTTGGCGGTTATGAGTCGATATATAACAATTATTTTTTTTTATCGTTATTTTTTCGATCACAAATAAAAATTATTTTTGTATCGTTATTTTTTCAATCAAAAATTGAAGTTATTATTTGGTCGTTATTTTTTCGATCAGAAATAGAATATATCTTTCTATAGAACATATCAGCAATAACAATTATTTCTGTTTGAAATAGTATCGATAAAAATTGAAATCAAATCAATTTTTACAAATAAAAGTATTTTGAGTTAAAATAAAGAAGTTATTGTGCATATAAAAAAATAATCATAGGTAGATAACACCCTTCGAACCCACGTTTACTACCAGGGGCGCACCCAGAAAAAAATTTTGGGGGGTGTTTGATATTTTAATTTATAGACTTATTCAAATTTCATATATAATATTTACAGTACAAAGTCAATTATTCTTTTATTTTGTGCCATTGAATTTAATATGTCCTCAATAATAAAATTTAAATTAATTAAGGCATTGAAATTTTATGATATTTTAAGAGATTCTTCCAATTTCATATTACTTTCTATGTGGGGTTAGCGTAATTTTCATACGAGATCGCTAATTTGCATTATGATCTTTATATTTTAAATACAAGCTTATAATATATCGAAATTCATAACGATGGCCCCAAAATCTCTGCTGTGATCGTCATTACATGCAGACATATAGACGGAAATAGACCGATATGATTGCACAGAGCCAAAAACCACCACATAAAATCAATAAGACCACCAAATTGAGATATTTTATTAGGTTTTCTTATTAATATTACCAAATAATAAGAATTTTCCATAAAGAAATCTTTTCAATTCCATAGAGAAAATCTTATTAAAAATTAACAACTACTATCAAACATTTTTCAATAAGATTTCTTATTGAATGAATGAAATAATGTGGAAGTCTTATTAACACTTAACTTTAATAAGAAAATCTCTTTTTTCACTCTCCAAAGTTTAAGAAGAGAAGAGTTTAAGAGTTAAAATTAATAAGAAAATCTTATTGATCTGCTTTTATAAAATTTTTTTATTAGACACCCTTTTAAGAAGATAGTAATGGTGAAAATGATACTTATTTTTGCTTTTTTTGCTATAGCTTTTAGTCGTAGTTGTGAAGTGAATTCGAAAAGTTATCCGTCGATTTAAATAAAGTAAAATAAGAAAAATGATATAATGAAGAATGATATTTGTGTTCCAGAACTTGTTTTCGACGAGGTTAAAATTCTCGAAACTTAAGCCATATTTCAGTCGTGGACTTGAGAGACTCAATTTTGACTTTATTTAAAATGTATGGTAAGGTTCTTGACAAAAGTTGGATATTGAGGATGCCGCCAATTTCTTTGATGGCCTCGACAGCGCCGGGTATTTTGGATACAAAGTCAAAGTTAATTTAATTTTAACATATGTATTTAATATTAATAAATAACAACTTTATTTAATAATGCATAAATTTTAATAAAATCTTAACAATGTGTAGATTTGTATGTAATATTATAGGCAGTTAAAGATATATTTCTAGGTTAAAATTTAGCAAGATTCCGTATTGATTAAAAAGATTTCTTTAATAAAATTCTTATTAAGAGAAATCTTATTAAGTCAATAGAATTTCCTTCTTAAATTTCATGAATAAATCTTATAAAATCTATAAGATTTCTTCCTAAAAATCAAAAAGGTAACTTTTAAAATCAATAAGTAAATCACATATTTTTGATAAGATTTCCTTACAGTTTTTAAATGTTTTCTCATAAAAAAATAATAGGATTCTTCTTAAAATTATGTGGATTGCCCAATAAAAAATTCTCAAAGTTTTAATAAGATTTTCTCAATGGTTTTAATAAGACAATCTTCTTGAATGAAAACGATAGAGAAATTTTTTTGATTTTTTTTCTATTTTATTATGTTGTTTTGGCTCTGTGTGGCTACATTTAAATAAAAAAGAACATTGCTTTGGCAGTCCGTGGATATGTTTGATGTAGACTGATTAAGAGAAGTTTTTTGTTTTTTTTTTTTACTAAATAACGATTACTAATTAAACTGCATCTTCATTTTTTGTTGAGATTCTTAAGTTTTGTAGAAAACAAAAATTCAAAATTCGGGTAGCTCGAAATACTCGAAAATACTCGGGTAGCGTGGGTGCTCGAAAAGCTTGAAAATCTAGTTCTAGTTTTAATTTCATATCACATTGATAGCGGAACTCGACTTTACAGAGAACAACAGCGTAGTAGAGCATGTATGCGTATTAGAGCCCTGCATGAATATATTCGTTAAACGAATATACACTGCTTAACTGTTGTAAACTGAAAAAAATGTTTTAAAATTGACGACAACTGTTATTAATTTGATGAATTTTATGTTTAAAAACTAGCTTGCGTCAAAGTAAGAGCAAACTTTTCAAAAACATGAGAAAAGGCAAATTATGAACACATTGTGTTTCATTTTAGGTCAGTGTTTTTTTTTTTTGAGTGTAGGAGTACACTGCAAGCGAATAAATGTAAACAACAGATCATGTAGGTTAGGTTAGGTTGACGTGGCTGTCTCCTATGAGACACACTTAGGCCAGTTTGGCCCGTTGTGATACCAGGGGTTAATTATTTCCACCCTATTTGAACCAGTTGGAGCTATTTATGAAGCTTTGTATTCGGTAGACCGAAGTTTTTGAGAGCTCATCCAGGTCACTGTAGAACCAGTTACCTAGGAAGAGATGGCGCTTTCTGGCCAGCGCCGGGCATGTGCAGAGAAGGTGTGTTGTGGATTCAACTTCCTCTTCATCACTGCAGCTTCTGCAGAAGTCGTTATGGGGAGTATTCAGTCTTTGGGCGTGGTTTCCAATCAGGCAGTGTCCTGTTAGGACGCCTATTATAATACTTATTTGGTCCCTTCTAAGGGATATTAGTTCTTTTGAGCGTCTTAAGTTCAGTGTTGGCCAAACTTGACGCGATATGCTGCATGTACTACCCGTTGACCACCTGATGTTGGTGTTTTCAAGGGATAGTTCATTTATCAGTAGCTTGCATGTTGCGAGAGGTATTCCAATTTGTTCCTTATCTGTCGATAAGGGTTTGATGGTACCGTTTCTAGCGAGTTCGTCTGCTTTGCAGTTACGTTGGAAGTCTCTATGTCCGGGGATCCAGCATAGGAATATATTGAGCTGCTCCGCCATCTCATTAAGAGATCTGCGGCAGCCTAAGACTGTTTTTGATGTTATTTCAACAGATTCCAGGGCTTTCAAAGCGGCTTGACTATCAGATAGAATACAAATATAATATTTTTGCTAATATTTCGTTCATCTGTAGCCAAGTAACGGCTTCATGTATGGCAGTGACTTCCGCTTGGAAGACACTGCAGTGGTCGGGGAGCCTAAAGGCATGGTTAATGTTTAGGGATTCAGAGTAGACTCCTCCCCCTACTTTGCCATCTAGTTTTGATCCATCAGTGTAGATTCTAGTGGCATTGTTTGGTGGAGGGCTTCCAATATCCCATTCGTATCTGGAGGGGATTGATACATCAAACTTTTTGTGGAATAAAAGTTTTTGAGTGATGTAGTCTATATTCTTGGGTATTTGAGGAGTGAGTTTCCTGGTGTCAGAGTGTCCTATTGTGCCCTCTTTCCATTGGGAAGTGGCTTCTAAACGGATTGCTGTGTTTGCAGCTATCCGTTTTGTTAGGATATCTAGTGGAGTTAGATGGAGCAAAGTATCGAGTGCGTCAGTAGGAGTGGTTCTCAGCGCTCCAACAGATCATGTAGTACAGAGAAAATCAGCGCATGAGAATAACTACTAATTCGTTCTCTGTTCTCTCACAACACACTTCTTACGCTGATCTGAATTTGTGAGTTGTGTTGTTTTTGTTTCTTAATCGAATACTTGATAAAGTATGCTAATATTCAGCAATGTACTATGGTGCACTGATTAACTGTAAGCGAAATGTGTTTAATTTGAGTTGATGAGTTGATTGAAAAGCAAAATTATTGCGATTTTAAATTAAATTTAAATAAAAAAAAATATTTTTAAATCAAATTGGATATTGATGAAATAATTAACATAAAAAATAGCACAATCATTTTTTGCTTTACCTTTTAATGAAATGTAAATTTAATTTTATTTTTAATAAATAGTTATTCAATTTTAATTTTAAGTTGTAGGTAATCTTTTCCTCTTAGGTAATTCTTTTCCTAATTAAAAATGAATAATTGTCTACATTATTTAAAACATTGCCAAAACATACATGTATTTAATGATATTTCAGGCAGGCTTATTTTGCGTATACAGAGCATAATTTCAAAAAAACAATAAATAACATCATGAAAGTAGCTTTAAACATTCCAACTTAAATAAATAATACTTTGTAATTTGTAATTGTTTTACTTTATACATTTAATTTTAGTTTTGTTCGTTCATTTGGGGGGGGGGGTTTAACCCCCAAAACCCCTACCTGTGTTCGCCCCTGTTTACTACCATAGAAGCAAGTCGTCTTGGGCAAGGATTTGAACAACGATTTTGACAGGGATAAGGACAAGATTTGACATGGATTTGGAAAAGAATTTGGAATAGTATTCAGGCAAGGATTTGAATAGGTACTAGGACAAGAATTTCAATAAGGGCTAAGGCAAGGATTGAATATTTATACCACCACGTTTAAAAAACGTAAAAGGGGTACATTATTTTGTCACTCCGTTTGTAAAACTCATAATGAGGCGTGGCAGGTATTGAAAAGTATATATATTCTTGATCAGCATCACCACCTGAGTCGATTTAGCCAAGTCCGTCTATCTGTACAAGCGGTACAAGCACATGCGTATTCGATTAGAACATCTATACACCGATTGGGACACAGTAGTAATAGCTATTGATTATATTGAAAACAAATTTGAGCTCTAGGCCAAGGTCACGTTAAAATTTAAAATAGCTATTGATCTTAAAACTGAATCTATTTGTTAGAAAGGTTATTTTCTCGGAAGAGTAATGCCGTCATTATAGCCCCGTTGATTTTCAATTATACTCAACAGATTTACGAAAGAAGCCCCTTTACTTTTCCAAACGCAATTTCAGAGGAAGCTCTTATAGACTGGGGAGCTTATACATCAAAAACTATGCTTGAATTATAGTTTACCTCGCACAGTGGTCTAATATGCTATAGTAGGGTAATTTTATTAATAATTTGTGAACGAATAAAAATAGAGAGATGAAATTTTGTATGAATATTTTTTAAATTATAGCTTACATCTGACAATAAAATGGGCGAAATCAGAACAAGATCACGCCTACTTATCCTATAACCTAAAAATCTTTACTTTTTTTATTACCTTTTTTAATGCAGAAAACACAAACATAGCAATTTAGTTCAAGATTTATTGAAATATATTAAATAAATGCTGTATTTAATAAGTTTTGAATGAATATTATTAATTTTTGACAATCCACGTCACCTTTGTTACATCAGAGCGAGAGCTTGTTCAGGATAAATACTTTTAGGAGTCTCAACAGTTAATCTTGCCTTTTTAATGGTAGTACCTCTTTTTGGGGAAGCGCTTAGTTCGTTCATTCGCGCTGCTGAATTTTGTTTTCCAGCCGATCTCATTTTCAATTCAGTAGCTAGAAAAAGTACACCTTGCTCGTTGGTTTTTGCAAGTTCATTAGCCTTTTTCATTTTTACATTTTGGCAACAATTGGCAACAATTTATTGGCCTAGCAACAGAAAGTGAGATCTTTGGTCCACCAAATTTATAAGGAATAAATTGAGTTAGGTCAATTTCAAATGAGAGCCAATCTTTATTTGCTACAACAAAGCGCTCCCTTTTTCGGGAAGCTTTTGTCCATCTTAGGCTGAATTGTTGGGCAAGACTATGCACGAATGATTTTAATTTGTCGAAATCAAATTTATCATTAGATCCTAAACAAATATGTCCACAAAGAAAATTTATAATTTTATCAACTTTTTCATATTTCGATGTCGAAAGCCACAAATCAAAAATTTCTACTCTTGAAATATTGGGAGTCATGTTGGAACTGAACAAAATTGTATGGGTGCCGCAGCTAGCCGCAAGATTTGTTGATGGCTTCTGTTAGTACATTGATCAATTAAAAAAATAAGTATATTTAGTGCTCTATATTTTACCATATAAGAAAGATTTTGTCTACGAAAGCGAAAAAAAATTAAATTTGGTACTTACCAAAAAGGTATAAATGTATTTAGCTCCAAAAAAGGATTTAGAAACACTTAAAGGATTTTTTTATGTAAATCACATTTTAGCACACTTCAATAAATAATTTTACAAAATAATTTATTTATTATTACGTGTTTTTAAAAAACTACTGAGCTTTGAACATACTGAATCTTTATTACGAGCACAGTTATTTTTTCATGTTCTGCTTTTAATGACTTTTCTTGTCCCGCTATGGTTATATTTAGGCAATTTTTTTGTAAAAAATTGGATTTACTTTTAAAATTCTTATATTCTTGCATATTTAAAAAAAGGACCAAAAAAATAAAAAAAAATTTTTAATTAAATTACCCTACGCTTGCTTATAATTCCACTGTGCCTCGACGGAAATGAAATACAAATACCATAGTTGAATAGATAAGGTTGTCTCGTGGCTGATCGTACTCTCTTTTCAGTACCCATAATTGTCAAAATCAATGAAAAGCAACAACAACAACTTCAACGGCTTTTCATGTTATTAATTTTCGTTTTTAGATTTTGTATGAGATGTCAACTTCGATTTGACATTTATGGGAACTCGCTCTCACCCATGCGACAACCTTATTTATTCAACCATGACAAATACCTTAATTCAAAAATTTAACAATAGTCTACTTCCTTTTTTTTTTGAGGAAAACAGGAAAGTGCCAATAATTTTCCAACAGCATAATACTCCCATTCATGTTAGCAATAAAATGAAGCGATATTTGGTTGATTGCTCTATACAAACCATAGACTAGCAGGTCTGCTCTCCGGACTAAAATCCAATAGAGAATGTGTGGGGAATATAATTCAGAAGGGTTCACGCAAGCAATCGCCAATATTATAACATAAAGCTGCTAACGGCTGCAATTGTTGCAAAATGAGTTAACCTGGATGTCAGTCTTTTGAAAAATTATCTGAATCGATGAAAAAAATATTATTGAAAGTGTTAAAAGGGAAAGAAAGGGCAAAAAATTTCATAATTATAGAACTACAAAACAACAATATTTTTTTATTGAAATCTGTATATTTTTTCCTAAATCTTCTTCCTCAAAATGCTGCTTTACTGAAAAATTATTAATAAAAATATATAAAAAAGCTAGTGTCTTATTATAATGCGCCTTAAGTATGTAAATTCGATTATTCGGTCAGAATTTAGTGGTGGCGATGTAACCATTTTGTTTTATTGACACTCATGGGCCAAAAGTGTTGGTCTTATCTTGAAATAATGGGGCTGTGAATGTACGTTAAATTGGCGAAAGGTCCACGAACACTAACGCTACAAACAATTAAAAAATTCCTAAACAGAATAAAGTTCTGAATAAGTTTTAAAAATATTGATGAGAAATGAAACTTGCTTCTATATTTCTGATTACTTCCCAATTAAAATTTTTTCTTTTTTTTTGTTTTTGTTTTTATTTATATTTTTGTTTTTTTTTTCAATAAAATTGTCTTACCTCCACTTCTATTTTTACTTCACTTTAATTTTTCACGTTATAAACATTATTATTTTTATATTTTAATGTATTAAAAACTTTTATATATAAACAATTATTTTTTTTTTCTTCTTTATAGTATAAAATTAAATATTATATATGTAACATCAAAAAAGTCTTATTGGAAAGTATGCGCTAGATTAAGTGAAAAAATAAGATTGCATTTTTAAGTAAAATAAGCAAAGCTTCCATGAATGCTTTACAGTTTCATACGTTATACAAGTTAAGTATAAAAAAAATATAAGTATATTTACAATTCATTTAATTTTATATTAATTCCATTCTAGCTAATAAACCAGTCGAAGGCATTGGTGGCGAAGAAGGCGTGGCGTTATATCTTACAAATCCGACTCATCATGCTTACCGGAGCGCGCTGAACTGGCATCCGTTATATAGGTGAATAGATCCTCGGGGAATTGGCATTGATCTACCTCACGGCCTAAGGCAAAATAGCGCTTGCGCAACAAATGAGCAACTGCCTTGGGCTGACGACTGCGTGTAAATACGCCCTTCTTGTTGCCGCCAACGCGAGTCACAGCTAGAGTAACCAATTGAAAATAAGTTGGTGCTTGAAATTGAAGAAAAAAGCTTACTTTGCGCTGTTTTGAAATCTGCAAAATTCCACACAAATTCCCCAATAAACCAGGACTTCTTGCGTAGTATGTCAAAGGCTTTAAAGTGCTGGGAGAAAAGTTCTGTTTGATACTCCTCAGACCAGACATAGGCGGGTAGCTTGAAAATAAAAAAAAAACAGATAATAAAAAAAATTTTAAATTACTTTTAAAAGACTGAGATGAGGGTGGTTGACTTACCATATGCAAACCCTCAACTGTATCGGCGCCATACTCGGACATTATCACTGGCTTGTTGTGCTTTTTATTCCAAATAGTGGCCTCGTCGACAACGCGTTTGGTAATCATCTCCAGCTTGCCGGCATTTGAATACCAACCGTTGTAACGGTTAAAGCTAATTATATCTAAATGTTTGGCCTGGAGAGGAGTTATTTTAAAATGTCGGTTATATCTGAAAGAAAAGACCATTAAATCAAACTCACGGCTTTATCGTCGTTTGAAGGCACAGCAATGGCGGCAGTGACTGGTCTGGAACTATCCAGTGAACGCGTGAAGTTGGCGATAAATCTGCAGAAGATTTAAATGTTACAAAGTCTACAAAATATGAGCTAGATTACTGAAAATAGGAGTCCGCATGAAAGAGCCCTGTTCTAGGCTCATTGGCTATGGACCACATAATCACGCTGGGATGATTGCGATCACGATGTATAAGCTGTTCCATTGAAGATTTGTGCTTGTCGAGCAAGGCTTGGCTGTAGTTTCTGTTAAGGAAATGAGGTTAAGACTTAATTTTTTTTTAGCTCTCAACCAAAGCCCAAACATACTCTGTATCTACGCTGGGACACTCGTCAACGATCATGATACCATGTTCATCGGCGAACTGCATCGACTCCTCAGAGTATGGATAGTGCGACGTGCGATAGGAATTGGCACCGATCCATTTAAGCAGGTTGAAGTCACGCGTAAGCAAGGCAAAATCCAAGCCTTTACCACGTATCTGAAATTTTGAAAAAAATTACGACTTAAAATAAGCAAAAATGTACTGTATATAAAGTTAATTCTGCTTAATTTGATTTAGAGTTTAAAAACAATCTTCCAAGATATTGCCATAGTACCATATTGGAAGAAAAATTCAGTTTAATGGCATAATTTTTATGAGCCATCAACTGAGCTATTTTTATAAATTCTGATATTGTGCTATAATGTGCTTGATTTGTGCTACAACGTGCTGGGGAGGAATAAAAAATTCCCTCAATTGTGATTTTTTTTTTTTAATTATGGATTCATTTCATTTTTCCAGTGCGACATATTATGGTGCTCGTTGCCCACAATGCAGCACATTCTTTTTTTTTAAATTATAAATAAAAAAATTGATGTCAAACTTAAAAAGCATTTGAAATGCTTCACTGTAGCCGACTTACATCGGAGTCTTCATGACGTCCAAAGCCGCGGAAATACACCGGCTTGCTGTTGATCATAAACGATGTGTTGTTCCAGCTCAACGTGCGAATGCCTACTTTTAGGCGATAAACGTCGATCAGCGCATCATCGGCGGATGCATGTAAAAATATTTCCATCTGATAGAGATAACCAGGCTCCGGATGCATCAGATAAGGCCACCAGGGTTGAGCTTTCTGCACCTCTAGCACGCCCTTCAAATCAGCATTTGATGTATCGTTGGCCACGACAACGCCATCCTTATTGCGCAGCTGCACGCGCAGATACAGCGAGTCAGCAGCCTCATTGGCAGCAGTGCCATTGCTCTGGACCTTGTAGTAGACATAGCCCACTTTATTGTCGTCCGATAGATCGGTGGTTACCTCCACCTCTTCGATAAAGGTTTTTGGCGTTGTATATAAATGCACGGAGCGGTGTATGCCCGCATAGTTGAAAAAGTCAAAGGTGTAGGTTTGTACAATGGCTACACCGCCATCTCTGTGGGCACGATAATACAAAATATTTAAAATTTGCTCTCTGCTCATCAAGTATGTCTTAAAACTTACTTGGCAACTTCGGTGATTTTTCCCTGAGGCACTGTGGTCTGTATCAGTGCATTATCGCATAAAACTGTTATGCGATTCTCCTCGCCGAATTTGACAAAATTCGTAACCTCTGCCTCGAAGGGTAAATGACCCATTTCATGTTTCACCACCATCTCGCCATTGATCCACTGTGAGAGCGAAGCAAAAAATCAACGCATTAAAACCAATTCACCTCAATTAAAAAAACTGTTACACAAACTCACCACAAAAGCCTCATAGTGCACGCTACCAAAACGTATCCAAACACGCTGATTTTGCGCCCAAGAACGCGGCACAAAGAAATTACGATCATACCACACAGTACCCACATGATCCCTGAGCGAATACTCGGTAGTGATGTCATTGTAGCTGGCAGGCACAGGCATTGGAATGGTGGGCTTGACCTGCAATGGTGATAAGTAAATAATTTTGTAACTCGTCAAATGATAGAATTGTATTTTTGGTGCCCACCTTGCTTAGATCATCTTTGTACCATTTGTCGCGTACTCCCTGCGTTGGATTGGTCTCATCCGATTTGATAAAATTCCACATGCCATCGAGGAGTCGTACTTCTCGCGTTTCAGACTCACGTGGATACAACATGCCGCTTGTTTGTGTCACTTCCTTGTTTACAATAACCAATGCTATGGCAAAATGAATTAAATATCCAATGGCACCCATAGCAAGCAGGGAAAATGCTGTAATGCGAACAAGTAAAAATATTGAAAATTTATTTTGTTTTATATATTTAAAATTAAAGGCTATCAAGTTTATTTTTTAACTTTTAAAGTTCGAAATCGTGAAATTTATGCTTATCATTAAAGGTCTCTAAAAATTCTTAAGGGATTATTTCTTTTTAAAGGGAACAAAGGGGAACAAAAGTGAGTTAATGGTAAGGGTTATATAAAATTTAAGAATTGTTTTATAAAAACTTCCCGATTAATATTCTTTATTCTGTCCTTTATGTTTTTCTATATGTTGTAAATAAATGTATCGAAAATATCCCTCTGGGAATTGGAAAAATTTCCGGAGATAAGGAGGAAACATTCCATAGAATGTAGGAAACATTCCCTTTCATTGGACAATCCATTTATTTTTATACACACTATGTCATTGGAAGAAAACATTCCTCTCCAGAACACACTATGGCCTCTGGAAAAATTCTTCTCCATTGTTTTAAAAATTAATGTGGAAGCAACAACAAATAAATAACAACTAAAAATGATTTCCTCGTCGGGATTCGAACCGGAGACCTCTGGATTACCAATCAAGCATGCTCCCTTATTATTCGAGATTTTATTATTCTAAATAAATTGAAATTGCCCCAAAACAAGCAATCGCTCCCATACGATGGTACTATTTATATTTCGGGAACTGGCAACACTAATGTCAGTAGCTAAAATCTGGCCATAATAAAGTTTGACATTTGTTAGCATAAATGTACTCACAACGTTTTGATATACAAGTGCTATTTGTTTTGTTAACAGTGAGTTAAGAAAATCAATTTGTTAAAAAAAAGGGAAATATCAAGAGAAGGTTTTCGTTGGATTATTTTTCACAACTTTCGACGTGGATTATCTCAACAAGAATGTGTCGATGAACTCAGTTCTTTGTATGACGGTAAAACACCGAAAACCACAGTATATCACTGGTATAGTGATTTCAATCGTGGTCGTAGTTCGGTCGCCGCCGATTTCCGTGAAGGTCGTCTAAAACCGGTTGTTGTACCACAAAACATCGATGCAGTACGTGATCTAATAATGCAAGATCGTCATGTGACATATCGTGAGATAGAGGCATCCTTGCACATTAGTTCCCTTCAATACATTCGATTTTGTATGAACACTTATCTTTAAAAAAAATTTGCTTTCGTTGGATACCCCATAACACATGGTCCAATAAGTCCCGAGACAAAGTAATAAAAACCTTTTTTTTTAATATTCTTCTTTATTCACCAACATAGGTTCCTTCAAGAGCAATACATTCATTCCACCACTTTTCAATACCGGTTTTTTAGAGCGATTTGTGCTTCGCCTCAAAATACGCTTCAGTTTCTCTTGCCGGCAAGCATTTTTTGAGGTCAGCAAAGAGCCAGTAGTCGCTGGGGGCCAAATCTGGCGAATACGGTTGATGAGGAAGCAATTCGAAGCCTAATTTATGAATTTTCGCCATCGTTTTTATCGATTTGTGACACGGTGCATTGTCTTGGTGAAAAATAATTTTGTTTTTCTTCAAATGGGGCTGATTTTTCGCGATTTTATCCTTCAAACGCTCCAACAACGCTATATAATCGCTGTTGATTGTTTTTCCCTTTTCGAGATAGTCGATGAACAAAATTCCATGCGCATCCCAAAATACAGATGCAATAACCTTTCCAGCTGACTGTTGTGTTTTTGGTCGCTTTGGCCTGCTTTCATTGGTTGCTCTCCACTCAGCTGACAACCGTTTTGATTCCATTGTGTAGTGGTGGATCCATGTTTCATCCATTAACACATACCGACGCAAAAATTCATGTTTATTCTTTGTAAACAGTGCCAAACAGCTCTCGGAATCATCGAAACGTTGTTGTTTTTAGTCCGGTGTGAGAAAACGCGGCACCAATTTGGAACATTCAGCATCATTTGTGTCTGTACGACCAAGTTTAAACTCAGCATACCATCGGCAAAGGGTTGACGGAGTCCGAATAACACTTTCAAAGCCGTTGCTCAGCTTGGACGTTATTTTTACCCCATAAAAAAAACAATGATAAATCAACACACGGAATTGTTTGGAATCCATTATTTTGAAAATATCAACAGTAGCGTCACTTAAGTCACTGCAACTTCTGAACTAAAAGTTAGATTGTCATGAAATGTCTACACGTATTGTTTGAAGGCTGGAACTATCGAAATATTATATCGATATTTCGTTAGAGGTGCCACCTAGTAGTTAGTCTCGGAACTTATTGGACCATATGTTAATTTATCAATCGCTCAAAAAAAGTTTCGCCTCGATTGGTGTAAGGAAATTATTAAAAAGTTCAATCATGGTGCTTCAAAAGACGTGCATAAAATCGTGACAGATGACGAATCATAGATATATGCGTGTGAGCCGGAAACAAAACAGCAATCGACCGTGTGGGTATTCCAAGACGAGGCAAATTCAACAAAAGTTGTTCGCGCACGAAGCACTCCGAAGCAAAGGGCCGCCTGTTTCTTCCACAGAATGGGTTATGTGGCTACTGTTCCGCTTGAGCAACGTAGTACGGTCAATTCTGGATGGTACAAGACCATTTGTTTGCCGGAAGTCTTCGGAGAAATTCGCAAAACCAACCGCAAAGACTTATCATTCTCCATCATGACAATTTGAGCTCTCACACATCTCGTCAAACATGTGCATTTTTGAGCAGTCAAAACGTCGAATTGATGACTCATCCTCCATACAGTCATGATTTGGCACCCAATGACTTCTTCTTGTTCCCGAATATCAAAGGTAAACTGTGTGGTCAACGATTTACGAGCGCCGCAAAAGCAGTTGAAACGGTTAAAAACCATGTTTTGTAGGTGTCTCAAAAGGAATGGAAAAACTGGTGTGACAAATGGTTTGAAAGAATGCAAAAGTGTATTGATCATCAAGGGTTTTAGACAAGGTGATTCCTTATCGTGCAACTTTTTCAACCTAATGATGGAGAAGATCATCCGAGCTGCTGATTTGAGACGCAGTGGCACGATATTCTACAAAAGTATTATGTAGAATATGCGTATGCTGATGATATCGATATCATTAGCCATAATACGCGCGAAGTCAGCGCAGCATTCTCCAGGTTAGCGAAAGAGTCGAGTCGAATGGGTCTTGTAGTGAACGCAGATAAGAAGAAATACCTAGTGTCAACAAATAGTCCCAGCGTCTTGGAAACCACGTCACTGTTGACAACATCTCCTTCGAGGTCGTTAAGGACTTCGTCTACCTGGGATCCAGCGTAAACTCTTTCAACGATGTCAGTATTGAGATAAAGCGAAGGATAACTCTTACCAACAGGTGTTACTTTGGGCTGAGTAGGCAATTGAGAAGCAAAGCCCTCTCTCGACGAACAAAACTCACGCTCTATAAGTCACTTATCATGCCTGTCCTATTATATGCATCACAAACCTGGACGTTGAGCAGTTCTGATGAAAAGACTTTGGGAGCCTTCGAGAGAAAGATCCTTCGTAAGATTTTCGGTCCAATCTGCGTCAATGGCGAGTACCGAATTCGATGGAACCACGAGCTGTACGCTGACATTGACATAGTTAAGAGCATTAAAATCGAGCGGCTTCGCTGGCTAGGTCAAGTTGAGCGAATGGAAAACGACGCTCCAGCGAAAAAATATTCGATTCAGTGCCCGTGGTGGTCAACGCAGAAGAGGACGCCCACATCTGCGTTGGAAGGATCAGGTGTTGGATGACCTGACCACGCTTGGTGTTTACAATTGGCGCCAGCAAGCGCAAAACAGAAATGGCTGGCGCAATTTCTTATACGAGGCCAAAATCGACCTTCGGTTGTAAGCGCCAGATTAGTAAGTAAGTGTTATTATTTGCTATTCGCGAATTATAAATAGTACCCTAACTGGAAAATATTTTTGTCGTTTTTATCCTATAAATTTAATATTTTAAGTATGTGTGATTCTTTAAAAATTTTATTTTTCGTCTTAAATTGATTAAATTTAAATTTATTTATTTATTTAAATGTTTTACACATGCAAGTGGATTTTGTTTTATTTATGTTTTTTACAAATGTCTTATTTTCACAAAATTCACTCTTATTTCATAAACATTTTTATAAACATTGAATATAATTTTCATAAGACACTTTCTAAATTAACTGTATTGAATTGTACAAACACAAAAAATATCATCGATTAAGCGCGTATTACTTTAAAATTATTTTACTTATATTCAAAATTTTGTGTTTACATTTTCAACTCTTTATTCAAAAGTTGTCTTTTTAAATTCTATACTAAAAAAGTCACATCCACATTGAAAAGGACACGGTCAAATATGAGTCGTTATCAAAGGTGCCCCAGTTTAACCCACTTAAACTGCGGTTTTTAAATAAATGGAAAAATTTTTATCTCGTTATTTCACCAATAACATCAACTTTATATGGAAAGGAATGAAATAAAGCACGTTTTACTTTAAAATTATTTGACTATTATTCACAATAAGTAAAAAGTTGTCTTTTTTAATTTTATACTAAGTCACGTCATTGAAAATGACAAAGTGAAATATGCGCCAATTTCTAAGCTGACCCAGTTTAACACATCAAATTAAATGTTTATCTCGCTATTTCACCCACAAAAATATCTGTCATATGAACCTACCCCCATACATTTATTGCCATATTTAAATGCAAGATATCGAAAGCATTTATTAAAAAATACCAAAATTGATCATAAAAGTAATAATATTCTCGAAAATGGTTTGTAGGCACTCTGGTGTAAATTACACCTTTCGATGATATCTTATCTAAGAGCATTAAAAATGCTTTGCAAGATAGCATTAATTAAATCGAAAGTATGTGATAAAAAATTAAAATAAGAAAAATAAATTGACAGAATAATCAATACAGAGATTAAAAAAATTTTGTGTTACAAATATTTATTGATAAGCGACTCAATGCCTCATTAAGATCTAATTAATTGTGATTAAAAATACGAAAATATTTCTATAGCATAGTATGAAAAGGTTTTTTGTCTGTAAAAAGCTTTAAAGTAGGAAGTAGGCGAAATGATAATCATCATATCGCACACATTGTGTAAATGACCTTAAATGAAAAGAGCTACAATATCACTGAAAACAATACAACTCTTAAGAATAACTTATTGTTCACTACAGAACAATTAGAACCTGTTATGTTTATAAAAGAAAATAGCCTACATTATGGCGCTATACTTACACAGTTGGTTGTTGCATTGAAAAACGTTCGAAATGATTGTCAAGCGGAACGAAACGGCAAATAAACAAACGCAATTTTCAAAGATTTTAGAGACAAAACCATTTTAAACAAAACATCATGTGAAAAAAAAAACATAAAACAGAAAATTTAATAACAAAACAAAGTGTAAATATTTAGAATATGTATGCAAAGCGAATTGAAGAATTGAAAGCTGCTTGCCGCCAAAACAAAACACAACGCATGACGTCATACAGCAGACAGCTTTATAAAACACGAAATCAAAATCAGATGTTTGGGAAATAAGAGAGAGAAAAAAAAAACAGCAAATAACATGATAATTTCTTTCGCGTTGTGCTTAATTAAAAGGCGGCGGAAGCAAAGTTCTTCAATTATTTGCAATATATTGGAATTTTTCATAATTTCTCTTATGAATTTGAAGTTATCAATCAAGCATGTATGGCGCTACGACGCCATTAACAATAACAACAAAAATTAGTCACTTTTCACGTTAAACCACTTGATAGTTAAGTGACATCACTTGTTCATAAATATTTAAACAAAGTTAAATATTAATATTATTATATAAAAAAAGAGAATTTGTAGTTTGTTAAAGTTGTTTGTCAAAGAGTACTAGGTACATGAAAATAAACGCCGAAAGCCCCAGCCCATAATCAAAGCTAGAAACTGTTGGAATTCTTATTCTTTGATTTGATTTCAATGTTCAACCTTAACACCGTCGCGACAAAATATTAACTAATCGTGCACTGCGGCGAATTCACTCTAATAGCTGACTATCTACCTTCAATGCCGCAAGCCTACAATCAACGATATCGTTAAGTAGATAAAGACATGAAAAGCTCTCTATTTTGGCAAATCGAAAAGCTTTCGTTAGACACATGATTAACTGAAAGTTGGCGGTTCAAATAAGTTTTAATGTTTCAATAATTTGCATAAAAGCTATCGTCACATTAAATATATGTGACAGGGGCTAGTTTTGGTCTAAATTTTATTTTAATTTTTTTTTTTTTGTTTGGTTAAACAAAAATTTGAAATGTTTCCGGCGATTAAAAGCTTGTATAATAAAACTTTGAGACTCTTGTCGATTCTTTCTGTTTTAACTGCGCTTAAACTTTCAACCTGCAAGGGTTTTCCTGAGACAGCCATCGCACAATCGTTCCACTTGTACAGGAGAGAGTGACATATATCGTTAGAGTTAGGATATTGAGTTGAGACTTTGGCTATTAGAACCTTGGCAGATATTTATAATTTTCTGAAAAAATGGGAGTGGTCGGACCACTTTTAAGCCAACTCCACTGAAAGAATGTTAATAATAAAACAAATGAAGTAGCAGAAATATATAAGATATTTTTATTCAGAGGAAAGACATAAATTTACTTAAATGTCAATATTAAAAAATAAAAAAATTATATTAAAAGAACAATAAATGTATTGATACCTGTTATGCTTACAAATCTAAAGTAGACTTTATAAATTCGTTTTTTTTTTCTTACAATAGTTTTTTCTGCAACTCGAAAAAAGTGGGTATGCACTGAATAGTAAAATTGGTGATAAATCTGTATTCGTTACTATACGGGGCATCTTTATTGTATGGCGAAGTCTAAACATTTTGATGTCTTTATCGACAAAAGTGCATTTCCTACAACGTCAGGTCCTTGAATAAGAATTTTATGTATGGAAGGCGGAAGATAAAACCACGGATAAGTGTTTATTTATTCTCTGGCGGTTTCGAGCGCAAAAACTTTGAATTTCTCTATATCGATGTTGTACCCTGAAGACATGGCTTGCAATAAAACCATCTTTTGTGCACCAAATTTCATAAATATGCAATTATGGTAAAATTACATCGTTAGAACGTGTCTGAAACATAAAGGACTTAATATGCAAAATATCTAGTCATCTAAATACCAAAAAAAAAAAAAAAAAAAAATTAGGCCAAAAAAGGTTTGAAAAAGAACTAATTTTTGTACATTCTTTTAAAGGTTTCAATTTTTTAAATATATCAAAAAAATGAAATTTTTACATAATTCTTATCCAGGTCATAGAGGGATATATAAAAAAGGCCCACACTAAAATTTAAGTTAATCGATCCATTAGAACTTGAGATATCATAACAAACGTGTTGAAAATCGGTCTTGTTCGAAAAAAACGCGTTTAAAGATTTGAGCAAAGTTACAGGCACTCAAGGCCAAATAAATGGTCTCTGTACTTTTCGGTAATTGGCGATATAAAATATATTTCAATGACCTGATGCATTTTTTTCCCCAGGTAGTCAGAGAACGTCATTCGCCTATTGTTCGATTCGCCAAGACAGAATCGGATTACTCACTGCGTCACTGAAATAGCTATAACTCCGTAAATAATTGAAATTTTTAAAATTCCTTTGGAGTATATATTTTTAAAGGTCTAATCTTTGAAAATATGCAACAAAACAAAAAATATTTTTCCAAATTGTAGACTATGATTCCTCTTTAATACGCTTAACTAGCAAAAGAGAATGACAACTCTTTAGCGATTAACTCAAAAAGGGGAAAAATCGGGGAGAACCAGAGAACACCAATATAAAACCAAAACATTAATTTTTCATTTAAAACAAAAATCAGCTCTGGGCAAAGGTGGGAACTGTACTATTGCTTCATGTGAAATAAAACAAAACACTGAAAAACTCGCAATTTGGATTTTAAATTAAATTTTTTGTTTTAATTTGATTTAATTAAATTAATTTTCATTTTAATTTTGAAAAGTAGTCTTTCAAAAATATTTAAATACAAAAATACAACATGTATAAAAAAATACAAAATATCTTTCAAAGTGAACGAAACTCGACAAAAGTTGTTCTCAAACGGAGTTTTTTTTTTTAACCGGTCAACATGACCACTGAGCAACCACTTGAGCAACAGTTAACTGTTAATGCTGAATAGCACACAACCATTTGTTTGGGAGAACTCAGGAAAACCAACCACCGAAGGAAGATCATCCTTCTTCACAACAATGCGAGTTCCCACACATCAGCACTCAAAACGTGGAATTGATGGGTCATCCGCGTTACAGACCCGACTTGAAACCCAATGACTTCTTCTTGTATCCTCACATTAAGAAATAAATGCGTGGCCGTTGAGGCCTTCAAAACCCTGATTTCGGCGGTACCCACTTCAGAGTAGCAAAGCTGTTTCGAAAATTGGATCAAACACTGAACCAAATATTGTTCTTAAAATCAAAGAATCTCGTTCATAAAGCGAAATTCATTGATTTTTAAGAACTATTCATTGCCCCAAAGAACGAATTCTTTGGTTCAATGAATCGTTGTTCTTAATTTTAAGGAACAGTTCATTGTTCGCGTTCATTAAAATTTTGTTCCAGTTCTTGTGTTGTAATATCTAAAAAACCATTAGAGAATTTTATCTCAATAAGAAAATGATTTTTTAAAATATATCTTGATATTGTTTTAAAATTTCTAAGGACAGACTAACTTATTGTTACAGTTGTATGTGTCATTAATTAATCATTTTTCTTCATAACATATCAAAGAAATAACGTAAGAACAAAGATTCATTGAATCAAGCAACTCGTACTTTGGACCAATTTTAATGTATAATACATTGGGACAAAGAACTTTTTCTTTGTTATTAAGTACGTTTTTGGTTCTGTGAATGAATGCAAAAATGTATTTATCATCTTGGAGAATACTTTGAAAAAAAGCCTCTTCACTGATTAACCACTGTTTTTTCATTGTTAGGCGCAAGATTTAAAAGGCAACCCTTGTAAATAATGCATCTTTGCAACCCTTAACTTCTTGTTAATAGACTTTACAAAGCACATGACACTTTAAGAAGACTTTAAAATTAGAAGAATATCAAAAAGTTTTACAACGCGTTTGCTTATTTTTTCAGATGTATTCATAGAAATATTTTAAAATATCTCTTAAACTTGCTCGCTAAATGGAAGCGCATTGCTTACGCTAAACTCTTCATTTGCTATAAATATGCCCATGGTAATAAAATCTTTAATATCTTCATAAAGAGATATTCACAGAAGACATGTGATCAAGTATTGACCCACAGGCACATCCTTCAGTCATGCTTAAATTTCTTCTATGTAAAAATGCATTGAGAGAACCATGGCCAATCAAAATGAAGTCCAGGCTCAGAAAGAACTCATATTGCAGATGACCTTTACCAAGCCACACGTCACGCACATAGTGTAATAAACAAAGTAGCTGCACGGCTGAGAGCCAAAAGTCAAAATTTAATTTAAAGTATAGTAAAAGTTAAGTTAAGAGGCGACCGTGGCGTAGTTGGTTAAAGTGCGTGGCCGCTATGTCAACGAACTTTGGAGACCCAGGTTCGAACCCCAGCAGCGACAGAAAATTATTTGAATTAAAATAATTTTTCTGTACGGCCGCCACCTCTCTGCAGACAATGGCAAACCTCAGAGAGTAATCAAAATGCCATGTAAAGCTTCTTGAGAACGAGAACATTCCGTTCATCGCCGTTCGGAGTCGGCGTTAAGCATGTAGGTCCGGTTCTGGGTCAATTGTGTACAAACTTAATAACACGCACAACACAATTGATCATAAGAAGCTAGGTCAAAGTCCTTTCAAGGGCTGAAATGGCCAGTTATTTATTTTTTTTTTTTTAAAAAGTTAAGTTCGGACTCAGAGCGAAAGAGGATATCTCAGGCGCGAGACTACCTTGTTTATTTTACCCTGGTCACGTATAAATCGGTAGGTGAGTCTACCATTCTTGCTTTGACATCATTTGTATTGCCATCTAGATTTAACGCGCTTTTTTTAGATCATTTTAGTCTTGGCAATGACCCAAGTCCAATCAGTCACTAGCAAGGGAAAACTCATCCGTATTCTGTTTACAATGCTGGTTTGCATTACCACCAGGTATATAGAAGGATTGCCTCCATAAGCACCTGCCAGGTATCCGTAGAGACTGTACGGTACATCGGCATACATCCAATCAAGATTACTCTCTAGCAAGAAAGTATCTTCCGATAGCCTACAGCAGAACTGATCACGTCGCCCCACTAAGACGAGACGTAAGTCCCACATGCAACAAATAGTTAATCAAACATGAAAACCATAGCCCACCTACTGAGTGCCGAGTCACTCCTTCACGCAAAGAAAAAAAAACAAATTTATCGGTAGTTTGCCGCAAACGAACTTCGTTTATCGTGCTTGAAATCGTTATTTGCAAACGTGTCAACAGTTGTCATAAACATAATAGTAAGTTGCGAGAAACGCGTCATTTAGGTGCAGGGAATTAATTTCGTTTGTCATAAACGCGAGTGATTTTTAAATTGCAGCAATTGAAAAATTTGTGATTCCCAACTGAAAACTTATTTTGTTTTTCGCTTCGTTGTATAAAAACAATGCGTATAGTTCAGAGTTACTTTTTGGACAAATTGCAACTATTGTATATAAGCAAATTGGCAATCTACCATTGGTTAGATTCACTAAAAAGCTCATTTGCTCATAAATACTAATAAATCCACAGATAGTTAACTTCAGTTGGATACCAGAGGTTGAAGGGTAGAAGTATCAGGGCTCGAACCCATACGTCTTGCCTGGTAGAAAATCGCTCTATCACTTGCACCACCAAAGCCGCCGAGTTAAATCAGTAGTTGTTTTATCCTTGGCGGTAGTTGTTCTAAGTAAGTCACTGGACATAATTTACAGATTTTTTAATTTTTCGTGTGCACTTTTTCCGATTGTAAGGTCAAAAGAAATTTTCCGATAAAAATATTTTGGATTTTTAATAAATAAAAGTGTGAATGGTTGTTTCACTGTGGCAAAAAAAGTACTAAAAACTTGGCTTACATGACAATGACATCCTACTTCTTTTCGGTTAAGAATATCGACAAATAGCACAAGAATAGAAAAGTAGAAATTCTAGATATTGTTAATTTAATTTCAAACGAGCAGTACGAATGGAACTAGTAAGCAAAAGCTCTACAGAGCCTTTATATAAGCCATAAACTTTTGATTAACAGCTAATATTGACTCGATTGTTATCGCAAACCAGCATTTGGCAACAATTGAATTAAACATAATCACATTGGAATTAATAAAGGTAGATTTTTTTCAATATGTACGAGTGCACTAATCAAATAGGGTCATCAGAAGAAAAACAAAATTGTGTCTGAAAAAAAAAAAACACGCAAAGCCTTTATAGTCTTAATCAACATAAAATTTGTAGGCTTTGATAATGGGTAAAAAATCGCCAGAAAAGCTTACCCCAGATTTCAAATTTAGAAAACTTTAAACGGATGTGAATCTTCATATCAGTAGGTTCTACTTTAACACAATAATTATGACCATTTTGTTACATATTTTTAAGAAAAATATTTAAATAACTTTAAATACACCATTTATTAAGCGAGTTCATTTTAATGCTTTTTTATCACTTTGACTTTTTATATAATTTAACAATGTGTTTATTAAATATTTTATATTTTTTTTTTTCAATGCATTAAATGCCGATGTTCTCCAATAACCGCTCGTATTTCATTGCAAAATTGGACTAACTAAATATCTTGGACACTTGCAGTAAAAATATACCCGATAAGCTAAGGGTTGCATTCGATTTGTCACAATTACAAATGCATTAAAGAAACAATTGCACAAGAATCGAGAATAAAACCAATTTGTACTATTTGTACGATTGTAAGTTCTACAGCATAAGGTCGACTTAATCTTATATTGGAGCTCACATGTCCGCAGCTTAGTTCGGCGGCACATGTTTAAATTTCTAGCTACGCTGCATTTTTTCAATTCTTATAGATGCAGATAATGTTCTATAGTGCTGCAAGTGCGGGTCGGACATATACACTGGACGGGCATCAAAACGGAAGTTGAAAAGTTTATACAGGCTTGGCAGTATTGCTGTATTTTATTCTAAATATTTGTTCTGTTATCTGCGGTTTTCTTTGGACAGCACGCGACTCCTATAAATAACCCAGGGTGGCAGCTAAACTTAGCCAAGGGTTAATTGATGACTTGACGCTGTTGATTTTGTAAACGATGCGGAAGAACACTTTGCATTTGTCTGAGCCAACTGATTAATCTAATTAAACTGACCTATTGACATGATAAAAAGAGAAGGCAATAATTAGCAAAGCCAGTTTTTGTACTGGGCGATCAAGCAGTGGTGTTGATGAGTTCACTTTATATCAGCTGACAATGCAACTCAGAGTGAATGATGTGCACGCAAAGAAATTTTTCGTTTACCGCAACTGAAAAATTCACCAACTACACCTCGTTTGCAAGTGTATTTGCTTCGTTATTGTATTTGCCGCAAACGAATATTCAGTTCTCATCACTGTAAAATATATATTATTAAATATATTACCGTAAGCTATTTTGTCATTATTTTTTATTATATTAATTATCTTTCTCCCTATGTCCATCTGTCTTCTTATGGATTGCACTCATCGCACCTATGTTGGTATCTCCGTCCGAGTATTAAGCAAATTACCAATTTTTCCAAGAAGTAATTCTGATCTATAAGCGTTGCGCTTATACAACGAAGGGAAAAACAAACTAAGTTTTCAGTTGGAAAAAAAAAATTTTTCAATTGCTGCAATTTAAAAATCACTCGCGTTTATGACAAACGAAATTAATTTCCTGCAACTAAATGACGCGTTTCGCGCAACTGACTATTATTATGACAACTGTTGAAACATTTGCAAATATCGAGTTCAAGCACGACAAACGAAGTTCATTTCAGACAAACTGGCGATAAACGTGTTTTTTCTTTGCGTGTACTCGTAAGCCGTGACACACTGGTTCAAAGCTATGACTGTTTTATAACACTGATATACACACTTGTTTATAACTTGGACGATGTTCAAAAAAAGTAATGCGGGTTTATACATGCCACAGATATACATGCCACAGTTCGAGAAAGAAAGTGTTCAAGTCAACCCAGAGAACTCATAGATATCCAATCATAAAATAGGGCATAAAAGAGTTCGTTATAATCAAAGTATGACCAATATAATGACGGGAAGGTGAAAAGTCACAGAAACACAAAACGCGACAATCGGAGATCCCAACACGTCTTGATTAAACATTACTTCTTAAGTAGAAAAACATTACGTCAACCACAAGATCTCTTGGCAGCCATCGATTACCACGATTCACAAGTGGTTTACAGATTTTCTTTATGTTAGTTTGAGTACAAAGGATGCCGAACGTTCTGATCGTCCAGTTGACGATCGATCTGTACAATATTAGACGATCGGTGAGTGAAAGTGCAATACATTGTTGAGACTATGGGCATTTTAGATATTAGATGGTTTTCTGTCAGATGGTTGCCGCATTTGCTCTCTTCAAGGAGTGTTTGCGATTGACAACTTTAAAGTAGTGTTTGCGATGCTCAAACGCAATAAGAAGGAACTTTTGTAACCGTGGATGAACATGGGTCCAACACAATACACCAGAGACCAATCAACAGTCAAAACAGTGGACTTCTATCCTGGCGAATCAAAGCCAAAAACAACCTAAGTGGGTTTATTGGCCAACAAAGTCTTGGCGACACTTTTTTTGGGATTTACCCGGTATCGTCAATATTAATTATCTTCAAGAGGGTAAACGATCAGATGGCATAATGATTATCGACGTATATTATGTAGAACTGTTGGTTCAATTTGACGCCGAAATCGCACAACGCACCGTTACACATGTCCGCAGTCGCAATGACAAAATTTCATGAATTACTCTACTATCGACTATCCATTATATTCTTCAGATTTAACCCTAGGCTTAATTTCTTTCCGAACTTGAAAAAGTGGCTCGGTATTATTCGGAAGAGATGAAAAAATTTGAAAACCTTTAACAAGGTGTTTCGAGCTATTGGAAGATTATGTTGAGAAATAAAATTAGTTTTAACGAAATAAATAATATTTTGTTTTGTCAGGGACTGTTCAGCTTGCTCTCATATTGGTAAAAAGACGATTCCCTTTTGAAATCATTAAGAACACGATGCAACAGTAAGAATAAACTCGACGTAATACGTGAATACTTGGAGATTTGAATTTACCCTCAAAATCTAGATACTTTTTGGAATGGGTTTCATAACTATATTCTTCTATTTCTCATATTCATAGTGAATACTTCATATATCTTCTATTGCTGTCTAAATGGACGAAAATCAATTTTGAAAAACAAAACATACAGATATTGATGGTAAATCCAAGAATATAAATGTTCTTTTCTCTTATCTTCGTTTGTCATAGTCTTTCCTCACTTCGATTACGCTTTCTCAACCACTAGGCTGTTCAATAAGTCCTTGGTCTGACACATGGTCAAATCGGTATTATTTTTAAGATTTTGCATATTTAACCGATGAATTTGAACGAATTTTGGTAAAAAAAAGGTAGTTGCAACAAGGCATTAAAAATCGAACAAATGCTCAAGTCATCATGATATCTTCTGATCAAAAAATGCACGGAATTCTCTAAATGAAAACGGTTCAATTGTTCATCGATATTAATTTTATTTCCTTCAAATTAATCTCCATTGCAAGCAATACATATATTACAAAGCTTCCTCCAATCTTGAGAACAGCCTATGAAAACCTGATTTTGGAATCCCCTTTAGCTCAATATAGCTATTCTTTCCTTTATCGCCTTAATCGTCTCAAAACGCTTTCCGCGAAGTAGTAACTTAAGTCGTGGGTATAGGAAAAAGTCACAGGGGCAAGAAACAATAATCGGCTGCAAAGGTTTTTGTATGTATTATTGGAATATGTATTATTGATCGACTATTTTAAAAAAAGGGGAAAAAAAATCAGGCGAATATTCATATTCGTTTCAACGAATAACGATTTAAATTGCTTTGCTTTCCCATCTACTTTATTCTTGAGGTAAGAGTCCTGGCGACTATGATCTTTTTCCCAATCTCAAAAAATGGTTCACGGGAAAAAGATTAAATGAAGAAGTTGAATTGGAAATAATTGGTATATGTTTTGAGTGTATTGAGTGTATTGAGTTAAAGTATGTTGCGAGTATGTTGAATTGTAAAAATGCATTTTCGCAAAAAAGGACGTTTCTCTTAAAGACTCCAAGGAGTTATTGAACAGCCTAATAGTACTAATAAATTTAGTAAAAATAAAAATTTCGAGTAAATATTTCAATATTTGTTTTTAAAATATTGAATTCTCTTTGTCTCTTCTTTAAGAAACTTTAGTTTTTGATGTGTTATACGGACATTTATGTAATTTGTTCCTTGTATAATTCCGAATTGTTCGTAAAATCAAGATTATACGATATCTTGATATTCTGATATTAATTTACCCGAAAGGCGGCTAGATCTTTTTTGTTCTAGACAAAATGCGATTTTGTTTTTGTTCTACTCATTTCGCTGCTTCTTATTAAAACAAAACATTCAAACACTTTATCGCACATGCGTCAAAATAAAGAACTAGTTTTTGTCTTTGCTTCTATGAAGCATTTTTCGATTAGAATATAACATCCTCGATAGTATAGTGGTCAGTATCCCCGCCTGTCACGCGGGAGACCGGGGTTCAATTCCCCGTCGGGGAGATAAATTTTTTTATTATTATTATGTTTATTCAGTCACTCAATTGTATTGAATGTTTATACAAATAACTCCAATTCTGGTATCGCTTAAGGAATTCTTTATTGCTTCTTTAAATTTTCAACCACCGAAGCAGCCTATAATGCATCAAATTCATTAAACATGACGAGAATAATAACACGTTGCATTAATTTCTTATTATTGATTGTCAGAGGTGAAATACGCAAAATATGAATTTGCATATTGGTGAAAAGACTGCGCAAGAATCGCAATGCGAACTGAAATGCTTTTTATAAGTGTATCGCTATGTTAATAAGGCGCCAAGAAATCAAATTGACAATGCATACGTGTTTTGGTCTCTAATTTTGAAAAGGTTTCTCTGAATACATATTTGTATTTGATTTGGTTGCGTTCGTTACATTCACTCAATTTTATTAGTGAATTACTGCGCATGAATTGGAATTCAAATATCGCTCCAGAGAAATTTATATGTTTACAAAAAGAGAAAACAAAGCATTTATTGGCAACATCAATGCAGAATTTATTATTTGAAATGGCATTGCATTAAAGAGGCTTAAAAGAATGTTATGAGTTTCTTTTTAATGCAACTCTTGGTGTAAAGTACAGTTATGCTGACTTCTTGAGCTGCTTTGCTGAATCGTTTTATATATCCCATATGGTCTAGTGGCTAGGATATCTGGCTTTCACCCAGAAGGCCCGGGTTCGATTCCCGGTATGGGAAATTTCTTTTATCTTAATTTTATTTTAGTGTTTTTTAATACAAATAAATAGAATAAACCGACAGTAAAAAATAATAATAAAACTGATAAAAATATACTCACGAAAAGAAAAAAAAAAGAGTAGGGAATTTTAAACAATAAAAAATAACATTTTATTTATTACTTTCAATCATTTTTACTAAACAGTTGTCATATTTAATCGTAATAAATAAAAACTTTGGTACGTATGACTATCACGACTGAACCACTGAAGCTCTACACCTTATATTCACTCTACATACTGTATATTGTGTGGTGCTCTGGATTCGTTTAGTTAGACTCCCTAAGGACGCTCGGGGGTTTTTCCCGAAAATTCTTATTTATGGACCGATTTAGCTCTATATATCCATATGGATATAATATAAAATATAAAAAAAAAATATATAAAAAAATATAAAAAAATGTTTTGGCAAAATTTGCATCCGATAGGTGGCGCTGGGGTGGAGATATTTACGAAAATGTAGTTTTCCCTGAATACAGGGTAATATAATAACTTTCCATAGAAGACATTGTAAAGTCCCGAGTAACACCAGGAATATCAGCTAGTTATATAATAAAAACAATAAAATAAAAATATGCTAACAAAAAAATGATGCCAATGAAGAAATGAACCACACGTAAAATATATATGGGTATTTCCATAGTAACGGGTGCGACAGGTTTACACTTATTTTTCGAATAAAATTAAAATTTGGATAAACACACCAAAAAGGTTTCTTAATTTAAGAAGTATCAATCAATTCGATATTTTCAGCAAAAGGAAGTAATCAGGAAACATTTAATTTCAATGCTTTTATACATGAAAATTATGGCAACGGGTGCTACGTTAGAAATATCGTTTTCTGAGAATAGATTTCTTAGATTGTAAAATTGTGCAAGACTTGCTAAAAATAAAAAAATCCTATTAAATCCTTTCTTGTATTTTTTACAGGAATTTCATCAGGAAAAAATCATAGTTTAAAGCATAACGACATACGCAAATTAAATAAATTAATTTTTAAAAGGTAACGGGCGCAATAGCGAAAAGGTAAGGGTTGCGACTTCATAAAAAATAAAGCAAAATGTATGTTTGTATCTATTTAATTTTACAGTACAGAAAGGAATGTATGAAAAATTATAAATTCGGTTCCGACTATGTGCATTAGACCGTACCACCTCCTATGCAAAATAAAAAAAATTCGCCGAATACCAGCGGCAAGACAATTACGAAAAAAAATTTTTTTTTGACCTAACGTAGCCATATCTCTGGTATTAACAGTCGGATTTTAAAGTTTGGTATATCAATGTTTTTGTCTCAAGGAGAACAATAAGACCTCTATAGAGGTTATTGACCTCAGGTGCACCGTTTTAGTACTTACCCTCCAGATCTCAGTTCCTACTATCCTAACGTGCCACCCTAATATCTAAAAAATAAAGCTCTTAAAATGTCATTAATCTTTTGCTCAGAAAGTATACCGATATTTCCAGCAGAACTATTTTTAAAAAATTTTTGAAAATTTTTTGCCGAACGTACACGCAAAGAAATTTTTCGTTTACCGCAACTGAAAAATTCACCAACTACTCTTTTCGTTTGCGAGTTGTACTTGCCACAAACGAATATTCAGTTGTCATCAATTTAAAAATATATATTGTATATATACCGCAAGCTGTTTTGGACATTATTATTTATTATATTAATTACCTTTCTCCCTATGTCCGAACGTCTTATTATGGATTGCACTCATCGCACCTCTGTTGCTATCTCCTTCCGCGTATTAAGTGAATAATGAACTTGCTTATATAGCAACGATTTGTCCAAAAAGTAACTCTGAACTATAAGCGTTGTGTTTATACAACGAAGGGAAAAACAAACGAAGTTTTCACTTGAGAAAAACACATTTTTCAATTGCTGCAATTTAAAAATCACTCGCGTTTATGACAAACGAAATTTATTTCCAGCAACTAAATGATGCGTTTCTCGCAACTGACTATTATTATAACAACTGTTGAAACGTTTGCAAATAACGATTTCAAGCACGACAAACGAGTTCGTTTGCGGCAAACTGGCGATAAACGTTTTTTTTTCTTTGAGTGTAGGGCTCCCTTTTTTCTTTTTCATCACATCATCGGTGTTAAAAGTCTGATCATATTGAATGGCATTCGATGTTTTTGTCTGAAAAAGACCAATTATTTTTTCTCCAAAAAAAAAAAAAAAAAAAAAAAAAATATTCCTACAAGTCCTTGGAAGGCTTTAAATTGATTTTGAGGAATTTGAAAGCTCGTAAAAGAATAAAAAATCTGTGATCCCCTACGTTCGGTCAAAAAAAAATTTTTTTTCGTAATTGTCTTGCAAAAATACGTCATATTCGGTGATATACGGCGAACTTTTTTTTTTAGGTATGGTCTAATGTGCATAGTATTCATAAATCATGTATTTTTATGTTATTCGCTCTCTGTTCAAGAACATATGTCGGAATAGTTTAAGCGTTTTAAACAACCCCTATTCAACTAAGACGCATAGGTTAGTCCGAATTGGAAGAAATTATAGCCAGCATTCTCAAAATAATGCATCTTTTGATTTTTTTTATTTTCCTTTAATTGTTTTTCTGTATTTTTGCATCTTGGTTGGGACCCCCATAGTTGTTAATCTAAAATAGGTAACGGATGCGACATTCTTTAAAATAATCCCCTGGTGTACATTTGGTTTCACGAAACTATTAAATTTACTGACATTGTTACTCTCCGTTATATTCTTTCCAATAACTTTTGTTATTTTCACAATATTTTTAACTTTTTGAGTTTTACGGTAACGGGTGCGACACGAAATGACTTATTATGCAAAAAATATCAAAAGTTTTTTTAAAAAGCTACAAGTACAAAACTGCTGCTGTTGTGTAGAAGAAAGTCAGGAATATCAGCTGATGATTGTTTTCATTATCAATTACCGTTAAAGCAATGTTGCTGAATTGATATAAAAAGTACTGATTATGTTGAGGGAGGCACCTGCAAAGCACATCAGATTCAAAGTGATTTTTTCACAAAAATTTAGAAAAAAATCATTAAATATTTCTTGATTGTGGCAGATGCATTTGTTTTTGATAAGTTAAGCATTAAAATGCTTGATTGATTTTGTTTTAAAATTGCTAAGAATAAGTTTCCGTGGAAATGCTTATATCTAAATATCTTCTTACTACACTGCTTGTTTTGAAATGCGACTGCAGAATAGACGAAGTACTTGAAAGCTTGGCAGGTGGTATGCAAGTAAAAAACATCGTGTGCAGGGTAAAAACTAGAGTTAATTAAATATTTTAAAAATTTATAATAAAAAAATTTATAGTAATTATTTATAAAACGATAAAATTTAAAGTAAAAAATTATAATAATTTTTAACGATAATTATCTTATAATATTTTTATAAAATTATATTTACATGCATTAAATATATGAAATTTTTCGTAATAAATTTTTAAGTTCTGCTATTCTATAAACTCTCCAACTGCAGTTAAAAGAATTTTAAATCAAATGCTAATTTCTAACATCCGGTTTACTCATTAAATGACTAACTGAATGCCTGAGGCTAAATATGTCTGGTTGATATGATATGATATGTGATAAAGATAACTTGTTTGAAATTTGAGATTGAATTTTAAATAAATTTTTCAAGTAATTTTATTTTATTTCAAACAATCAAGTAATTTTACGACGGTCAAGACTATCTTGGCTAAGTCTGTGATAATATTCACGAATCAGAAAAAAAAGTATTTTCATTGATTAAACGTGAAAAAAAATCCATATAACTTGGGAAAACCAAGAAGATAGAAGCAAAATTTTTTTAAAATTGAAAGAAAAAGAGGCTGGCTTAACACGTTTTTTGTTTGTTTTTGCTTCAAGAATCTGTAATTTTTTCTGGAATGAGAATAACACATTTAAAAGTTTAATGCAAAAAATAAAAAAAAAAAAAAAATAAAAAATTGTTGTCGAAACTTGTTGCAACTAAGACTTGTTTAGAAAAAACAAAACTGATTATTTGTTTCATCAATTCTGCAGAGTGTGTTCCAAATAATACAAACAACTGTTTCATGTGCAGTACAATTCAAAGTACTTAATTTTATTATCAATAATTTCAAAAACATCTGAAAAAAAACAGAAAATTCTTTCTTTTGAAAATTAAAAACATCTTTTTTTGTTTTGATATGGAAAACAGACTTTCGGAGTATCCTGCAATAAGCATTGTATAAGTTTTTATATAAAGCTTATGGAAGAAAACACTCAGAGTATGTTTTTGCAGTTAATTATAACGACAACCACTCTTTTAACAAGATTGATCGTCATCTCAAGGCCTACACAAAGCTTAAATACAGTGGTGGTCATATAATTAGGGACACCAGTTAACGCTTTGAAATATCGACACTCTTTTTATAGGAAGTTGTTTATTTACGTATTTATTAAATAACAACTAACTTAAATCTATTAATGTAGGTAATTTCCAAAAAAAAAGAAATTTTAAACATTCACACCAACGTTAAAAATAAAATTAGTAAATTTTAACGATTTTTGTTTTTTTTTTTTGACAACTAATTAAGGACATTTACACTTTTTCCCAATATACAAGAGTAGTTTTATATATTATACAAAATTTTTTAATTTTATTTAATTTAAATTTAATACTTTGTCGGATATGCCTTGGATTTCAAAACTGCATTTCATCTTTTTGGAAGACTAGCCACTAAATGCTGACATCGTGTAATTGAAATGTTTTGCTATATTTCCTTTATGTTTTGAAACAATTCATCCGCATTTTTTGTTGCTTTCTTCTCTAAAGCCTTTTCAACGTCTGCCCAGAGATTTTCAATTGGGTTTAAGTTAGGACTTTGAGCGGGCCAATCTAATACGTTAACATTTTCTGAAGAAAACCATGCTTTAATGCTCTCAGCAGTGTGTTTTTCAGAGATTTTCGATTGGGTTTAAGTTAGGACTTTGAGCGGGCCAATCTAATACGTTTACATTTTCTGAAGAAAACCATGCTTTAACGCTCTCAACAGTGTGTTTTGGGTCATTATCCTGCATATATTCGCATATATTCGTCGGCAAATCGCTTCATTGTGTTAACCAGTATATCCTTATACACATTTTAGTCCATTTGCTCAGTTATGCGAGGAATAGGATCCACTCCAAGCCATAAAAAAGCTCCCCAAGCCATAATATTCCCTCCACCATGCTTTATGGTTTAGAGAACAAAGTATAGCTAGGATTGAGTTCTTTGTTTGGGGGACGACGCACATACTTTTTTCCATCTGATCCAAACCAGTTGAATTTTGATTCATCACTCCAAAGTATGCCTTTCCAAAACTCTAAAGGCTTTTCGGCATTTTCCTTTGCAAACTGAATTCGACGTTTTAAATCTTTTATGAATCATGTGGTTTTTTCTTTGCAATACATCCGCGGAGTCTACCATCAAGTAATCGGCATCTTAAGGTTTTTGTTGATATGATATTGCTTAGTTGTTTCTTGATTTGGCTGTGGATTCGCGTAGAAGTCAGAAAAGGATCAACTTTGCTTGTTCTGCAAATTATTCTATCCTCTGCTGCACTTGTTATTTTTGGCCACATCTTCCTTTTTTTGTTTTCAGTGTCCCATTGCTTCCATAAGCAACAATTGTATTGTGAACCATTGATTGAACACAAAAGTTCTTTTGCAATTGAGCGAATTGAATTTTTCATCATTGATGTACTTATGAACTATTATTTTCCATAATTCTGGACAGTGGCGGATCTAGGATTCGCCATAGGGGTGGCGGGGGGTCTGAAACTACAGTTTTGTCTGCCAAGGGGGGGGCTGAAACATCTTTTTGGACTTTTTTCATTTTTTCCCTTACAAAAAATTCTCCAAGGGGGGTCTTAAGCCCTTTCAGCCCGTATCCGTCACTGATTCTGGAGTACAGCTTTTTTTACGACCCATATCTTAAAACAAATTGGATAGAAACATTTCGTTTTTAAGAGGAATACCACTTATCTACCATCTCGATTTTCGTACTTAATTAAAAAACAAAACTGAAAAAAAACATCAGGTTTCTCTAATTATGTGACCAACCTTAAACTCGCGACTCTGTTAATAAACACAAACAAGTAATTGATGTGACAATTGTTTTCCTCTTAAAACATGTGTCATATTTGTGTTTACTGTTACATTGTACAGTGGCATCATTGTAAAATTAAACAAGTAAAATAATTAAAGCATTACTTTAAAAGACTGCTTTTATTTTTGAGTGTTCCTAATTAAATGACCACCACTGTGTATCACTAAAGGGCTATACACAGTTAGGGGACTAAATTTTTATTTTATTTCCACAATGTTCACATAATAATTTATAGACAAAAAAAAATTTCGACTTAAAGATGACTGATTTTTTAAACTCACTTTTGAGTATAAATAGGTTTTTGATAAAAATATGTGTGGCGCTGGTTAAACAAAAAAAAAAAAAAAAAAAAAAAAAAACCACAAGAAAAACACAATTTAAAATCAATTTATAAACCTGCTTCAAAATCATAAATTAGCCAAAATAAATATTTTTATTTGTACAACTTGAGTCAATAGACGAAATTTTTTTTAAAAATATTTTTGAGGTGAGAGATAAAAGCTTTGAACGATATTAAAATTGTTATCTGACGTACATAGCATGTTGGTCCATGATAAACAAACATTTTATGTCAGATACTTATAGTCAATGAATGCCTCATTGTTTTTAACTTTTTTAGCAAATATTTGTAAATAAATAATATCATATTTATTTTTCATTTTTATTTGAGCTACTCAAGCAAAAACTTTTTTATATTGACTGGGAGCTGATTATTTTATAATTATAAAGGTTTTGTTTAAAATCGGATAACCACAGAGGAGGACATTGTAACCTATAATGACATCACGTCAATATCAAGGACATAATTCAAAAGTTTCCCAAAAAGTCAAATGTACTTCAGAGATCAAACTATTACAACAGCATGGAAAAGTTGAACGCATAACGTGGCTTTCGACGAACATATCCATGGGAAAAAATATTAAATTGTACTTTTATAAGGAAGAAAGGTAAAGGTGGAATTTTTTTTTAATAAGCAATAAATCAAAATTCTATTCTATTCTTGTATAGTATTCTCGTTAACAACTTCAGAAATGTAAATATTTTTTTTTTTTTTTTAGTAAAATTTCTACTAATCTTTGTTTTTCAATTTTGTAGGTTATTTTTCCCGCAAGAGACTCTTGGATAAAGTTCTCTAGCGTTTAGGCTTCATTTAACATCAATTGTTTACAATTGTTCCTTCATTCTTCCGCCCCTTCGGCCCTTTTGGAACAATCATTCTTATCAGCAGTACTTTTACTTTCGCTGCACTTATGGTTGTAAGCATAGATAAAACCCAATTCAAATGAACAAAATGAGCGTATTCAACAAAATAAAAAAAGATGAATTAGAATGCAACAACTACGCTGCTCTGGCAAAAGAGCAAGGGATAAAATAAGGGTTGCTTTGCCAAAGAGTATCTGCCAAAGTGACAGAAAATTTTAATTAAAATGACATAAGAATAAGATGAGCAGCAAAATGAAAATAAATGCACAAATACTGAATAATTTTTAGCTTAATATAAATAAAACTTACGCATTTAATTACCTCTTTTTGTACCAAGAACTTCAAGAAAAAAAACACTTTTAATACAACAAAAAATTAACACTTTATAAAATATTTGTGCTATATATTCTCTACATGTATTTATTTATTTATAATTTTCACTCTTGATATTTAATTAAATTTTCATTTATTTTATTTTTTCAGGTCTTGCTTGAAGACCATCCGAAGACACAAACCAAGCACAACCAAACACTCTCGCGCTCTAAAACCAACTGATTTTCGACTGCTTTGAGCTGCGCTCTAAACCAACCAGCATAAAAGCAACAATTACGCTACACTGGGTGTTGGGGATAGTTTTGTATTTGTTTTCCCCATCTTCTACAAATATACACACTTTCGTTACGCATTTGTTTACAGATGAAAATGCTGCGAATTGTTTTTATTTTTAGTTTTGATTAGCATTGAACATCTCAATGGTGTGTGAGTGAGTAAATAAGTAAGAGTCAGGAAAAAGTTTGATAGTAGAAAAAGGGTCTGCAATAGTGAGTGCGCTTGAATTGTTTCTATTCAAATTTAAAACTCAACGTATTAAAGCGACGAGAGCACGAACGAGAGCGCCGAGATGTAGCAAAGCAAAGTGTTTCTAGTATTTCTGGTGAGTCTTAAGTAAAGCTTTGTTTAAGAAATGTAAACAAATCTTGTGAGAGCAACAAAAATATTTTTAAACAAGTCAGCTGTTTGCTTGTAGCAACTCGACTTCAATACAGGGGCTTGTCTACAACAGAATGATATATGAAAAAAAAAAAATTATTTTTATTATAAAATATATATTATTTTTATTATAAAATAAATATTATTTTTACTATAAATATTATTTTAATTAATTTTATTATTTCCAGTATATTTATTCTTGTAATTTTTTTTTATTATTTTAACTTTTTGGAATTTCTTCCTTATCCTTTTCCTAAAAAACATATACTGGGGCATGATACAATAACAAGATAAGCTCATTTTAAGATGGCTGCTCAAATGAGAAATTTTGCAACAACAAAGCTGTAGGAGCTACAAACGTCAAACGACAAAAGCAACAACAACAACAATTAAATCATTGTTTTCCTGATATGTTTGGAGTTTTTATGGACACTATCATTTGGACTTTTAAGTCTTGCGACTCAGCAACACTAACCATTGCCAGATAAATTTTGGAATTAAATTCCATTCGAAAATTTTACTTTTTTTAGCATAAACAAAAACATGCGCTTGTTGTATTGTTTACAGTAGTTTGAAAATTGTAGATCATCAAAGTAATGGAAATAACACGTGAACATTTTCGGGTGATGGTTTTTAAGACTTTCGACGTGGATAGACAAGAAACGAATGCATCGATTAACTTAGTTTGGCTTTTGATGTTGAAACACTACATCCAGCGACTGTTAAACGATGGTTCAATGAGTTCGAACGTGGTTTCGTAAAGGTCGTCCGATTAAGGATGTAGTGGCAGAAAATATCGATGCTGCCTGTGAACTTATGAAAGCAGAGCGCCATACGTGACATACCGTGAGATGGAGTCATACTTGGGCATTAGTGGGACTAGCATATATTCGATTATACATGAGAATTAAGGCGTCAGGAAGTCTTATTTCCGTTGGATACTCCATAAATTGACGGTTGCTCAAAAAAAAAAAAGGAGAACTCCAAGCAAATAATTGCCAATTCTTCTTTTGCCGGTTATTTCGCAAATTTACCACTTGAGCGACGGTGAACTGTTAATGCTGAAATGGTACGAAACCATTTGATTAGGGGAAGACTTCGGAGAATTGAGGATGGAGAATAATTGCCAGTTTTTTCGGAAAAAGCAGTCATATCACAATGTACCACTTGAACAACGGAGAACTGTTAATGCTGACTGATACACAACCATTTGTTTAGGTGAATTGAGGAAAATCAAGGACAGTCCTGGCTTGCCACCCTATGACTTATTTGTTCCCACACATTAAGAAAAAAACAAAAAAAAGTGTGGCAATAGTTCTTCTACGCCCAAACAAGCCATCAACAAGGTTTCGGAAGCACTAACTTCAGAGTGGCAAAACTGTTTCAATTGAATGCAAAAGCAATATGATCATCTTGAAGAATACTTTGAAAAACTATAAAAGCGTTTGCACTGATTAACTACAATTTTTTCATTGTTAGGCGCAAGACTTAAAAGGCACACCACTTACATATGCCAAGAATTCTTTAATAAACCGAAAAAAATATTTTCAGATGAACCAGTCTACAGATATCCTGTTCACCGGGAATTTAAGGTCTTTCGTAGCATTCCAATTTTTTATGTTATCGACGAATATTTCAGGGATAAATCTTGAATAGTTATACTCTAACCCTGCAGTAGTCGCGTACCTAAATGTGACGAGAGTGGTCGCGTGGATTACATATGTAATCCGTTTTTTAAAGTTTAAAATAAGAGATGGCAATTTGAAAATGCTTAGTTATTTGTTTTAATTTTTATTATTACTTTATTTTATATTATATTTATATAAAAAAACAACATAAACATAATTCTTATAGTACGTAAAATCAATGAATATCGATTGCAGACAGTTGTGAAATTTATAATTTTGCATGACTGGATTACATACATATGTAATCCGCGCGGCTACTGCAGGGTTAACAATGTAAAAAAAATTTGGTCTTAAATAAAATACAGCTTAAAAAAATATTTTAAAAAGTATCTCTTTTTACACATAAAGAAGGCATAGTTCTCATAGAACTATAGCAAATATTTAAAACAAATATCATACTTCCATTGGGAAAGTAATAAGGGCTTTGAGCCCAAAAAACGAAGTGGAAAGTCAAGATTGACCAGAAAAAAAGAATTATAGCTATCTCGGAGAGTAATCTCTTCACTTCAGTACCTTAAATTCGAGTCCAGCTGTTTAACGAAGGTCGTGATGCTCCATCGACTGATACTATACGCAGAAGACTCTATCAGGCAAGTAAAAGTGGACGAGTTTATTCCTTATGTCAGCAAGCTAAATATGAAGAAAAGAATGGAGATCTATAAGGATCATGCTCCAAAACCCCAAAAATTTTGGGACAATGTCTTATGGCCGCACGAATCCATGATAAGAACGAAATATTCTCATGAGAGAAAAAAAGGAAATTCCCTTGCCTACAACTGCACAAGGCCGATCTTTAAAGCAGCAGAAAAAGTGTGATGGTATGGGGATTTACAGCCGTGGTCAAAATAATAGTAGTACCCATCACAAAATAAAAAGGAAACAAAAATGCATGTATTTGCAATTGTAGTACACCCAACTCTTTTTTTACACGGTAGATACGTTCCTCAGAAATCCGTGTAAGAAAAGAGGCGTTCCCCATAGAAAAATGGGGGATACGTTCCATGTCATCTGAAAACCGTGTTAGATGAAATAAAGAACTATATTTACTTCGAAAAACCGTGTAAAAAATATTGAAAACTATAAAATTTCAGATATGCATACAAATTGTATGTTCATATGGCATTTTATTGAGCATTAAAACTTAAAATACATAATTCATAAAGGTGAAAAATTGGTAGAGCAAGCAAAAAACAAAAGAAGTCTGTTAATCCAGAATTAAGAACAGTGCCAAGTGTGGTAAAAACAAACATAATTACAAGACAGTTATTTTAAAACCGTACTAGATTAAAAATTTTTTACAGAAAATTTTTTTTTCAACCGTGTAACTTCAAATTCGTGTAAAAAGAAACCGTGTAAAAAAAGAGTTGGGTGTATATATAAAATATGGTTTTAAGAAATTAGTATTTGGTTGGATGGCCTTTGTTCGCAATTACTAGAGTTGACCAGATTTTAATATCTTTCTGGAGGT